>JAFIRS010002531.1:0-205960 GCA_018342105.1 Gonioctena quinquepunctata
AGTATGCTGAATTTTCATTTTCCCAAGAGTAAATTCAAGACATAACCTCTATTTTACCTCGAATTCTCTAGAACAAATGTACAGAAAAACTCACCCTTATTCAGAATTTGCAACAACTTCAATGCTGTGAATGACAGCTGTGACATTTTCTCTTGCAGCATTGCTTCATTAAAAAAAAATCAGTTTTGATATTAATTTTCCTTTTCCTATTTTTTTGTATCATGTCTCATTTCTACACTATTGTTGTATCTTTACTGATTCTCAAATTATTTATGTTTTTTTTTGTTTTGTACCTGTGATTTTCCCACCCTGTAAATGGATTTCTGTTGGAATGTACAAAAAAAAAAAAAGCGGGACAACTTGAGGTCGAATTTTTCAAATGAAATTAATTCCCTCTTATTTTATTTTTCGTCGATGTGAAAAATTAAAATCTACGGGAGGTCATTGTAGATTGAAGATTGTAGGGGGCGTTTGGGCTCTGTAAACTTTCAGCACCTTGAGCTATAAAATATTCCGTACATTATAGACTAGGAGGAATCGGCGCATGAGTACCAAAAACTATTCCACCTCAATTTTTTTATGCGATCCTTCCAAATTGCCCTACTGATGATATAAAGGCATGTTGCCATGGGGCAACCCCGTGCCATATTGTTTAAACCGAAATTATTTGAACAATTGCAAGGAATTGTTATTTTTCAACCGGACAATTTTTTTTATATTCTTTATAGAAATACAAATTAAAAAGTTCCTATGACTTTTCACGATAAAGTTAATAGTTTTAGAGATATGAATATTTAAAGGTTCGAAAAATCTCAAATTTGGGTACTTTTGATTCATGAAAAATATATTTAAAAAAAATAAAATATATAAATAATATTTTTTTAAAATTCTTTATACAAGAGTTAATAATATTCTTAATAGATATTTGAAAAAATTTCATTGTTTATACCTGTTTTTTATTGTTAATTTAGCGCGCTCACAAGTATGAGTCGCTTACCTTTGGAGTGTCGCGTCTCTCTCTGACTCATGCCTGCATCGGCCTCTCTGTGTCCTGAATTATTATTTATCTTGAAAACTATTAACTTTATCAAGATTGTTAAAGAGAGCAATGTTATTAATAATGAAATTGTCTACAATTTGTTTTTAACAATTTTTTTTTCTGGAATCAATTTTACAAAAGTTATTTAAGCATAAATCGGAACATGTAATTAAAATTACTTTTTTATCAGTTTATATTACTGTAACGTAAATAAACTTAACTTGGTTCTACTAATTTATTTAACACTTAAATAAACAACTTAATTTATATTACTAACTACACTGTATAGCTCGATCGTATGGGCTCGTTCAGACTGTCTACTCCCTCTTGAGGGCGGTCTATTTATCTCCGATACAGCATTCTCGATGTTTCGAATTCTTCCAGTTGGCGACGGCATGTTCCAATTGTTTCCAATATTGACCGTTGCATTACGCGGAAGAGGGACTGGATGGTTCTCGAACATCTCCGGGGATGATCTCATCGCTGTCGACGGCAACACGCGAGGCGACAGGTCCGGCCTAGGTTCGTTACATGCCCCTTCTTAAAGACATTTCGTCCCGAAATTTCATCCTTGGAGTGTGACGATATCTGCATGACTCCCATATCTGCACCGTGAAGTTCGATGGAGTAACACTCCACGGTCTTCATGATCGGTCGTGGAAGGGTTACAGCAAACCAAAATCCTGACGCCGCTGGATCTGAATATCGCCTCCAGCATACTTCTTATGACTCTCCAGTCCAACCCATCAATACCACAGGATAGTTTTGGAATTGCTAGATCCGCCAGATTCTGGTCCACCATAGTATCTCTTAGTTTGGTGAGACTCTTCCAGACATCTTCATAGGACGGTTTATCTTGGGAATGCCTCTTGGTAACTAGGTAGTAGATGTTTCTCTGGCCTTTCTTCAACTGTAGCACCCCACCAACTTCTGGATTCTGCTCCCGCAGTGTTTGGAGTTGACCAAATTTCTTGGAGAACACTACGGCAATGCCCTGGACATTCGAAGATCTTCTGCCACACAGTGCGCTAGTGCGTAGTCAGCAGGCACCTCGAAAGGTCTCGTGACTCCTCTCTAGTAACCCCATGTAGAACTTTCTGCCCGTTTTTAATACAAGGACATAAACTTCTCGAACGTCATATCATCCTCCGGTGGCTTGAGGGTGCGAACTTGGTCATGGTTTCCAGCGTAAGGGGCCAACCTGTTGAAATGGACGACCTGGTTTCCCTCAGGGTGGCTTATGGATTCGGTACACAAGGTCGTTTATCCTTTTCACGATCTTATACGGGCCTTCCACGAGTTCCGCAACTTTGGTGATAGTCCACGACGACGTTTGGGGTTGTACAGCCAAACCAGGTCATCAACCTTAAATCCTCCAGCGTCGGCCTTGATGTCATAGGTCTTCTTCATTTTATCGCTGGCACTCTGGATGTTCAACCGGACTCGTTCGTGGATGTCGTCCATTCTCTGCCGAAGTTTGCTGACGTAGTCCTCTCCCGCAGTGTCTTGTCCTGGCGGTATCCCAAACTTCAGGTCACAAGGCAGTCGCAGTTCTCGGCCCATTATAATACTAGCAGGAGTTTGACCGGTTGACTCGTGTACTGCGGATCGATAGGCCATCAGGAACAAATGAAGATACTGGTCCCAGTCTCTTTGATGGTCAGAGACAACCTTGGACAAGTGGCGGTTGATCGTCCTGTTCATCCGTTCCACCATTCCATCGGACTGCGGATGTAGGGCCGTGGTTCTTGTCTTGCGGATGTTCAGCGGTAGACATATTTCTTGGAAAAGGTTGGATTCGAAATTTCTGCCTTGATCCGAGTGCAGCTCCATTGGAATACCGAATCGACATATCCACTCTTTCACCAAGACGTCGGCGACGGTGATGGCTTCCTGGTTGGGCAGGGCATAGGCTTCCGCCCACTTACTGAAGTAGTCCATTGCCACAAGGATGTATTTATTCCCGTGGTCGGATACGGAAAAGGGCCGGCGATGTCAATGGCGATTCTCGAACGGGCTGCCTACGTTGTACTGACGCATCGGGGCCTTGGGTCGTATTCGAGGTCCATTGCTAGCAGCGCATACAGCGCACTTCCTGCACCAGTCCTGGACGTCAGCGACAATTGGCCCAGTAAAACCGTTGCCTTACTTTCTGCAGGGTCTTCGTCACTCCCAGATGTCCTCCGGCGACTCCATCATGGATTTCCGCAGCACTTCCTCTCTTCTGTTCCTGGGAACAATTTTTGGCGTCTGTCTTCCCCACCAATATCGGCCTCCAACACACGTTTCAGGATCCATTGTCAGAATAAGAGAGTTCCATTGTGCCCAATAGGACTTAACAGCCGGCGAGTAACCTGCGACTTCCTGCCATGATGGTCTTCGATTGCCCTTCTTCCAGCTGACGACTAAGCCAAGGTCGGGGTCTCTCTCTTGGTCTTTCTGGATCTTGCTGTCATTCCAGTTGTCATCCATTGCCGCGGTTCTACAAAGTGTTGCTTCTTTCTCTTCTGCTCGTCGGCAATGTGAGCAATCATCTGGACATGGTCTTCGCGACAAGGCATCTGCATTCTTATGGCTAGTTCCGGCTCGATGTTCGATCTCGAAATCGAATTCTTGAGTCTCTCGATCCAACGTGCTACTTGACCCCAGGATTTTTGAACTGTAAGAGCCATTTGAGAGCTGCATGGTCAGTTCTCAACAGGAATCTTCTTCCGTACACGTACTTGTAAAGTGTTCCACTCCCTTTACAACAGCTAACAGCTCTCGCCTGGTGACACAGTAATTGCGCTCTGGTTTGCTAAGCGTCTTGCTGAAATAACCAATGACCTTCTCCTGTCCCTCCTGGATCTGAGATAGGACAGCTCCAAGTCCCACGTTGCTGGCGTCCGTATCCAAAATGAATTTCCTTTGGGTGGGATAGCTCAGTATAGGTGCGTTGATCAAAGCTCCTTTCAGCTTCCTGAATGAGTCTTGACATTCTTCGGACCACTGGAACTTTGTTTGGCCTTCCGTGAGCTTGGTTAGTGGTTTAGCGATGTTGGCGAATCCCAGCACATATCGGCGATAGTATGTGCAAAACCAGGAAACTTCGAAGTTGGTGAATGTCTTTTGGGATGGGCCAATCCTTAACAGCTTTGATCTTCTGGTCATCCACTGCTACTCCTTCTCCAGAGACAACGTGGCCGAGGTATCGTACTTCTTTTGGAACAGATGGCATTTCTTAGGGCTCAGCTTCAATCCGGAGTTCCTCAGTCGCAGGAATACTTCCTCCAAGTTTTTCACGTGGTCCTCAAACGATCTGCCGACCACAATTATGTCGTCGAGATACACTAGACACGTGTTCCATGAGAGTCCCTTCAGTACTGTTTCCATCAATCTTTCGAATGTGGCGGGAGCATTACAGAGCCCGAATGGCATAACGGTGAACTGCCACAATCCTGAGCCGATGGTAAAGCAGTCTTTTCTCGATCTTCCTGAGCCAGTTCTACTTGCCAGTATCCACTCTTCAGATCAAGGGTCGAGAAAATCGTGGAACCAGCCAACGTGTCTAGGGTGTCATCTATTCTCGGAGAGGGTAACTGTCCTTCTTCGTGACATTATTAAGTTGGCGATAGTCTACACAAAAGCGTGTCGATCCATCCTTTTCTTCACCAGTACGACTGAGAGGACCAGGGACTGTCAGATGGTTCGATAACTCCTTCTTTTCCCATATCGCTGACTATTTTGTCAGCCTCTTCCTTCTTGGCAAGAGGAAGTCTTCTTGCTGATTGCCGGATCGGTCGGGCACCCCAGTATCAATCTTGTGCTGGACCACATTAGTTCGACCCCTTTTCCTTGTCCGGTATCGAAGATGTCTTGGTACTTTTGACTAAATCTCTTAGTTTGGGCTGTTGAGCTGGTTTTATGTCTTTGGAAGAGATGGCAACTAATTTTTCTAGTTCTGTGGGCAAGTTGTTGGGTTGGCTAATCGTCCTCGTACGCCCGGATCACAGATGAAACTGACGAGCAGTGCCCTAAAATTGTTCCTTTCTTTAAGGTCACTGGAAAGTAATTGACATTCATGACCCTTACCGGTACAAATTTTTCAGCACGTAACAGGGTTTTCCCTAGGGCAATCCCTCGTCCAATTTTCTCATCATGAAGTTTGGGCTCGAACATCATCAGTCTCCACTGCTCGCACTCCCGTCCAGGCGAGCCTCCAGGATGGTTTCAGCCCTCTCAGGTACGCTTACATCTTCAGCCAACAGCACACGGATCAACTCTTCACTTCTCCCATGAAGTACCAGCTCTTCTCCGTTGACACGTAGGACGCCGTCTTTGAAATCAATTCAAACCCTCTGGAATTCATGATGTCCATTCCGATGATTGCATCGTCTTCGATGTCCGCTACAAGTGCCTGATGTTTCACTTTAGTGCTGCCCAAAATTATTTCAATCGGTAGCTCGCCATATCGTAGCTGGCTCCCTGTTGCTGTGCGTAGCTTCAAGTTGTCGGTTCAATTCGTTCCGGTGTTCTGGCAAGGAAGGTCCGAGAATTGTCCTAGTCGCACCTGTATCTAGCAGCATGGTGCAAGGCTCGTTATTGATGAGACCGTCTACGAAACACCTCTGTTCTGTCGTTTCAGGATAGCGACATATGCGTTGTTAACCGGGGCTTGCTGGACACAGGCCGACGATTGCCCCTTCTCGTCGACCTTCTTTAGTTTTCCTGCATCGGGTCGTGTTTCGAATGTTGGACATTTGCTACGCACATGTCCAATTTTGCCACAATTCAGCATCTTATCTGTCTTTTCTCAGGCAAACTTCCTTCATCACTTTTCTTATGGCAGCTTCAAGTCAGCATGCTCCTGTGAGTCTTCTTCAATACTTCGAACTTTACTTTGGTTTTTGCAGGATTGCTTTGCTGCCTCAAATTCCAAAGCGCGTGCCAGTGCGTCTACGAGATGTGTTGGACGAGCTAGTGTCAACGCTTGTCTGGTTTCTTGGTCACGGAGTCCATCCAAGAATGCCTGAACCGCTAATCGCTCCATTACATTTTCCGGTGTGGCTGGATATGCGAGACGAACCAAGCGTGCAATGTCAGCTTCGAATTCTTGTAAGGGTTCGCCCGATTTCTGGCAGCGATTTTTCAGTTGGGAGTGATATACGTGTTCCAAATGGGCCTGGCCATATCGTAATTCTAGATGTTTAATCAGCTGATCATAGTCCTCCTGTTCTTGGGCGGTAAGAGTTTGTAGAATATTCGTCGCTTCTCCACGTAATGCAAGTGTTAGTGCTACAGCTCTTTCCCCTGCATTCCATCCATTTGCTTTGGCCGCTGCTTCACATTGTTGGATTCGGGGAAAGCTTCCTATTTCTGAATTGATCTTGACATCTTTTATTCCCTCTTGAACTTTATCCAAGTTCAAACTCAAGTCCAGCATTGCATTTTCGTTAACCATCTCTGTGGAGGGCGCACTATTAATTCGTTTTTCCAGCTTACTGATTGTTTCCTTTATTTTGTCCATTTCTGCCTCGACCCCATCTTTGATTTTATCTACCTCCGTGTTCATTTGCTCCCTAATTTTATCTATCTTTCTCGAATTGTTTCCCATTCTTTCTTCCAGATAGCCTTCCAGGCTTCTTGAATTTTCTAGAAGCCCTTTAATTTTTTAATTTTCCAGATTTACTTCTCTTCCAGGCTTCTTGAATTTTCCAGAAGCTTCTCTTCCAGATTTCTAGAATTTTCTTGAAGCTTCTCTTCCAGATTTCTAGCATTTTCTTCCAGGCTTCTTGAATTTTCTAGAAGCTTCTCTTCCAGATTTCTAGAATTTTCTTGAGGCTTCTCTTCCAGATTTCTAGCATTTTCTTCCAGGCTTCTTGAATTTTCTAGAAGCTTCTCTTCCAGATTTCTAGAATTTTCTTGAAGCTTCTCTTCCAGATTTCTAGCATTTTCTTCCAGACTTCTTGAATTTTCTTCCAGTTTATTCATTACCAAACTTAAATCACCTCCGGGAACTTCGAATAAAAATGTTTCGGGGTCCTCACCTTCTTGTATAAGTCCTTCTGCAAGTCTTTCCTGGAGTACTTGCTTTTTACCTGTTGTTTCCAGTTCCCTTTCCTCCAATTCCTGTTTCAATTCCGCTACCTTCAAATCCGCAAGGCGCACTTTTCTTGAACACATTTTGTCTTTGACGAGGTATCAGTCTGTTTTACACGAAAGTTATCAGTTTGTTAAAATTCACTTCGCGAATTCTTTCCACGGCCGGCCACTGTCTATTTTCTGTTTCACGCGAACAGTGTATCAGTTTATATTCCCACGCACAATTGTCCACTTCGCGAAAACCGGGCCACTGTCTATTTTCTGTTTCACGCGAACAGCGTATCAGTTTATATTCCCACGCACAATTGTCCACTTCGCGAAAACCGGGCCACTGTCTATTTTCTGTTTAACGCGAACAGTGTATCAGTTTATATTCCCACGCACAACTGTCCACTTCGCGAAAACCGGGCCACTGTCTATTTTGGGCGTACAAAAAGGTCTATCAATTTATTTTTCTGACTATCCACTCCACGATCACTTGTTTATTTTCAAAATCTCACTTCCGACACCAATTGTAACGTAAATAAACTTAACTTGGTTCTACTAATTTATTTAACACTTAAATAAACAACTTGATTTATATTACTAACTACACTGTATAGCTCGATCGTATGGGCTCGTTCAGACTGTCTACTCCCTCTTGAGGGCGGTCTATTTATCTCCGATACAGCATTCTCGATGTTTCGAATTCTTCCAGTTGGCGACGGCATGTTCCAATTGTTTCCAATATTGACCGTTGCATTACGCGGAAGAGGGACTGGATGGTTCTCGAACATCTCCGGGGATGATCTCATCGCTGTCGACGGCAACACGCGAGGCGACAGGTCCGGCCTAGGTTCGTTACATTACTTTTTTTTATTAAAACAGAAAGTAATTACATTGAATAGCTTCTTTAAACGAAGGTTATAGATGTAGAAGTATGAAATAATGAAACAAAATTTAAAAATAAGTATTTATTATCAATATAATTTTTATATATTATATTTTTACAGTCTTCTGGATCACAACCACATAGAAGTATGCAACTAATATTATTTTTTTTACAGTAACAAGCTTTGGTTGCACAGGATTTCTTACAATTACACAATTTTTTAAGATCAGTTGAAAATGGGCTTTTGTTTATAAATAAAGGTAGCAAAGTACCATTCTCTAGTTTGTATCCGAAATTCGTAAAATCTAATGTTTCATATTGGGGATTCAATGCACTTTTCCAAATATATGTTTGAGCAGAAGCTCTAAGTGCATGCAAATGCAAGGCATCTGATGTGCACGGAATTTTCGATAAATTAATATTAGTGCCAAAGCAACGAGAAAAAATACTTTGTCTAGCTTCATCCGCCGTGTTACCTTTTTTACCCAAAATATTTAAATACAATCTTTCTAAGCCTTTCAACTCCTTAGTACTTAAATCCAAGCCATTGCCAAGAGGGACTAAAGCATCACGATTTTCTTTTACTTTTATCATTTCTAAAGCTTTTTTTTTTGTGCCAATTTTACAACCCGTAAATGCGTGTAAAGCAGGTAAAATTTCACAAACCGGGTACGACGCATACTTGTGAGCGCGCGAAATTAACAATAAAAAAACAGGTATAAACAAGGAATTTTTTTTAAATATCTATTAAGAATATTATTAACTATTGTATAAAGAATTGAAAAAAATATTAATTATATTTTTTTTTATATATATTATATATATTTCATGGGACAAAAATACCCAAATTTGAGATTTTTCGAACCTTTAAAAATTCATATCTCTAAAAATATTAACTTTATCGTGAAAAGTCATTAAATTTGTATTTCAATAAAGAATATAAAAAAAAATTGTCCGGTTGAAAAATAACAATTCCTTGCAATTGTTTAAACAATTTCGGTTTAAACAATATGGCATGGGGTTGCCCCATGGCAACATGCATTTATATCATCAGTAGGGCAATTTGAAGAGGATCGCATAAAAAAATTGAGGTGGAATATTTTTCGGTACTCATGCGCCGATTCCTCCTAGTCTATTACCCTTTATCTAGTCGAACGCGGGATTCTGAGACTTCTTGTAGTTGTAGTTTCCTGGAAGAGTCATTTATTCATTTATTTAAATTTTACTAATATTTTCTTCTATAGACTGTAGTACCAAGGCTTCACGTTGAAGGATGCTTATATTTGTTTTTTTTAACAAACGAGATAAATTGGGTGTATTCTTAACTAATTTCTGTTTTAACCATAACAGTCCCAATTCTCACACTACCTTTTATTTCATATTTATTATCAATAAACATAGTTCAAAATAAATTATTCATCATAGAAAAAAAACGACTCATTCAACAGTCAATTTTTGGCCCAAACACGAAACGAAATGTAAATCGATTATTTGGTTGTAAATAGAAATAATCGAAAAAAAACGGATTTGAAAATGAAACCCAACGTTTGGGTTTCGAAGCCTAAAGTAGTTCCACGCCAAGAAACCCATAAGTGGGTTTCAAGTAAAACAAGGTCGCGTCGCGCGCAGTCGAGGATATAACTGTTGAAACTTGATGAAACAACAGCCAGCGGCCATCGACATTTCTCTATGGGTTAACAATTTTTCTTATCAATAATTTCTTGTTTATTGAGTTAACAATTTGTTATAAACGATTTGTGACCCTCGGTTTATTTTTTTCCTGGAAGTAAAAAAAAATTACAATAACAGCCATATACAGTGCTTCTCAAAAGTCCCCTCCCCCCCCCCTTATTTTTGGAACGATTATACATAAACAAGTGAAATTTGGAAACTGAATATTAAAGGTTGTAAACTTCCCTACTAGTGATGATAGATGACGAAATCGTCAAAGATGACGTCACAAGGCCATTGTGACCAATTATTTTGAATGGAACCCTACGGCAAGCGACACCTCTTTTGAAAGGAATCGAAAAAACCTATTCAATGATACTTATTTTGTTTGTGTTTATGGCAGTTTCAATGGCTCATCAGTAAACATTAAAATTTAAATTCCATTCAGTATGATATTAACTACAGATTTAAGAATCAGTATCTACTTAGAGAAATTGCCCGAAGTGGCCTCCATTTACTTCCTGACAGTGAAATATCCTATTTTTAAACTCTTTTCGTACTTTTGCAAATGTGTCTGCGGAGACAGCCTCACATTCTGCAACAATACGTTGTTTTAAAACGTCAATATTGTCAGGTTCAGTGGCGTAAACCTTCGATTTAAGGTACCCCCACAAAAAAAAATCCAAAGGTGTGAGGTCCGGTGATCGAGCTGGCCATTCCGTTGAACCTCGTCGTCCAATCCATCTACCACGATACTCCTCATCCAAATACCGTCTTACTGCACCTTAATAGTGTGGAGGAGCACCATCTTGTTGGAATGTTATTTCCAAATTGCCGAATTCATCTGGATTATCTTCCAAAATTTCACGAATTAACGGTTCTATTGCGCTTTGCAACGGCTCCGGATGAACCTCACCTGTTAAATTAGTATTTAAAAAAATAGGCCCAACGATGTGGTTTCCCAGGATACCTGCCCAAACATTCACCTTCTGGGGAAATTTGGTATGTGTTTCACGAAACAGGTGAGGATTTGCGTCACTCCAATACCTCACATTCTGTGTATTTACATTTCCATTTAGATAGAAAGTACTTTCGTCACTAAAACAAATTGTTTTGACATAGTCTGGCTGTTGGTTAATTTTAGTTTCCATATTTTCACAAAATTCTAGTCTTTGGTCTGGGTCATTGTCTGAGAGTTGATGAACCATTTTTAATTTGTATGGATGAAATTTGTTTTTCTTCAACATTCTGTGTACTGTTCTTCGACTGACTTCACAGGTAGATGCAACGTGAGTTGTTGAAGAAGTAGGATAACTATTACTTCTGCCAGTATATCAATTTTTTTCTCATCAGATATTTGTGGTCTGCCAAATCGTTTCGCATCATTAATACTACCCGTTGTTTCAAACTTACGAAGAAGCTCCCTCAAATAAGTCCTCGAAACGGGGCGATCGGGAAATCTCTCATTAAAAATGCGTTCTGCTGCATGAATATTTTGTCCAGTTTCACCAAGAATTAGGATCGCTGCTACTTTATCACCTAAAGCACGTACCATTTCGCTTCTTGAAGCACTCAAACGTTCGGGCTCATAACAGTTTAACAAATTATTGAAATGTACAAAAATATTAAAAGTACCAAAGTTGCTAAAACAGTTGAACGTCGATCAACAATACACAAATTATTAAATGTACAAAACTTGGGCAATTACAAAAACGTCGAATTAGGGAGATTAACGAAAACGTCAGCTTATTTGACAACAATCCAGAGGCGGAGCTTGCATTTTGAATTTTAGTATTAACTGATTCAATTCATCACAGCTTTGCGTTTTTTTAAAGCGAGTTGCCAAAACTGCCATAAACACAAACAAAATTAGTATCACTAAATAGGTTTTTTCGATACCTTTTAAAAGAGGTGTCGCTTGCCGTAGGGTTCCATTTGAAATTATTGGTCACAATGGCCTTGTGACGTCATCTTTGACGATTTCGTCATCTATCATCACTAGTAGGGAAGTTTACAACCTTTAATATTCAGTTCCCGAATTTCACTTGTTTATGTATAATCGTTCCAAAAATAAGAGGGGGGAAGGGACTTTTGAGAAGCACTGTATGTCTGATTTCAGGAAAAAATTAACCAAGGGTTACAAATTGTTTATAAAAATTGTTAACTTAATAAACAATGAAATTATTGATGAAAAAAAAAATAAATATAAGAAGGGCTCCAAGAAGCAAAAAAATTTATAGGTCAATTACTTAAACTTTTATGTCGACTTTGTAAAAACAGAGATTGATAAAATTAGTTAATTAACAATCGTATAGCTTTTGAAAATCGACATAATTTTTTTTTCCAACGGTGCTCTATCATTTCAAGTGTTCTGATGATACCATAATTTTTCAAATTTTAAATTAATATTGCGCTCATGCCGTCGGGACTTTTCTATTGGAAATTTCTTCTTCTTTGAGGATCTTTTAAAATTTCTAAATTATTGATAGTTTTGAGTTATTAACGAATAACTGAAAATATTTTTTTTCATCTTCTTTGTCAATAACAATTGCAATTTTTTATGTGCTGATATAATAAATTATAGTTTATTTATCTTGTTAGTTCGTTCGTTAGTTAGGGTCAAATCTTGCAAGTGAACATTTTTCTAGACGTCATTTCGAATCGAACGAGCTATCGTACATATTTTTAGGACTGGGAACAAGAATTAACCCATTTTTAACTTATAACTATTTTTTAGTTTAACTTGTTAGTTCGTTCGTTAGTTAGGGTCAAATCTTGCAAGTGAATTTTGACCGACTTCTAGTTGTCCGATTGATTTGAAATTTGGCAGGTGTTCATAATTCCTGTGACAATGCATTATGGAATTTGTTGGAGAAAAAAACAAAATGGCGGACGAGATTTGTAATTATGTTCCGATTTGAATTAAAATTGCTATGTGGGGGTTTTCGGGGTCGGAGATTATTATTTTTTTTTCAAAATTTATGAATTCAAGATGGCAGACGAGTATGTGAATATGGTCCAATTCGATTTAAAATCGGTACGCGGGGGTTTTCGGAGTCGGAGATTATGAATTTTCCGTCGAAATCCATAAATTTGAAATGGCAGCTCCAATATGGAGGACGTGTTTTGTGATCATGGTCCGATTTGATTCAAAATTGGTATGCAGCAGTTTTGAATTTTTTGTCAAAATTTATAAATTCAAGATGGCGGCCCCATGATGGAGGACGAGTTTTCTGATTATGGTCATATTTTATTCAAAAGAACCCCCATCTCAGGTTCGGAGATAATCAATTTTTTGTCAAAATCTATAAATTCAAGATGGCGACTGCAGGATGGCGGACGAGTTTTGGGATTATGGTCAGATTCTATTCAAAATTGGTGTGTGGGAGTTTTGGTGTCGGAGATGATTTCTTCAGTTGAAACTCACAAGGTAGAGACCTTGTAATAAATATGCTCAATTAGAAATGAACAGATTAAGGCGAACTAACTAATAAGCAAAAAATAAAATAACTAATAAAAAACTTTTTAAAGACAAGCTTTCATTCAAGCCGTGTACTGAAACGTATTAAATAAGTTTAAGTCATCGCTGACAATTATTTAATATTTTTTGTTGAATTATTTGGTATCGAAACGCTTGTCGCGCGAATTGTAATAAAATAATACTTCGACAGGTTTTTAATTACCAACCAATCACCGTCTAATGAAATTAATTGGTAACTACTTTTATAAATACTTCGGTTGGTCACTTATGTCCTCCCGCTCAACGAAACTATTGAAATATATTTTTATTTCATTAGCCGTGCCGGGAATCGAACCCAGACCATCTGGGCATCAGCCAGCGCCTCTACGCTTGCGGCCACCAGCCCAGTTTAAGTGGCTATAATGTTTCAGACACCTCAATTGACACTGATAAGTTATAGAACTGTGGAGTGGCTACCATAGATGGGAATTACGTGACTACAACAATGCAAATATAAAATTTCAGTTATTCTTACTTTATAGTGGTAGATTACGTAATAACCACCGAGGCGAAGTTGCAGTATCAGTTTCCGTCACTGTGGTCACAGAACACCTTACCTACACAGAAGCGCAACTGGAAGGCGGCTCTTTGATCTTTTGGGGTCAAATTTTCGTGGCATTAATAAAAAATTTGGCTTGTATAATTAGACCAAGGTCGATCATTTTTGAAACCAAAAAAAATTATAGTAGGATGAAACCCATCATGGTAAGAGGCATTTACCCAATATGATGGGCGAGGATCCCGAAACGTTCACACAAGAAGATATTGACGTAAGGAAAATTTGGTTTGGAGAAAAATGCAGTTTAGGGAGAATCCTCAGATTTGATTTGTTTTGTAAATGAACAAGCCTTCATTACCACCCAAAACCGGCGGTCAGTCATATTTTTTTAATCCATTATTTTCACGACGGTAAATATCCAGTAATTAGATTTGCACAATTTGGGACATTCCGTATGGTTAAACTATCGCATGTTTGCCTTCTGAACACAAATCCGAAGTCAAAATGTGGCATTCTCGAATACATTCCGAGATACGAGCTTCCAGAAGTGTAAAAGGTCTTATTTTTCTGCGCTATTTTCGGCCACTGAAAACACTCACCATTGTCCTTCTTTTAACAAAAACATCACACACACACACACACACACATACAGGTATCAGCTACACTATGGCAACCCAAGCATATTCCGAACTTGTGGCACATTTGATAATATACTAGGTGGAGGTAGTGCTCTTTCTAAGAAATATTTAGCTATTTTTATTTCTTAAGTACACCCCGTTTGACAAGATATATTGATGTTCCACACTACGGCTACCCTGAGCCACAATGTTGTGTGTACAAGTAATGTGTAAAGAGTTGTCATAGTGCAAAATTAGTAGCCATAGTGTCGAAAGTTCGTGAGGTGTGTGAGAGCGGTGTTGCCACATTTTATTTACTTTACCACGCCCACTTACTTACGTACACACGACCTGTGGCTACTACCAACAAGTTTATTTTGCTTCTGCGCAGCGAGCAGTCATTTCGTTAGTCGGAACATCAGCGAAAATTTCTTCTCGTCGATACCAATGTTCATTATTGCGGCTGAATATCAGAAATTGGATGTTGACAATTGAATTTTAAATAATCAGAGTTGAATGTTAAAGGATGAAACATGAAGTTTAATGTTGAAAAAGTTGAATATGGAAAATTGTTGTAAGTTGAATATTGAAAGTCATCTGTCAAAAATTGAAGGTTGTAGGTAGGTGTAATTTGAAAGTTGATGGTTGGAAATTAAATGATGAAATTCGAATGTTAAAAATATATATAATCTTGAAAATTGAATGTGGCAAGTTGGGAATTGAGTTAGTTGAAGTTGAGGTGTTATTTGGAATGAAGTTGAGTATAGTTTAATGCTCAGAATATTGAAATTTTTAGTTGAATAAAAAAAGTATGAAAAAATAAATTTTGTAAAAAAGTCGAATTATTCTTCGAAATGAAAAATTTCGTGGAATCAAACTGATGATTTCATGAATGAGCCCTGATTCCAAAACTGATTGTAAATTTCACATGAAACTTGGGGTAAAAAAAGAAAAATGTCGTTCGAAATAGCAGTTTGAGAAAGTTTTCGAAAGAAAAAACATCTACTGTCTTATATTGGGATTAAAATTCGAATAATTGAATAAAAGCGAATTTCATGGAAAACTGCTGTGGAATGTCAAATGAAAGCTTATGTGATGCAGAACCCATTCACATATATTAAATTTTAAAATAAAAAAATACATAAACTGCAAATATAGTTGTAAAAAGTGTAATCACAAATAAATTCTTTTATATCTTTAATGTATCGAATTATCCTTAAATTCGATTTTATGGATAATGTATATCTACTAATATAGGAAATTTCTGATTCAATCAGTTTTCATATTAGAAGTCTCAAGTCGTTAACACTGAGTGTTGGATGTTATGAGTTGAAATTCAAAGCTTAAATGTTGTAAAACGAAGATACAATAAAAGCATTTTGAAAAAGGTACATTTTGTGAAAAAAAAAATACTTTGAAATAAAAAATTCTACGTAAACATCAGGATACTATTAGAGATTGATTGGAAAAAAATTACGACACCTAATCTCGTGTAAGAGTCTTAAGTTCATTTATAATTATGGTAAGTTTGGGATCCACAGATATAGATTTTCATCAAGGTTAGATTAGAATCAATGTTATTAAAGAAACAACGCTTTTCGCCAACGTTACGAACTTCAATGAGTTCTTCATCAGGGCTCTGTAAAACTCATTGTTACAGAGCTCTGTTGATAAATTTATTATAGTTCGAAAAGTTGGTGAGAAACCAATAATTTTTCTTCAATAACATTGATCCTAATCCCAACTAAACCGTTTTAAGTTCATTTATAATGATAAGTTGGATATGGACTTTGGAATTAAAGAGAAACAAAGAGTTCCTTGAGAATGAGGTGTTTAAAAGAATGAGTTTTTTCGAGCAAAACTCCAAATTACGAATAAAAATTTCGAAAAATTATAGAAAAAAAATCGAATTTCGTGGATGTCGAATCAAAGCGAGTATAGCAAAAGTAAATTAATTTGCTGTAAATCCTCAAATGAATGAACTGAAGCCCTCAAATTCCCAGTTCAACTTCGATACATGACACAATCACATTTATTGGTATAAAGATGTACAGTAAACTTCCTCTGGGTGTTGAAGAAGTAACAGCACTTAGTCCATTTAGAAGAAAACAAGAAATTCAGTGAGGATGAAGCCTACTATAATCTTGAAAATATTTGGATGACACACTGTGATATCACTATTAATTGATTATAGTTTATTTTTATAAGATTCACTCACTACCTTAGACTTGTAGAATTCCTTGCAAAATCCTATCTGAGTGATACAATTTGAAATTTTGAATATTTCTAAAAATTTTATTAAATTGGCGTACCAAATTATCATTTTGCAATAAGTTTCAATGAGTTTTCTGTAAAACAATGATTCAAAATACGCTACACGTATTTTGAAAAATGTCAATCGAATTGATTTTTTGAAAATATGAACAGAATGTTCATAAAATCAGATGTGGAATCATCTGCGACTGAAAGATAAACTTTAGTCATTATCTTCCATCGTTCAAGATAACCTCTTGTGGGTATTCATGTTGAAAAGGGAAACATTCTCAATTGAATATTGAATAGAAAGATTTTTCTGTGAATTGAAAAACCACGTTAAAAAATTGTTATTTTTGTGAATGTCTAGCAGAAAACAACTACTTTCCCGGCTAAAGCCACGCTGGACATTGGACTACATCTGATAGATATTCTAAAAGGACCCTAACTCAAAAAAAAAAAAAACTGAAATTGAAAATTTGCATTTTTATCAAGATAGTTATACGATTTTCATTCCAGTCTTAGTTAAGAACTCATATAGAAAATATTTCTATTCAATATTCAAGGAGAATGTTTCCCTTTTCAACGCCAATCGAATAAATCAAAAAAAAATTGTTTGAACACGATAATTTTTAAGATATTTCTGAAATTAATCCATTATGTTTTCATATTTGTTTGATTTTCGCAAATGAATGATTTGTTTCACAATATTTATTAATGAATAGTTTTTCTCAGTTTGAATTTTTGCATTAAATCAGAAAATATCGAAAAACGTTCATAAAAAACAATAACCAAATTTTCAGAGATGTTTAACTTCAAAATGGTTCCAAATCGTTTTTCTGTTCACTGTCATCCAATCATTGCATCAATAGATATTTCAGGAGAATTGTCCACGAACCCTTTCAAATCTAATTTGAAATATTACATAGCACCATAGGTAACTGTATAAATCCGTGAAATGTAAATTGCTTGAAAATATTGCTCATGACATATAGAGCGAGAATGATAGAGAGCCGAGAATGATACTATAAACAACAGAATTAGAATTATAGAGTGGCGTTCTCTTTAAATGTCTGACACACCTATAATTCCACTCTCCAGCATTGTTATATTTCACTTAACACTTACAGGAATAAGATATTTTGTAGAAATTCAACAAAATAATTAGACTTTATAGAATTTGTAAATTAGTTTGAACCATCTCAACACATACTTGTGATAAAAGATTTGTTACGGGAATTTAATAAACGCATCAATAAATGTTTTGAAAAAAATTGTGGATATATTGAGGCTTCAGTGGATTGAAGAAAAATAAAAAAAATTGTATTTCCAATAATGTTTTTTGAGTTACTTTCTAGGTAACTTGTCATCTTCTGTTTAACTTTTCATTTGTCAAATATATCATTATTATATGCACGCATTAATTATACTAATTCAACTTACCAATGAACCCAAAGGTTATCATATTTTTTAATACCATGAATGTTTCATTATTTGCAAAAAAATTATAAATTATTATTCCCAAAAAAATTATTGAAGATCATTTTTTCATACATATACATATATATATATATATATATATATATATATATATATATATATATATATATATATATATATATATATATATATATATATATATATATATATATATAAAATTCAGATATCACGACTGAAAATTAGATGAATAGTGAATAAGGGATCTTCAGTCAGCAAAGTGTTGAATTATGAAAACTTTATCTGACGAGTTGTTTCACTTGAAATTTTCAGGTAGTAATCTGAGTGGTTGATTGATGAACATTAACTTAAAAAAAAAACGTAAAATATATGTAAACATTTGTCAAAGCTATAATACCATTCCGACAAATGTTTACATATATTTTACGTTTTTTTTAAAAGTTAATGTTTATCAATCAGCCACTCAGATTACTGACCCTGAGAAAGTTTCAAAATTGAAACGAAAGCTCAGTCCAACGTATTGAAGAGTTCTTCATATTTCAACACTTGTGCTGACTGAAGATCCCCGTTATTCCCCACTGCTTATATATATATATATATATATTTATATAATGCATTCCATTCCTCATGTAGATCGCAATGGAAGCTGGTGTCATAGTTCTTGTGTACGAACACAAGAATAATCCAAACTTATGGCAACTCTGTATAATGAGTTATTACTCTGGGTGAGAAATGGAATTAAATATTGAGCATTTGCCATAGATCAGGAATATGCACGCACACCGAAAAACATTTACATATATATTTATATATATATATATATATATATATATATATATATATGAGCGGCTGGCTTCTGTTTGTTGACTCCGTTGATTTGTCGTTTTCTACCAAGTGTTGTTCATCCTCGCACTTCCCCACCGTACCGATGAGAACCGAGAGCCCGAAACACGTGTCTACGGTTAACTTTTTTCTCTGAGGGCTATGTCCACTAAATTCTTTCCATATATATATATATATATATATATATATATATATATATATATATATATATATATTTATATATATATATATATGTCACCTCAAAAACGGAAACTGCTAAATTCGTCCAGAGGAAATATGATTCAAGAACAATCATCTTTTGATATCTTCTGACGCATTGATCGGATGACAGTGAATGGGAAAACAATTTCGAACCATTTCGAAGTAAAGCATCTCTGAAATTTTGGTTACTGTTTTTTACGCACGTTTTTCTATAACTTCTGATTTGATGGATAAATCGAAACTGAAAAGACTATTCATCAATGAATACTGGGTGTAATAAATTTTATTTAACTTAACACAATAAGTGTTAAGTTAAATATGTCTCAAACTCCATATTTTTAATATCAGTGTTTGAACCTGATGATGACAAATTTTTGAGCATATTGCGATTCCTTAATTCGAAGTTTAACCCACTGCTAGGGGAATTTTGAATTTTATCCATTAAAATAACATTGAAAAATGATTTTTATACGTTTTTCCTTCCGCTCATCCTGAAAAAATTTATTTTTGGGAATTTTGACTCATGGATTCTTGTTATAGGTACAATTTCTTACAAAAAAGCTGATTGCGTCGAATTTGTAACTCCAACGGGTTCGGCGAAAAAAGTCATTTAAGCTGAATTTTCATAAAATAGCAGTAAATCGCGTTCATTTGCTGAACTATTGATATAGGAAGAAAATTTGTAGGGGGTTTGTGCCCTACAATTTTGCTGTGAGATATTTTTTTTGTCTCATAGTTCAGCTGTTCAGCCACTTAAACTTAAAATTAACGAAAAAATCAATTTTTTTCAATAAAAACTAATTTATGAAATTCAAGTAAAATTATTCATGTTAGACTTTATATTTATGTACAACTGAGTCATTATAATTTTTCAGTAATACGTATTGTTTATGCTTGTGATCTATACTATAATTATGTCCAGGAAAAAGCCTCTTAAGATTGGATAACGATATGTAATTTATTGAAATATTTTTTCAAACAATTTTTTAGAGGACTTAATTAATTATCAAAGAAAAGTTAAAAGTTTAAATGACATTTTTTGTCGAACCCATTGGAGTTACAAACTCGACGCAATGGGCTTTTTTGTAGAAAATTATACCTATAAAAAAAATCTACGAGTCAGAATTCCCAAAAAAAAAAAATTTCTGGGTGAGCGGAAGGAAAAACGGATAAAAAAATCATTTTTAATGTTATTTTAATGGATAAAATTCAAAATTCTCTAGCAGTGGGTTAAAATTCGAGTTAAGGGTTCGCAATATGCTGAAAAATTTTGTTTTTCTATAAATTAAAGATTTTCAGGCAGGACTTGAAGAAAAAAATGTTGCCCAAAAATGAAGCACCCTAATATATATATATATATATATATATATATATATATATATATATATATATATATATATATATATATTGCGAGTGCCATTGTTTAATTTTTATATATATTACTAGTAGTGGGTCATAGTGATATGATTTTGAAAAGTTCTTCAATCACGAAATGGTGATTAGTTCGCTGTCTTCACTTAACCTCACCTTACTTGTCTTGATAATGAAAATAAACATTTTCAAAGTTGACTAAATAAGAAAGAGTTTTTTTTTTCTCATAGGCCATTTTTGACTGCAACCTCAAGAATATCCTTTCTACAAAGTTTATTTCAAATTCATAGTTATATATATATATATATATATATATATATATATATATATATATATATATATATATATATATATATCATTGTAGTCCTCATGTGGACTGCAAGTAAAGCCTGTGTCATAGCTCTGTGTGTACGAACACAAGAATAATCCGAACTTATGGCAACTCTTTATGAAGAGCAATAACTTGGGTCTAGGAATAGAAGAAGTGAATTGATTGCCACCAGAATATATATATATATATATATATATATATATATATATAAATGACAATTCCTTGGAAACATCTCATTTCCAAGGAATTCTTTAATTATCTTCAATTCCAAAGTCCATATATAACTCGTCATTAATATATGAGCTGGTGTCATAGTTCTGTGTGTACGGAAACAAGAATAATCCGAACTTATGGCAACTCTGTATGAGGAGTAATTACTCGGGTCTAGGAATAGAAGAAGTGGATGGCTGCCACCAAAATATTAAAAAATATATATATATATATATATATATATATATATATATATATATATATATATTTATATATATATATATATATATATATTTATATTTATAAATATAATATGTGATACCCATATATATATATATATACAGATATATATATTTATATATACAGATATATATATTTATATATATATATATATAAATATATAAATATATAAATATATAAATATATAAATATATATATATATATATATATATATATATATATATATATATATATGTATAAACAAAAATATTCCCAGTTTTGATTGATTTTATATCTTTGACTTGTGAATGTCAAGCAGTTGCCATAGATCAGGAATATGCACGCACACCGAACTCATGGTTCGAGGTCAAAGATCATGGCAACATTGCATTCTAGTTCTCATGTAGACCGCAAGGGGAGCTGATGTAGTTAAATGAAGAAAGTCATAGCTCTGTGTGTACATACACAAGAATAATCCGAACTTATGGCAACTCTGTAAAATGAGTAATAACTCTGGTCGAGGAATGGAATAAACGAAGTGGATTATGTGATACGGTAATCAATCTCCCAAAGAAGCTATATTTTCGAATTGTGATCAGAAATAGGACAAAATATCGTCACAATATACGAAAGACACTATGGCACGGAGTGCGAGTTGCCACAATGTTCAGCAGTTGCCACAGTTCAGGAATATGCACGCACACCGACGCCACAGTGTAGCCAATACAAACACACCCTTATTCACGTGCTCTCAGTACTTTTTTGTATGAAAAACTGTCTTTTTCTAAAATATACTATTTTCTTCAGAATGTAAATACATCCACGATTCTTACTTTTACCCAACAAAAGCATAGTAATTTTTATATTTACGATGTTGATTGCCTTAACAACTTGATGGTCAAAAGTCAAATGCTACAATAGCTGCATTTTGTTGACCCTCCAATCTCTGTCTATAGCCTAAGGTATGCCTTCGGCGTGGATGTTTTTGAAGACCGGAAATCCAGTCTGCAGAAAAATGAACCCGGTCAATACCTAACGTTAAAGAAGGGAAGGCTAACCTAATTTGGCTAACCTTGCTATTGAAGTTGAATGCAAGCCAAACAACCTTACGAAGTAGAGCATAGTGTCCACTTGAGAGAAAATCTCGAGATTGGTCTAAGGGTGTTATCCATTTGAGATTACTAATGTTCTTGAGACAGTTGTGTGAGCTCGACAGTCACTGCCATCTCTTGACCAGGAAAATTTTGTGTCCACTTGACCATCAACTCGCAGTCAGTTGTGTGACTTAATCGCAAGATTTTTAACTTTTTTCCAAATTAATTCGCATGAGGCACTTTTTAATTGCGTATAAGATTGTGAAAAATGGAAAGTTAAAAAAAGAGTGTTGGCAAGAAAATGGGTAGATCGACGAAATTAAATTCAACTTGTTCAACACTTGTTAATAATAATAAGTTTATTCTTTCTTTGAATAGCAATATCATACATAGATAGTTTACTCAGATCAAGACTAAAGTCGACAGTTTCCATGGAATTTCTTTGTTATGGGAGAAATGAGTTGCAGCTGGAAAATGCACAACATGGAATTTTTTTTATCTTTAACAAAAAAAAAAAAATTTCACCAAATTTGGTGAAAACTTACTTTTTTATGTCCCAAACACACTGTAATTTTTTTGATTGGAAATATTTATTTTTTTACCTGATTTTGACTCAATATCGAAAGACTTTTTTCAATCGAAAATTCTCCCGTCAAAATATCAGCTTTTTAAAAAGTCGGTGAGCTTTTGTCTGTTAAAATCTCTACTTCTGATGGTGTAAAAAAATATACATTACTATGGTACATGTTCTCAGAAAATGCAAAGAAATAACAGGTAGTAAGGCCCAGACCCTCCTAGCCCCTTCCCCACTTCTCTATGAAATACCTTTTGATGGGCTAAAATTTTCCGTAGGTCACTCAGGTATATAAGTTATCTTAAAATAGCAATAAATAGGCATCTACGCATATAATTTAAAGAAGATTCTACAACTTTCTCAGAATAATGTAGATGTCTTATTAAATATTAACTTTATTAACTGATTTGGTTGTTAATTATAGTAGTATATTTCGATTTGCAATTTTTTTATTTATCAATGTAACATGGAATCTTACGTTTCTCGAGTAATTAAAGTATAAATTTCAATAAACAGCTCAAATATGTACATAATGATTAAAAAAAATCGGATTCGAGTTTTTTTCGTTTCTTTGCATTTTCTGAGAACATTTACCATAATAATGTATTTTTTTTATACCATCAAAAAGTAGAGATTTTTACAAACAAAAAGCCCACCGACTTTTTTAAAAAAGCTGATATTTTGACGGGAGAATTTTCGATTGAAAATTAGGGTGCTTCTTCGATATTAAGTCAAAATAAGGTGAAAAAATAAATCTTTTGAATCAAAAAAATTACAGTGTGTTTGGGACATAAAAAGGTAAGTTTTCACCAAATTTCGTGAACAAAAATTTTTTTTTGAAAAAGATAAAAATAAAAAACCAAAAACTTGGTTATTTGAATTTTCCACATAAATTTTGAGGTTATGTGAAAAAAGTGTGGAATACAAAAGTTTTTTCCATAGGACTTGTAGTTTTGCCGGAAATCGAGATAAACCGTTTTTCACCCTTAAAAACTCACCCCCTTCCACTTCCTGACCTCAGATCGCCCGTAAATTATTTTTCCTTTCATTTTTGTTATATTCTCTTCCTTTTCCAATGGGTTTCTTCCTACTATTATTTTTTTTCACTTTTTACCATTTTCAAAGGCTTCAGCCCTGTGGGCGGCAAATTCAAACTGTCGGTTGAAATACATTTCAAGTGATAAATCAAGTACCGAAAAAACGGTTGGAAATTAATGATACAAGATACAAAGCATTTTGTTCACAAATTCAAATACCAAACAGCCATCAATGACAACAATCTAAGCCTAGAAATTTGAGGTTGATTAGAAACAAGCCAAAAATTTTATTTTGGCGGTACGCTAGAATCACGCTTCTGTGTAGGTAAGGTGTTCTGTACTATGGTGCTGCTTGGGAGCATCATCAGTTATGGCTGCGGAAATCGCCCTGTATGTCAACCAAGTATAATGACAAGAGGAGTGATAAAAAGAAACTGGAAATCCACACCGTTCATTTATTTTTTGAGCCCGTCTTCAATGTGACCGTCTCTATACCACAACTGTAAATAGTATTTTCCACGTCCAAATATGATTAATTGGTAGTTAACCACATAATTGGATGGATATGTTAATATGACATACAGTGTTAATAGAGTATACAACAACTTGAAAGCATTTCAGTCATCATCATCACCTTGCATTACGTAACAAGCAACCTTGAATAAGGCATTATTATACGTTACTTGCGGATTATTCTTATTTCCCACCGCGTTTGGATTTTTCAGTCCATTATGTAAGTGCATTCATTTTTGCATTAGCCGTCACGATTAAGAATGCGGATTCCATGCAGAACTAGGAGGTATGTGTAACATAAAATTTAAACAAAAACACGACAGACGAATCGATATTTACATGAAACGTGCAGAAAAAATGAACTCGTGCAGTCGGAGGACCCCCGTCAGGAACAAAGTTCCTCTTGAACGCTTTTTTTTCTCTTTCGATATTCTTTTTGACGCTGAGCATATGATTTCACTATTGTTTCTCTGTAATGAATATAACTAGTGAACACTCGAATAACATGTACATTAAACGTATATGTGGACCCTTACATAAAAGACTTCAAAATAGAGAAAATAAGAACATACCCCCTGAATAATTGCAATGAAGCTAAAAAAGTCCTATCGATAAATAATAAATTGAATAATCTAAAGATCATCAATACTAATATTACGTCTTTTGATTGCATAATCCTAACAGAAACTTGGCACGTGCCTGATACTCCTTCCCTAAACTCTGTTCAATTAAAGCAACTACAATCAAAATGATGGTGTCATTGTTTTTGTTAAGGCAAACCTATACCATTCCCATAATCATATCGAAATAAACGGAAGTGTGTTACTGAAAATTAAAATGATTGTAGATGAACAGACCATCAGCATCTATGCATTCTGTAGATCTCCAGTAGAATTTTTAACAATAAACGAGAAATACGGAATTAAAAAATTTTTCAAAACCGACGAAAATCAACTGAAGAGAAATAAAATAACCCTTTGTCAAATGAAAATTGAGTTCCTAACCAATGTAAGTAACTGATTTTGAGTCGGCGCGAAACAAATAATTATCGAAGATCATTTTTTGAGAGAAGTCATCAAAACGCAGCCGTGCATATCGCTGCCATCATTTTACGCTTCACCAATCAATTGCTAGTTTGTTTGGCGCCGACTAAAAAAATCAGTTACTTACATTAGTTTAGGAGCTCAATTATCATTTAGACTAAGAAGGTTTATTCTTTTTTTGCTTTCATTTAATTTTTCGTCAGTTTAATTTTTGTTAAAATTTTTTATTTTTAATTTTCAGTTCCGTATTTCCGTCGGTTTAATTTTTTTAAAAAGTTTTATTTTCAATTTTGTGGATAAACTACCAATTACTACCTACTTGTTTTTTGATTACTTCCAAAATACTTACTTACCCAATTACTCAACTATTACCAGTTAAATAATATGTTTATCTACTTTACTATTTGTTGTAATATAAATTATTTTCGTTGTTCTGGTCAGTTTATTTCATTACTTTGTATATCATTCCATCCTCTCATAAAATATATTGTTTTTGGGACGGATGTGGAACAAGAATAATGCCGTAGCGATCTGTCATTGTCAACTACGTATGTGTGCAATGTTCACTAGTGAAAATCAATTACCCCCTTTTTTTTCTACCCGTAAGGGTGGCTAAATCCAAATATAAGGTAAAACCCTATCTTTTAAAAAAAAAAAGAATCATCCAAATCGAAGAACCCAGTACAAAGTTATGCCTGATAGAATCGGTTAACGGACCAGAAATTCAGGAGGGTGAGTGATCAATACCCTTTCATGTTGCTACCCTTAGGTGGATTTCACCTTTAAATTCAAATGGGACCAAATTCGAAGTACACCCATCCACTGAAAAGAATTATCGGAACGGACGTATCAGTAACAAGTTATGCGTGATCATACATAAAAAAAAATGACGGAAAAAAAATACGGGTCGACTAGAGAACCTTCCTTTGCTTTCTGTCGGTTAAAAATTGATGACTTTTAGACCAACTTCAAGATAAACTATACAAAAAAAAATGATAACCCCACACTGCAGTTTATTTGTTGGAGATATAATTATTGATTTATTGAAAGAAACTGAAGACTCGAGAACCTATTGACATAATGAGGAATATGGGTTCCACTCAACCATAAATACTACTACAAGAGCAAGAAATGGAACGGAATCATGTCTAGACCATATATTTATTAAAACCACAATCACAGACCACTACATAACGCTACTTAAATCAAAAAAAAAATTTAAAAAAAATACATGGAAAATAAAATTCAAAAAAATACTTCCAAAGACTAGAAAAATATCACTGTTTTGAATCCAAGTACATAAATTGGGAGGATGAATTGTACCCAAGTGAATCTCGAATTTTGGGAAAGGTACCCAATTAACATAAAAAATACCTGTATTAGTAAACAACAAGATACATAAAAATAAAAATAGTGAGCGCAGCAGAAAAAAAACCCGATAACCAAAATCAAATAAAACATATCAACCAAAACCAAAATTTTATCGGGGGGAATGGAAAAAAAGATCCCAAAAATGGGAACGCCAAAAAAAACTACCTAACAACCAAAAAAAAATCGAGAAAAAAAAAAAAGATGCAAAAAGAAAATTTATAAAAAGCAAAATGGAAATTTTTAAAAAAATACGAGCAAAAAAATTATGGAAAACTGTTAATGAAATTTAAAAATCGAAACAAAAAAACAAAAATAAATAACATTGAAAACGAAAAGAGCCAACACTGATCAAAAAAAAAAGCTTACGTTCAACAACCCTTTTTGCCAATGTAGGAGGAAACTTAGCAACAAATATAAAGAAAATCCTAACTACAAACCTAAAAAAACAAAATACAATTTTTTTCACACCAACAAATATTAGTGAGATAAAGAAATTTATAAATAACTTGAAAAATGATAAATTTCCTGGGCATGATGGAATCAAAGCCAAAATTCTTAAGGTTATTATTGAGTTTATTAGAAAACCCTCAATGGACATTATAAACAAATCATTCGAAACAGCAATATTTCCCTCAATTCAGAAGAACTCAATAGTAACTCCAATATTCAAATGAGGAGAAACTGATAATGTTACAAATTATAGGCCTATTTCCCTTCTACCATCGATAAGTAAAGTCTTCGAAAAACCTTTAAAACGAGATTAAACAAAATTCCTAACAAAACATAATCTACTATCAACATCTCAGTACGGGTTTAGAAAATAATGAACCCCCTACGGATGCAACAATTCTAACGAAAAAAATCATCTTTTGAATCCCTAGATTCGGACCCTCCATAGGTGTTTTCATAGACCAAAGGTTCCCATGGTCGACCACTCCATACCTTTTTTGGGTACCCTAGAAGATATGGGTGTGAGGGTGGGGACCCAAAAAATATTAAAAAAGGTACTTAAAAAACCGAAAACAAAGAGTAAGAATTGAAAATCAGGTTAGTACAGAAATGAAAAAAAAACATGTGGTGTACCTCAAGGAACAGTATTGGGGCTGAATGATTTACTCATACAAGAAACAATCTGAAAAAAACGTGTTAGGACGACACGGTAATATACATAAAACGACGACTGGTACAACCCCCAAACCAAATATTGAAAGAGATCTAGGAAAACTCAAAGACTGGTTTGACAGTAGATTACTTTACTATTAATTTCGACAAAACCATATACTAACCATTCAGCAGTCTCTCGACATCCTTGCCAGAATACACCCTGAATATTCAAAAAAAGACCCTTGTGATCAAACCAGCGAAAAAAAATTTAATATCTAGGGCATATACAGGGTGGCTCCACCACATTCGCCCTCGGTATTTCTACGAGAAAATGAAGAGAGTTAGGGAAAAACTTTTTAGCACAGTTTTATGTGCGTCCATGAGGAGCATATTCCAAAATTATTTTGAAATATATGGGGTGATCCCCAAAAAAAATTACATACCAAAGTTATATTTTTTCTTATGGAACACCCATATTTTTTTATATTTTTAGATCCCTATAGACAAAATAAAGGTGAGTTACTATTATATTTCCCATACTTAAAACTGACCGTTTCTGAGAAATTTTGAGAAATTTAAAAATACAGACCATAATTTGAAAATTGTTTCACCCTGTAACGTGTAACGAGCTGCTCGTGATTGAATGTACTGCTTAGCTCAAAGGTTAAAGTTAACTACTACATGAAATTTTAATGCAATATTATACAGATTGGGAAAAAAATTGCCTCAAAACTTGACACACATTTAATTAAATAACTCTTAAAGTTGAATGGAACACCCCGTATTTAGTGGCGTAATTTGACGCAGAATTAGATTCCCTTCAAAACTATATTAGGGTTCCCTATACCTATCTCTTCTGCTTTTTACACAAAAGGAGTTTTTATATTTTACTTATGAGTAATTTTTTTATCTTAAAAATGAAACACACTGTATTGTAATGAAAAGCTTAAAAAGCGTTTTAAAAACCTTTTTATTAAGGAATACGTAGATTCGCTAGAAGCAGAAGTTTAAATTTTTGAAAATACGGTGTATCTAAAGTAAAATGCAGGCAAATGTAAAAACTCAAAATTATTGCCATTTCTGAAATATTAAAGCATTCTTCAAAATAAGAAGATGCACGTGTCTTAATTATTGAGGCGAAATATGTTAAATTCGCTTGTTTCTTAGCAAATTAGACTTCATATTGAGGACGAGGAGGTCCACAGAACTGGCCAGCCAGGTCTCCGGACATTAAAGTCTCGACTATTTTTTATGGGGATATATCAAAAGTATTGTTCACGATACACCGCCAACGACACCTCTGGATATGAAAGTACGAATAAGAAATACGTTTCGTTCCATACCGCAAAATATGTTATCCAGAGTTCAGCACTCATTTCAAGAAAGAGTTCGTCTATGCATCGAGAATAATGGACACCATTTTGAGCATTTATTAAAATAATAAACTATTTAAGACTCTTAATTTTTCGATAAAATGACTTCAAAAATGCTTTTTAAGCTTTTCATTACAATACAGTGTGTTTCATTTTTAAGATCAAAAAATTACTCATAAGTAAAATATAAAAACGCCTTTGTGTAAAAAGCAGAAGAGATAGATATAGGGAACCACAATATAGTTTTTTGATGGGAATCTAATTCTGCGTCAAATTACGCCACTAAATACGGGGGGTTCCATTCAACTTTAAGAAGTTATTTAATTAAATGTGTGTCCAAATTTTGAGGCAATTTTTTTCGCCACTCAGTATAATATTGCATTAAAATTTCATGTAGTAGTTAACTTTAACCTTGAGCTAAGCAGTACATTTAATCACGAGCAGCTCGTTACACGTTACAGGGAAAACAATTTTCAAATTATGGTCTGTATTTTAAATTTCTCAAAATTTCTCAAAACGGTCAGTTCTAAGTATGAGAAATATGATAGTAACTCACCTTTATTTTGTCTATAGTATCTAAAAAAAATAATAAAAAAAATATAGGGTGTTCCATGAGAAAAAATATAACTTTGGTAGTAATTTTTTTGGATCACCCTGTATATTTCAAATGATTTTGAATATGCTCCTCATGGACCCACATATAACTGTGCTAAAAGTTTTTTCCCTAACTCTTCATTTCTTGTAGAAATACACAAATGTGGTGGGCCACCCTGTATATATGTATATAGATAATCATCTCAGATGGGACCATCATATAGAGTACTTAACAAAAAAAACTACGCTGTATTTTATATCGATTCAAGCAGGTTGGAAGATTTTGGATTACAAATACAAAAAATTTATACCATAGTTTGTCGAATCAAACTTGAATTAAGGAATTATTGGATGGGAAGGAGTACCAAGAACACACCTGCATGCACTTGAAGTCTCTCAAAGACGACTTCTTCGAATACTACTCAACAAACCTGCAAGATATTCAAGCGATTTACTATACACAGAAACACAAATATTAGATATCAGACAATTATACAGGATGTCTAACATACAAAAACAAAACTGAACATGACACCCCAAACCATCCATACGCGACGAGAACAAGGCACCAACATTACATACCAGTGACCTCTAAATCCATAGGACAGAGAAGCTACTGGTATCTAGCACCGAAATTATTCAATTACTCACCAAAATAAATCAAAGACGAAACTTCACTACAACGCTTCAAAAAACAACAATTAACATTTGTAAAGAAAAATAAAAGAACTGATATTCATAAATTTATTGAAGGATTAACCTGAAACTGACCATAAAAAAAAGGGAGATTTAACTAACCTAACCCCAAAAAATATAGTATTATATGCTCACATTAATCTATTTGATCTCATAGAACATCTAACCCTATTACATAATTGTTTTTATCTACCCTATATTATTTACCACTATATACAACACTTCTCAAATATTGTAATATTCATTCATGTTCATATTGTAAAAATGTATTCTTATATGCACATATTTATCTATTTTATCCCACAGGATTTTTAATTCTTACTCTAGTAAAAATTGTTCTCACTATATTTATTGGATTATTATATAATATTTTATATACTCTATCTTTTCAAGTTTTTAAATTTTTAAAAATATTTATTATTATTATTAAACACTAAATACTTGTATCAAGTTATACAATTTTATTAACTTACTTTTCTAAGTTTGTATTACACATACTTGCTGCACTTTCCATTTATCGAATTTTCATTGCAAAATTGCAATAATGAGACAATATAACTCGCGTATGATTTAATACAACAAAACACATATATTTTCTACTTTGCTCCTAAATCTTACATGCGCAATATAAATATTCAATTCCACAACGCTCATGTCCTACAAAAAAAGGAATAATTTCAAGGACCAAACGGAGCTGCCGTAAAACGGGGGACTACCAAGCTAGAGGTCCAGGGTTCAATTCTCAACACGACCCTATTTTTTCTCTCAATATGTTTCCCTTTGAATGTTGATGTTTTCTATTCCATCACATGTAACGATAGGTTAATGATGGATGTAAAAACAATAACAGAAATACAGAAACACACCGTTTCCTGTTATTTAAATATTGCGACTCTAATTCCCTATTCGTTAAGTTCATTCAAAAAAATGTGGTAAGAGACACAGTCAAATGCCGTTCACATAGTGTAGCATAGTGTAATTTCACTGAGGCGGCCCTTACGGAAACTGTATTAGTCCGAATTTAGATTTTTTTGTAACGTTATAATCTTTCACTTGAAAAATTTAAAAAAAATGGGAATAATGGAAACGGAACGATAATTCTCAATGAGGTTTACGCCCCTTTCTTGAAGACTGCAATATTTTTCAGTGATTTTCTCGCATATTCTTTTTGCTTCACTCTCGCTACCCGAAAATGTTCACACAGTCAAGCAGTCTTTAATCTATTAGAGAATTGGACTTTATACTACACACTTTCCATTTGAGGGACGCTTCTTTTGAGCCACTTAATACCGTTATTACGGAGAACTGAAAAGTATATTTTTAATTTTATTTTATTTTCCAATCGATTCGTGATATCTACGAATTGTTGAGTAGCACACTTGAAAACATACTCTTACATGCCTGGGGTTCATGGCCATTAAAGTATTGACTCAATCATTCTCCGTTTGTTTATACTTCTCTTATGAAGGTCATTCTAGAAAATTCCTTAGGGCCGCTTCCCGGTCATTCTCGGAATCTTTCGAATCACCTGGTGCCTTCTCAGATAATTTCCCGAAATCTTGCCGTCACATCGGCAAAACGCGAGACACACATGCAGTGTATTCGATTCCGCAACAATATATCATTGAACAATTGAGCCAGAAGATTAATTTAATTTTCTACTATCCCATTCTATCTCTCAGATGACAGGTTGTTATGTTCCCTTTGCAGTACCGTCAATGGTCTTGATATTTCACCTATATACCTTTCACCACACCAACGAGATGGTATTAACACAATTTTTTGTATCTCAGATAATCCGGGGCGATGAAGTATTATGATGTGTATGTGGTTGGAGTACTTCTATTGGATGTCTTGTTTAATTATTTGGCGAATTGCTGTTTAAAATTTCGAAATGATCTGGATATGCATTCGTGGTTTGAATCGAAAACTATTTGTGCTCGATTGTAAAGACATTTCACAATTCCATTTTCCACTTTTTTTATTGTTGAAATGATAGCCTGCAAATCGAATTAGCATGATCGCAACAATGGTGAAACGGCGAACAAATGAAAATTTGCATTATCAATACAGATATCCATTCCAAGGCTATGTGAGAAATGTAGTTTTTTCATAATTGCATTCATGTGAATAAATCGAAGATTATATTGTTACCTATCATGCTGAAGACAATCAATAATAATTAAACAAAAAATATATATCTTCCGTGATTATTAACGTAGAATTGCGAAATCCACAAGAATAGCTCACATTATCAGGAGGCAAGATAGGTAGAAAATTTTATAAACTGTTTTTTTCCCGAAAGACAATGACTTCTTGCTAACTGTTCCACAAATTTGATTTACTAATTGCGAACGGATTGCGCGGCAGTTATTTTTTTGAGAAAAATCGACTGCAAATAGAAACCACACAAATCTTATTTTCAACCGACGAAACCAAAAAGGAGGAGTTTCTCTAGTCGACGCGTATATTTTTTTTATGTATGACCACGCCTAACTTTTTACTGAGGCTTCCGATTCCGATAATTCAGTGGATAGGGCGTACTTCGAAGTTGGTCCCATTTGAATATAAAAGATGAAATCCATTCCTAAGGGTAGAAAAATGAAGTATATTGATCACTCACCCTCTGAATTCTGGCCCGTTAACCGATTCTATCAGGCATAACTTTGTACTGGGTTCTTAGATTTGGATGTTTATTTTTTCATTAGATAGGGTATACCTCATAGTTGATCATATTGAGATTTCAAATGTAATTATCCACCGTTACGTGTAGAGAAATAGGGGATAATTGATTTTTCACTTGGGAACATTGGCACACATATGTAGTTGACAATGACAGATCGCTACTGTCATTACTTTGTTCTCCTACATCCGTCACAATCATTATATCCTATGAGAGGATGGAATGATATACAGAGTACTGAAATAAACTAACCAGAACAACAAAAATAATTTAAATTACAACAAATAGTAAAAGTAGATAATCATATTATTTAACTACTACTACTAACTACGAAATACGGAACTGAAAAGTAAAAAATAAAATAAACCTTCTTAGTCTCAGTAACTAAGCTCCTAAACTAATGTAAGTAACTAATTTTGAGTCGGCGCCAAACAAACAATCAACGAACATCAATAAATTACTTCAAAAAAAATATCAGAATGTCACCGCGCAACTCGATGCAATCATTTTACGCCTTACCTAATTCATTTGCTTGTTTGTTTGGCGCCGACTCAAAATTGGTTACTTACATTAGTTTAGGAGCTTAGTTATTGAGACTAAGAAGGTTTATCTTATTTTTTACTTTCTAGTTCCGTATTTCATCAGTTTAATTTTTGTTAAAAAGTTTTTTTCTTCGTAAAACTCTTTTATTAAGAAAACTGCAAAACTAATTAAAATAACTAGTATTAATATTATGGTAACATTGGAGCATTCCTTCAAAATAACGCAAGAAAAGCAGTATTATTTTGCACCTTCTATTAGAGAATATTTTAGGTATCATAGATTAGATTTTCTTGAAGATTTACACATCAGTAAAGAAATACTCAACAATAACCTTTGTCTCAACACGCAAGTCAATTTAAATAGATCCTATATTCCACTTCATAGACGTCTAAATTAAATAATATTGAACTTTCTCAGCCTTTTTACTCTAATTCACCTCTTAATTTTCTTGTTAATCATGCTAATAATTTTCAATTTCCATTCTCTATGATGATTTTACTTGTATCTCTTTGCAATTTGCCCGCCTCTTTCTCCATACTGAGAACACAAGTCATGTTCTGGATAATCACCTTTTAGACTCTGTTCTACTCCGGCTGTGGGAGTTGTGAAGTTGGGTCTAGTTCCCATTAGACTTGTATCACACTTCTTATCCCCCAGTTGAGGTTCAACTGAGCCATGGCGGACAAGGATTTTTATTTTTATTAAGGAAAATTAAAATTCATTGTCCATGGACACTACCAGAATTATTCAATTGTTTGTTTTGATCAGGACAGGTCTAAGTAATTAGACTTCTCCCTTAAACTTATTATCAATTACGATGACTTAAATGTGCGAATTGAAGAGTCTTGTCTGGTCTTCTTTGGAATACTGGAACATATATTTGACAGATGACAGTCCTCATTAGATTGATCATCTTCTAGTGTGTTTTTCGTATGACAGGGATATTCCTTTCTTGATTCTGATATCTCCATGGTTCTGTGTTCCATGTCAATCTACTTCATCGTTCACTTGTCAATCTTGTCACTTGGGTCCAGCTATCACACCTAAACAATGGCTTTTAAAAGATAATGAAAATGTAATCTCAATTTTCATCCTGGCTTAGGATATGTTTTTAACATGTTTGTCACGTAAACTTATACAACACTCATTGATCATGAGATATTTCATGGTCTTTTTGGCTTCTTGTACACCTGACGAGTAAGTAACTTCACATTTAAAATATGTCAATTTTCTTTCTAAAAAAATTTTCAGTATTTTCTATTTACTTACTTTCCCGGGTCAAAGCGCTTTGCTAGATTTTAATAAATTATTTTATGCACGAAATACAATTTTCTTTCATCGATTATATCGATACGTGCACACAGTCACACTTTTCATTTGATTCTATAAATAGCCAGTTAGTTCTGAGAAAGAATTTGCAGCATTCGGTCATCTGTCGTCACGTAAGGAAAAGTACCACTTTCCGCTCTTGTTAGGTAAATAACTACAGTCTAATTTTGTCAAACACCTATACTTTATTTAAAATGAACCGATTGATTGCTAGTTCAATAACCTTATTTTCAAAATAAATTTAAAAAAAATTTGAACACGTTCCCCTTTTCTATTTATGATACTTCTTACCTCAAGGTATTGCTCAGAAACTATTGTCATCATGTGGTTGGTTTTTCACGTGTGCGTGCTTTAAACAATATTTTGCCAACAATAAAACTGACTAACATCATTAGGTTTCGTGAAAGTATTGGCGACTGAATTGGTATTGTGTCGTAGAACACAATTATTTCTGCGGTAAATACTTTCAAGATAAAAACAAAAATAATAATATGCAAAAAATAACGAAACAGTCTGTCCGATAATTATTTACCACATCGTGATACCGAGAATCGAATTAGCATTTTTATTTTCAATTTGAGATCAGGTTCTAGACTTGATTTAAACACGAATGTTCTTAATCACCCGAGCAGATATCAACAAATATAAATTTGAATTCAAAGCATATTAAATTTTGTTGACACGTTTGTAATCATTCTCATTTAACTCATTTTAGTTGCACGAAATAGTCTAGATTATTTAACGTTTATGAATTATTCATTTGCATTTAATTGGCTGGAAAACCCCTGGGGTTCTCTAAAATTAAATCTATCACATCACTGGGGCGTAAATATTATTGTGGTTTTTCTTATTCTTGGAATTCTCTTTTGAATATACGGTGAGAAATATCACATCCAAAACATTCCAAAGTAGCAAATATCGCCATTAAACTTGCCTATCCAGATTTTTCTGGTTTAATTCCTGAGTTATGGCATTTTATAATATAGAAATGGGGATTTGAATAAGTATAGCAAGAGCAGAATATATCTCTGAATCGTTATTACTTATGATCATTTGGTATACTTCTGTCTCTGTCAGTGTGTCTCGTAAAAGTAGATATTGAAGGAAAAATCAGTGATTCCATTCTACTGGCTAACCAAAACTATTGTGAATATTTGGAAGACGGAGACTTATCTTCATCTTCGAAAAATGTGTAACATCATAGTGGGGGGCTTTGAAAATAGTCAACAAACTTGCAATATGATCTCAGCAAGACCTTAGACTGTGTCCCATATCAAACGTTACTTGATAAACTTCAACTGATGCAACAGGAATATCCCATTTCATAATAACAATATATAAACTAATAGCATCAAATATGCCCTAGGGCCTCTTTTGTTTGGAATTTTTATAAACGATAAATTCAGATCCAACCATGCCTTACTCTGGATGATCCATTTGAGAAAATATGTTATACTCTAGACAATATTCGTTTTGAGGAACTCGGGAAACACTGTTCATGTTCTGAGAGGGTCATAAGTTTTACTTTTTCATTCCTATATCGTACAAGTTATGGCTTAATCTTATGGTAACTCTAGCCACGTAAATTGTGTTTTTATTCAGCAGACGATTATTGCCAAGGTGGGTTTCAGACACAAAGCAAATGAAGCATGACCATCACTCTTTCTAATCGACAATGTTGAATTGATGCGCATGCGCGAAAATGGAGGCGTGACATGTATTGGTTGATGTTCGGTTGCCATAACTACGCGCTGCCACTATGACATATATAACCCGACTTCACTTTCATTGCATTGTTCTTATGGCCAGTTATCAATATTCGCAGTTAATGAATATATGATGATTATACACAATGAAAGGATGGCTTATTTCCTATCTTCGTACATTGGCCAAATTTCAGCTGCACATGCGCGGATTTGCATCGTCATTTGACGTCACCAGGGAACCTGGATGGTTCATCCGCCATAAGTGCCCATGTATTTTTCTACTTTTTCACAGCGGTTTTTTCCTGTTAGTAACATTTTCCATCGTTTTGTTAGTGTTTATGTTTGCCGAATCATTTGACTTTCGTTTCAATGGATTTATAGTGCCATAAGCATCTATAGTTTGTCTTGAATAAGTGAAAATTGAATCGATTGTTAAGTGCGTGTTGAGGCCCACTTCGTGATTGGACACTTGTTTTTTCAACTGTTTGTCGATTTATTGTCAAGTGATTTAATGGAGAAAACTGATGCCTAACCAATATTTTTGTTGGGGTTATTATGTATCCACCTCAGTGAATATTTATTCGTTTATTAAGTGAAAAAAAAATCATGGCCATTTTTCAAAATTTCTGATGACCGTTGCTTAAATGTCTTTCATTCCATAAATTAAAACATGTTCCGTGCTCTCTTTGATTTGTGAATGAATGTTAGTTAAGAAACACTAATCAATTCTATTCCATTCTTATGATCTCAGCTAACAATGAAATAGATCGTTGTCCTATTTTCGTTCACTTCCAGTTCACCGTTTTTTGAAGGAGTAGGTATCTGAATGAGTTCACTGTCTGCAGTTTTCTGCTTGATGAAGCCTCATCAATAAAAATTGCAATTTCTGAAAACATAATAATCATTCAGCGAACACTTCAGTCATCCACCTGGTGAATTACGGTTGATCAGCTGCTCAATGCGAACTCTTCGATAATGATAAAAAGTAAACAGTTATGTCATTGCAATAGCTGTGATGACGATTTTAATGGGGGGAGCACACTTAAAGTAAACGCTCACTAATTCGCAATGAATGGACGAGATATATTAATACAGGGCCTTGCAAAAGTGTGTCGCGCATGAATAATGCATATATCACAAAAATTTGTGACTTCATGGATTTATATGTATATGCAAGCTGCATAACTTTTTTCTATTGAAGCTATCGATTTGTTTTTTTTTAAACGATAGGCCATGAGGCACATTCAAAAAATATTTCTATTTATACACAGGATGTCCCAAAATCAGATACACAACTTAGTTCTGTTTTGGAAATGGCAACCCCCCATTTTCGGATTCGATACTAGGTCGCCTACTACTATTTTTGAAAATGACAAATTACAAATGGCAATAACTTGACTTTTTCAAATGCAACACTCTATATTTCATTGCATCATTGTAAGGCATTTTTCAAGAGCTCTTTGTTGATATAGGGTTTGAGGGGTCCACTTTGTAAAGTTTGCGAGATTTGTTGTGAAATAAAAAAAAATTATGGTTATTTGACACATCCGTGTACTTTCAATAATTGTACACGTCCAATTCTTAACAGTAAATTCCACTCGCGAAGATTGAAAAAATAATAATAATAATAATAATAATTCTTTATTTCATCAAAAGAATATTACGTAGTAATAAGTGGCATGAGATGTTGTGGACATCAGGCGAAGTTTAGTTAGGAAGCTATTCTTACACTTAACCTGTGCTTTACTTATATTCTAGTCCTAATACTAAGCCTAAAACCTATATCTAGCTTGAAATTCACCTGTTTACATGTCATCTCACATAAAGAGACTGATGTAATGAATTATTCTTGATTAATTTACGAAAATGCGACGGGTGTAATCCTTTGTATTATCTTGGTAGTGAATTATACAGCATAACTGAATTGTATGTAAAACTTCTTTCAAACAGAGACGAGGTATGATGAGGCATTGTTAATATTAGCTGGTGTCTAACATTTAAAGTTCCCTAATTTTATGAGTCACATGATCATATTTTCTCAAATTGAAAATCAGACGACAACATGTATTTTGTATTTTATGGATTCTGTAACCTGTTCTTCGTTCTAAACAGGGATAAAAACTTTTTAACAAAAAATTAAACCGACGAAATATGGAACTGAAAAGTTGAAAATAAAATAAACCTTCTTAGTCTCAATAACTAAGCTCCTAAACTAATGTAAGTAACTAATTTTTGAGTCGGCGCCAAACAAACAAGCAAATGAATTAGGTAAGGCGTAAAATGATGGCATCGAGTTGGGCGGTGACATTCTAATAATTTTTTTAAGTAATTTAATGATCTTCCTTGATTGTTTGTTTAGCGCCGACTCAAAATTAGTTACTTACATTAGTTTAGGAGCTTAGTTATCGAGACTAAGGAAGTTTATTCTATTTTCTACTAATTACTAACTGCTTGTTTTTTTATTACTTCCAAAATACTTACTTACCCACCTTACTTCAACTATTACCAGTTAAATAATATGATTATCTACTTTTACTATTTGTTGTAATATCAATTATTTTTGTTGTTCTGGTTAGTTTATTTCATTACTTTGTATATCATCTGTCATTGTCAACTACATATGTGTCCCAATGTTCACAAGTGAAAAATCAATTTTCCCCTATTTTTCTACCCGTAAGGGTGGATAATTCCATTCGAAATCCAAATATGATCAACTATGAGGTATACCCTATCTGATAAAAGAAGAATAATCCAAATCGAAGATCCCAGTACAAAGTTATGCCTGATAGAATCGGTTAACGGACCAGAATTCAGAGGGTGAGTGATCAATATCCTTCATTTTGCTACCCTTAGGGGTGGATTTCATCTTTTAAATTCGAATGGGACCAAAGTAAACCCTATCCACTGAAAAAAGAATTATCGGAATCGGACGCCTCAGTAAAAAGTTATGTGTGATAATACATAAAAAAAAATAACAAAAAAAAATATACACGTCGACTAGAGAACTTCCTCCTTTTTGGTATAATTGTTTTTGCAGACCTGAACTCATTATACACTTATTTGCGAAGAGTAATCTTAAGCGTGCATAAGAGCGCTGTATTAGTGCCCTAATTTTTCATCGACGATGAGATCTAAGTTTTTCGATGATGTCGAGAATTCTAAACGTTTTTCCCCTATGTACAAGCGAATACTTCGTTTGAGCTATTCTCTCACTCCTTCGGAACAAAATAAGATAGCAACAGTTTTGGTGGAATCTAATGTTAAATTATGCTGAACAGAATAACGACAAATGGCTTATAAATCGTAGTTTATTTCATCACAGGCATCATTTGCAACAGAGGGGTCAAAATTATGCACAACTTGAGTGTCGTCTGCATAGGTTTGGAGATTTGAGAAATTGATTTTTTCGTAAATATCTGCTGTATAGATTAAAAACAATAGAGGGCCCAGAATAGACCCTTGAGGAACACCGGAAATGATATGAGCTGGACTAGACGTAACATCATTCATTTTCACCATCTGATATCGATCAAAAAGGTAGTATTTGAAAATTTTTACAGCGGAATCGGCAAACCCATAATATTTTGATTTACTGCACAATGGATTATGATCAATACAATCGAAAGCCTTGGAAAAATCAAGGGATATCAAAATCGAAGCTATCTTTTTATCACGAGAGCTTTTGTTTACATGACAGACCCCCTTTAATTTTCGACAAGAAATCACCCCCTAAAAACTTTCGCACTTATTTGGTAACACCCTGTATGTGAATTTTTATTAGCTTGGAAGATTTTGGATCTCACCTGCTTGCTTGACCTCCAATATTTTATGATTCCACCTGGTTCTTAACTGAATCTGAATCGAGTATCCAATCCAATTTTTATACCTGTAACATGGTTACAACACGATGGTGTGGAGTGCATAACCATAGGGTATAGACTGGGTCACACGTGCCATTCTGTTCCAAACCTGGAGGTCACTACCGAAAATTAGGATTTAGGGCGCATTCGATTCAAAATGGCATCTAAAAAAAATGTTTAGCTGGAAAATTGGGGCTGGCGAAAATTGCAAAAGTTATAAACAATTAAGTAAAAAACAAATATATGGTTCAGTTTTTTGAAAATATTTCAGAAACTATTTGAGATATCCGAAATTTGAAAAAAGATCCTCAAAGAGCAGGAAATTTCCTACCTCCCGGAACTGTGCCGGCAATAATTATAATTTTAATTTAGCGGCGAAAAAAAGGCAGAAGACGCGCGGCTTAGCTCCCGTGCGCACCGACCGAATCTGACACCTGAACAAAAAAAAATATTTTAACCGAGTAAATATTAATATTAAGAATAAAAAAATTCAGGTACTATCTAGACATATCAATAAACAATAATCCGTCGGCAAAAAATGTTTACCTCTATTTTTCAATTAATTATGCCTCTGTTAATTGAAAAATTTTACTTGTTGAAAGTTATTATAAAAACCCTGATAATTGTTGAACTAAAAACCTAGATTTTTTTTTACTCTTTGTAGCTGCTCCTCAAAGGCTTCAAAGAAGATCCCCGTGGAAAAATCGAAAAATTTTGAAATTTTTAACTCTTAATATTTAAAAAATTGTTATAAACAAATGCATTGATTATTAGATTTAAACAAAATTTTTTTGGAAATCTAGTCATTGATAAAAATAATGATTTTTAAGAAAAAAATCATTTCTTAAATAAAAAATTTATTGCTAAAAAACGCACTTGCTAATTAAAATTTTTTTTGTTGTTAAATATGAATATCAAGAAATAATTTTTTTCAAATCATTATTTATCACGTTCTCTCATATTATGAAAAAAAAAATTTTTTTATTTACTTTTCATTTGTTTATTAAACAAATAATTTTTTATAAACAAATTAATTTTTGGAACCATTTTTATTTTTTTTAATCATTATTTGTGACGTTCTCTCATATCATAGAAGAATAAGAAGAAAATTGAAATAGAAGAATAATATTATTATACAATATACATTTCAAGCCGAAACCATTTTTCATATTCATAAATAATATAGCCGAAAAGTTTTAAATAATTGAGTTGGAGCTTCGTTTGAAAGCTCAATTTTTTTCATTAACTATCGAGAATAAAAAACACTTGAAGTGTTCTTTCCGTATTTTTAATAGTTTATAAGATATTTGAACTGATAAGTCAAAAAAAAAATTCAAGGGAATTATATAAATAATATTAAAAAAGTTAATAAACAATTGAGTTAGAGCTTTGGTAAAAATTGTTCATTGATCAATGAGAATAAAAAAGACTTGAAGTGTTCTTGTCGTATCTTCAATAGTTTATAAGTTATTTTATTAGCAATGAAGAAAAACAGAAAGGAAGCGACAAGTCAAAGTGCACAAATTTTTCGAAATTATATAAAAAATAGAAAAAAAATGTTTTCCTTAAAAAACGACACATGGTTGTTTTCAGTATTTTTTTAGTATTAAAAAAAATATAGCGCAAAAATTAATTTTATTTTATTTTATAAAAAAATTGTTCAATAAACAAATGAAAAGTAAATAAAAAGTTTTTTTTTCATATTAAAAAAATTTAAAAAAAATTTGTGCGTTTTTTGGGAATATTTTTTTTATTTAAGAAATGATTTTCTTCAAATCAATAACTAGAATCCCAAAAAAAATATTTTGTTTAATTCTAATAATCAATGCATTTGTTTATAACAATTTTTTAAATAATAAGGGTTACACATTTCAAAAATTAATATTTATATTGCTTTTAGCAATAAGGAAACAAATTAATAGAGATAATGAAGAAAAAAACTTTCCATAATTGTTTTATATACGTTTTTAATTTTTTTTATACCATTGATTGGTAATAAAAAAGTAAAAAATCAAAAATTTTCGATTTTTCCAACGGGGGTTTTGTTAAAGGTTTTGAGGAACATCTCCAAGAAGTAAAAAATTCTAGGTTTTTAGTTCAAAAATTATCAGGGTTTTTATAATAACTTCCAACAAGTAATTAACGAAGGGATAATTAATTGAAAAATGGATGTAAAAATATTTTGCCGACGGATTATTGATCATTGATATGTCTAGATAGTACCTGGATTTGTTTATTCCTTAATATTAATATTTACTCGGTTAAAATAATTTTTTTTGTTCAGGTGTCAGATTCGGTCGGGCGCACGGGAGCTAAGCCTCGCGTTTTCAGCCTTTTTTTCGCCGCTAAATTAAAATTATAAATATTGCCGGCACAGTTCCGGAAGGTGTACTTACTTTTACTTTTCCTGCTCTTTAAGGATCTTTTTTCAAATTTCGGATATCTCAAATAGTTTTTGAGATATTTTAAAAAAACCGAACCATATATTTGTTTTTTACTTAATTGTTTATAACTTTTGCAATTTTTGCCGGCCCCAAATTTCCAGCTGAACATTTTGTTTTAGAAGCCATTTCGAATCGAATGCGCCCTAAATCATAATTTTCGGTAGTGACCTGCAGGTTTGGAACAAAATGGCACTTGTGAACCAGTCTAATAGTGCAGAATTTATAGATAAATTATATCCTAAGTCCGTTCGGGTACGCAGATATTAGTTGTTGTCTGCATGACCCACCCTGTGCTGATGAGGGGCAAGAACCCCAAAACCTGTATACAGGTGGCCAACCCGAATTCGATTGATTCATATGTGATGATGTGATTTTCCTGACTTCACTTTGTTGACATAGCATAGAGTGTTATCAATATTATTAGTTAATATAATGAATAATCATGATTCTTTGGAATAAAAATCGTTTCAAACAATGCTTGGGTTCTAGTGGTATGGCCTGCTGAATCCCCCGATTTGAACGCACAGGAATAACACTGATGAGGATATCTTGAACATAAAGTTCAGAATAATTCAGATCATTTACAGATTTGTTACGGCGAAAAAATGAAAAACACAATGAGGGTATTAAATTTGAACATAATACATTATTTCATCTAATGATCAATGGAATACTTTCATTATTAGTTCACTTCGAATGATAATAATTTTTTATGTCGACGAAATCTCATTATTATTGTATTTAATTTAATCAGTTCGTAATTATTTATAAAGCGAATTCATTAATGAAAACTAACCTTGAAATAAGAAGCAATAAATCAAACTGTTATGACTGTCAAAATTACCCGAAAATTATTTATCGAATTATGTCATATTCATTGATTCAGGATGCAAAATGGCATAGAAGATCGAAGTCCGCATTGAAACAAAAAGCTTGTATTGTCCGGTGACATTTTCTTTAACCGAAATACAAGATCGGGCGAACAATTAGAATGATTACTGTTTGCTTAATATCTCAAGAACCGGCTGTGATTTTTAACTTTATGTAACGAACCTAGGCCGGACCTGTCGCCTCACGTGTTGCCATCGACAGCGATGAGATCATCCCCGGAGATATTCGAGAACCATCCAGTCGCTCTGCCGCGAAAAAACAACGGTCAATATTGGAAACAATTGGAATATGCTAGTCGCCAACCGTCCGAATTCGAAACATCGAGAATGCTGTATCGGAGATAAGTAGACAGCCCTCAAGAGGGAGAAAACAGTCTGAACGAGCCCATACGATCGAGCTATTCAGTAGCGTAGTAATATAAATTAAGTTGTAGATTAAGTGTGAATAAATTATTAAAACCAAGTTAAGTTTATTTACGTTACAATTGGTGTCAGAAGTGGGATTGCACTAGGGAAGACCTTGTTGCGTGCTGACAAATTTGTGCCCGTAAGGGTCATGAATGTCAATTATTTTCCAGTGACCTTGAAGAAAGGAACAATATTGGGGCACTGCTCGTCAGTTTCCTCAGTAATCCGGAGTGTACGAGGTACGATTAGCCAACCCAACAACTTGCCCACAGAACTAGAAAAATTAGTTGCCATCTCTTCCAAAGATATAAAACCAGCTCAACAGCCCAAACTAAGAGATTTAGTTAAGAAGTACCAAGACATCTTCGATACCGGACAAGGAAAAGGGGGTCGAACTAATGTGGTCCAGCACAAGATTGATACTGGGGGTGCCCGACCGATCCGGCAATCAGCAAGAAGACTTCCTCTTGCCAAGAAGGAAGAGGCTGACAAAATAGTCAGCGATATGGGAAAAGAAGGAGTTATCGAACCATCTGACAGTCCCTGGTCCTCTCCAGTCGTACTGGTGAAGAAAAAGGATGGATCGACACGCTTTTGTGTAGACTATCGCCAACTTAATAATGTCACGAAGAAGGACAGTTACCCTCTCCCGAGAATAGATGACACCCTAGACAAGTTGGCTGGTTCCACGATTTTCTCGACCCTTGATCTGAAGAGTGGATACTGGCAAGTAGAACTTGCTCAGGAAGATCGAGAAAAGACTGCTTTTACCATCGGCTCAGGATTGTGGCAGTTCACCGTTATGCCATTCGGGCTCTGTAATGCTCCCGCCACATTCGAAAGATTGATGGAGACAGTGCTGAAGGGACTCTCATGGAACACGTGTCTAGTGTATCTCGACGACATAATTGTGGTCGGCAGATCGTTCGAGGACCACGTGAAAAACTTGGAGGAAGTATTCCTGCGACTGAGGAACTCCGGATTGAAGCTGAGCCTAAGAAATGCCATCTGTTCCAAAAGAAGTACGATACCTCGGCCACGTTGTCTCTGGGGAAGGAGTAGCAGTGGATGACCAGAAGATCAAAGCTGTTAAGGATTGGCCCATCCCAAAGACATTCACCAACTTCGAAGTTTCCTTGGTTTATGCACATACTATCGCCGATATGTGCTGGGATTCGCCAACATCGCTAAACCACTGACCAGGCTCACGGAGGGCCAAACAAAGTTCCAGTGGTCCGAAGAATGTCAAGACTCATTCAGGAAGCTGAAAGAAGCTTTGATCAACGCACCAGCTATCCCCTACCCAAAGGGAAATTCATTTTGGATACGGACGCCAGCAACGTGGGACTTGGAGCTGTCCTATCTCAGATCCAGGAGGGACAGGAGAAGGTCATTGGTTATTTCAGCAAGACGCTTAGCAAACCAGAGCGCAATTACTGTGTCACCAGGCGAGAGCTGTTAGCTGTTGTAAAGGAGTGGAGCACTTCTACAAGTATTCCAGGTCTTACAGTTCAAAAATACGTGTATGGAAGAAGATTCCTGTTGAGAACTGACCATGCAGCTCTCAAATGGCTCTTACAGTTCAAAAATCCTGAGGGTCAAGTAGCACGTTGGATCGAGAGACTCCAAGAATTCGATTTCGAGATCGAACATCGAGCCGGAACTAGCCATAAGAATGCAGATGCCTTGTCGCGAAGACCATGTCCAGATGATTGCTCACATTGCCGACGAGCAGAAGAGAAAGAAGCAACACTTTGTAGAACCGCGGCAATGGATGACAACTGGAACGACAGCAAGATCCAGAAAGACCAAGAGAAAGACCCGACCTTGGCTTAGTCGTCAGCTGGAAGAAGGGCAATCGAAGACCATCATGGCAGGAAGTCGCAGGTTACTCGCCGGCTGTTAAGTCCTATTGGGCACAATGGAACTCTCTTATTCTGGACAATGGGATCCTGAAACGTGTGTTGGAGGCCGATATTGGTGGGGAAGACAGACGCCAAATAATTGTTCCCAGGAACAGAAGAGAGGAAGTGCTGCGGGAAATCCATGACGGAGTCGCTGGAGGACATCTGGGAGTGACGAAGACCCTGCAGAAAGTGAGGCAACGGTTTTACTGGACCAATTGTCAAGCTGACGTCCAGGACTGGTGCAGAAAGTGCGCTGTATGCGCTGCTAGCAATGGACCTCGAATACGACCCAAGGCCCCGATGCGCCAGTCCAACGTAGGCAGCCCGTTCGAGAGAATCGCCATTGACATCGCCGGCCCGTTTCCCGTATCCGACCACGGGAATAAATACATCCTTGTGGCAATGGACTACTTCAGTAAGTGGGCGGAAGCCTATGCCCTGCCCAACCAGGAAGCCATCACCGTCGCCGACGTCTTGGTGAAAGAATGGATATGTCGATTCGGTATTCCAATGGAGCTGCACTCGGATCAAGGCAGAAATTTCGAATCCAACCTTTTCCAAGAAATATGTCTACTGCTGAACATCCGCAAGACAAGAACCACGGCCCTACATCCGCAGTCCGATGGAATGGTGGAACGGATGAACAGGACGATCAACCGCCACTTGTCCAAGGTTGTCTCTGACCATCAAAGAGACTGGGACCAGTATCTTCATTTGTTCCTGATGGCCTATCGATCCGCAGCACACGAGTCAACCGGTCAAACTCCTGCTAGTATTATAATGGGCCGAGAACTGCGACTGCCTTGTGACCTGAAGTTTGGGATACCGCCAGGACAAGACACTGCGGGAGAGGACTACGTCAGCAAACTTCAGCAGAGAATGGACGACATCCACGAACGAGTCCGGTTGAACATCCAGAGTGCCAGCGATAAAATGAAGAAGACCTATGACATCAAGGCCGACGCTGGAGGATTTAAGGTTGATGATCTGGTTTGGCTGTACAACCCCAAACGTCGTCGTGGGCTATCACCAAAGTTGCGGAACTCGTGGGAAGGCCCGTATAAAATCGTGAAAAGGATAAACGACCTTGTGTACCGAATCCATAAGCCACCCGAGGGAAACCAAGGGTCGTCCATTTCAACAGGTTGGCCCTTACGCTGGAAACCATGACCAAGTTCGCACCCTCAGCCACCAGAGGATGATATGACGTTCGAGAAGTTTATGTCCTTGTATTCAAACGGGCAGAAAGTTCTACATGGGGTTACTAGAGAGGAGTCACGAGACCTTTTCGAGGTGCCTGCTGACTACGCACTAGCGCACTGTGTGGCAGAAGATCTTCAAATGTCCAGGGGCATCGCCGTAGTGTTCTCCAAGAAATTTGGTCAACTCCAAACACTGCGGGAGCAGAATCCAGAAGTTGGTGGGGTGCTACAGTTGAAGAGAGGCCAGAGAAACATCTACTACCTAGTTACCAAGAGGCATTCCCAAGATAAACCGTCCTATGAAGATGTCTGGAAGAGTCTCACCAAACTAAGAGATACTATGGTGGACCAGAATCTGGTGGATCTAGCAATTCCAAAATTGTCCTGTGGTATTGATGGGTTGGACTGGAGAGTCATAAGAAGTATGCTGGAGGCGATATTCAGATCCAGCGGCGTCAAGATTTTGGTTTGCTGTAACCCTCTTCCACGACCGATCATGAAGACCGTGGAGTGTTACTTCCATCGAACTTCACGGTGCAGATATGGGGAGTCATGCAGATATCGTCACACTCCAAGGATGAAATTTCGGGACGAAATGTCTTTAAGAAGGGGGCAATGTAACGAACCTAGGCCGGACCTGTCGCCTCACGTGTTGCCATCGACAGCGATAAGATCATCCCCGGAGATATTCGAGAACCATCCAGTCGCTCTGCCGCGAAAAAACAACGGTCAATATTGGAAACAATTGGAATATGCTAGTCGCCAACCGTCCGAATTCGAAACATCGAGAATGCTGTATCGGAGATAAGTAGACAGCCCTCAAGAGGGAGAAAACAGTCTGAACGAGCCCATACGATCGAGCTATTCAGTAGCGTAGTAATATAAATTAAGTTGTAGATTAAGTGTGAAATAAATTATTAAAACCAAGTTAAGTTTATTTACGTTACATTTATATTGCACCGCTTGACAAAGCTTTCAAAACTTTGAGTGAATTCTCATTTCCTAAAAAAGTTATATATTTACATTCAAAAAGTTGCCACCTTGTATCTAAACGCATCGTTGAATATTTTGTACATTCACATTGTTTCACACTCGACCGGTTCGTTTTGGCGTCAAGCGACGTTTTTTTTGTTTCATTATTATGGCACTCGTTATTTTTTTATCGTCCTTGGGGATTCGCTAGCCGAATCTATTATTATATCTCGAATCACCAATTATCTCGATTAGTGACTGGAAAACCATTGTTCTAACCCAACTATTGATTATAATGATTGCACAGATCAATTCACATGGATTCATTATAATTACTAAGGAATTCAGCCTTGCGGGATTATAGAATATTTCCTTTGGATTTCCATAAAAACCAGTAGAATGTTTTTCGATGAGAATATACCGGCAGCGCCTGGCAGTTGGACAAAACATCCATAGCAGACGAAAATGTTGCCTTCTAAATTGATATAATTATGATCTGCCTCAACACTATCTTCTGAAAAACATTTTGCTAGGCTGTTCAGTATGGGGCACTGATAATTATTTATGTCCCAAATACTGTTAATGTAACTCATTTGGTAGAGAATGCAGATTACAAAACGTGGCCCAACCTTTTGTAACTTTGTAATATCCTTATTTTTCGACTTATTGAAAGCATTTATACAGTTTCTCCTGAATTCTTAACAGCAAAACTATCAGAACTTGGTTTACCTAACAATGTATTGACATGGCTGGTATCATAACTACAAGAGTGTAAAGTAGAACCAGATATCTAAGAAGGTCGTAAATAACCAACCACTTGAGTTATCAGCAGGCAGTGGGTTCTACGCAGAAATGTACCTGCCCTAGCCATTAAATTTTGTTTTATAGGTAGGTATAATGATATTAGGTTAAGATAATCGCTTGAATATAATTGAGAATTGTTTATTTATATATAATATATGATAATAATATATATATATATATATATATATATATATATATATACAGTGTGACCCATTTTTAATGGAAACACCCCCCTAAAATTTGAAGTTGTAAACAGATTTAAATATTTTTTTTTGAAATGTCAAGTACTAAAAGGTCTACCTTGGGACAAAATTTGAAATGTTTATTCCAATTTTCAGGGCATACTACGATATTTTTTCTTAGTCGAAAATCGAGATTTTTTATTAGCGATTTTTTTATTGGAAAAATCACTACGCCACTGGATTCAGAGTGCCTCTAAACAGGTGTGACCAAAATTTCATGAAAAAATATTTATTAATAACAAAGTTATGACAACTCAAAAATTCGAAAACTCACACAGCTAACAGTCACAAAAAACACCCTATATCAACAGATATAGCCATGAGAATATTTTTTATGATTTCAACAATAAAGTCCGCCAATAAAAAAAAAAATTTTTTTAATGAAAATAACGGAATTACATTCACACAATTCAACTAATAATGAAGGAAAAAATTTTAATTAACGTAACTATGAAAACTAATTATTGAAATGTTTCGATTCAGTGCAACAATTATTTCAAACTCATATTCTAGTAGCCTCTACTAATCCACCACGTATTTCGATACATTTGTCGTAGCGCTTACGAATGTTTCTGATTACGTTCCTTAGTTCTTGTGGGGTAATATCTGCACATACCTGTCGAATTCTTGCACAAAGTTCATTTCTATCTCTTGAGCGGTTTTTGTAAACCTTTTGTGTGAGAAGTCCCCAGAGAAAAAAGTCCAAAACTCTGAGGTCTGGAGATCTGGGTGGCCACTCTATAAACGGACTACCACGGCCTATCCATCCGTTTGGAAAATGTTCGTTAAGCCATTGCCTCACAGCTCTGGCATAATGAACTGAACACCCATCTAACTGGACAATTAAATTTGATCGTTCATTGATTGGCAGCTCGTGAATAGCATCCCAAAACTCTGTGTTTAAAAATTCTAGAAACCTCTGCGCATTAATGTTTTCCTCAAAAAAAAAGGACCAATAATTCGTTCGTTCAATATCCCACACCAGACGTTGATTTTTTGGGAATACTGGCTTTTACAGTTTATTACCCAGTCAGGATTATTCGCTGCCCAATAGCGACAATTCTGTGATGACACTACTCCATTTGTAGTGAAAGTGGCTTCGTCGGTATATAAAATATTTTGTAGGAAATTTATATTCTTTAAATATTCCCCTTGGGCCCATAAACAATATTCCAGACGTCTTGCTTCGTCGCCTTCTTGCAGTGTATGTAAAAATTTTGGCTTGAAAGGTTTAATATTCTTCGCCTTGAGACATCTCCGAATAGTTTCTCGTGGAATATTCAAATCTAAGGTGGCATTCCTTATACTGGCATTAGGATTAGTTCCGAAATAATCTAAAATGATTTGATCATTCCTGTCATTCCTGTTTCGTCTTTGTACAGGATTACTTTTTAACATCATTTTTGATACTGCACCAGTTTCATTGAATATTTTATTTATTTTATTTAGCGTACCGCAGCTAATACGAGGACGATCTGGATGTCTCTCATTAAATACTCTACAAACCTATCTAGCACTTCTAACGTCATCTCCCGAAAGGCGTACAATTTCAATTTTCTCTCTTACGCTCAATCTTGCAGCCATGACACAAAATAATTCGAAGAATTGTAAGGTGAATATTGTTGACAATAGTACATTTAAATCTCTCACAAGTGTCAAACTGTAATATCATTTCCATGGCAACTAAGATTTGAATTGAAAAATCAATTAGGTCTTAGTTTTAGTTAATTTGCGTGAAAATTGAATGTAATTCCGTTATTTTCATTAAAAAAATTTACGCGATTTGTTTTTTTTTTCATCTGGCGGCACTTTATTGTTGAAATCATAAAAAAAATATTCTCATGGCTATATCTGTTGATATAGGGTGTTTTTTGTGAGTTTTCGAATTTTTGAGTTGTCATAACTTTGTTATTAATGAATATTTTTTCATGAAATTTTGGTCACATCTGTTTGGAGGCACTCTGAATCCAGTGGCGTAGTGATTTTTTCAATAAAAAAATCGCTAATAAAAAATCTCGATTTTCGACTAAGAAAAAATATCGTAGTATGCCCTGAAAATTGGAATAAACATTTCAAATTTTGTCCCAAGGTAGACCTTTTAGTACTTGACATTTCAAAAAAAAAATATTAAAATCTGTTTACAACTTCAAATTTTAGGGGGGTGTTTCCATTAAAAATGGGTCACACTGTATATATATGTATATATATATATATAATTATATTATATAATAATATATGATATCCTAATTAATGTAAAATGTCAAACTTTATAAAAAGTTCAGTTTCTCGATGAAAGGTATTTATAAACAAAATTACTCACAAAGATCAGTTTCACTTTCACTGTCATCATCCAAATTGATAATAAACTTTTCTTTTCGAATTTTTTCTATATCCAAATATGACTTTTCCACCTTTTTAATATGAGAAACACACTTGGCCCAGCTGCTATCAGGAATGTTTGCAGTTTCTGTTTGAATAAGAGCTACCACAGTTGAACTTAAGGTTGGAGAAGTATTATTTCTTCGAACTGCCGACTTAAGCTGATGCCATATATGTTTAATTGGGTTAAACATACAGTGATAAGGAGGAAGTCTGAGCACCGTATGTCCCAAGCTTTCAGCCAATGAATCACAAAAATATTTTTTTTTATCGAATAACTGCGTAAAACTTCTAGTAACTGTTTTTTTTGTACTTTTCCTCATAGTATATATCATTATTTAACATATATTATTGTATAGTGGCTTTGGTGTCATTTGAACATGGTTCTTTATCTAGTCTTCGATTGTGGTATTATCCATGACGATAATACTGTTGGGTGGAATATTTGGTATGAGTTTATTTTGGAACCAGTCTTTAAATAATTCGGCTGTAGTATCATCATGATAATCGACTAAAGAGTCATTAATATTCTTTGCCGATAAAGACAACGCATTTGGTATAAAACCATTTTCGGTTCCTGCGTGAATTATCGTAATGCGTTTTCCTTTATTAGACGGCGCATTAGTTTGGCACAAGTCAGATGAGTCTACCCAACTTTTGTTTGGAATATCGTGTGTATCAAACCAAGTTTCATCCAAATACACTACTGTTCTACCATATTCTCTAAATTCATTTATTGCCAATAAATATTCAAATCTCCATTTCTTCTACTAGTGAGTTTTTTAAATTCAAATCCGTTTTGTAAAAGAGACTTCCTTAAAGTCTCTGTGCAACACTGGATACCAGTTTCATTCTTTTCAAGCCGTTGCATTAAAATATCTAATGTAGGCACAATTTGCTCTTTATACAAGGCATATATTGTTCTTCGAATTATATCTACATCACAGCCATCTAGTTTCTTGACCGCCAGAGTTTTTCGTTTCTTTCTTTTTAAAATAGGGTTACTTACTATTTTAAACACTGTGGAATACGGTGTTTTTGTTAAAGAAGCACTTTCTTGCACAGCTTGATCCTTGGACATTCCACGTTCCAGAAGGGAAGTATAAACATTTAATATAATTTGTTTCCCATGAGGGTGTAACATTTGTCGACTAGTGGTACTACGACCACCAGTTGAAGTTCCAGCTTCAGGATGAGCCCTGGACGCCACATTTTTCACGACACAAAAATCGAATAGACACTTTAAAATAGACACAACTGACACAACGGAATATTAGGTAGGTAATGACTAAATGTTGTTCAACTTTCCCCCTTTTATTTCAGAAATTGGAAAGCGGTGAGTTCTCAAAACAGTCTTGTATTCCAAATCTGGTAGGTTATTTATTTTGTAACCATAAATAGACCATTATCGCTATATCAATAGCCCATTAGTACTAGAAGTCTGGTGGCCAGGTAAGTAAATTTTATTATTTACACACATTTAAACATATCCTTACCAACGGTTCTAAATCAACCTTACGAGATTTTTTATTCTCAAATAAATTTAAATACAAAACTGTCAACAAAAGCCAAAAATAATGGAGAGCCCACTATTATTAAAATGCCAAACTATTTCATGAGATATTTTAATCCGGACCTGGGAATCTTTCAAGGGACACATACTTTTATTGCTTATCTATATTTCGAGCAATATGTAATAATGAGGGTCGCCGGCTAATATTGATTTACGACCTTCTTAGATTTCTAGTTCTACTTTATTATGGCTGTTAAATGGAACGGATTCAGATCAAGTTCCAAGGACGTCACTCCTTGGGCCCATACTTTTTTCACTATACGCAAATGACTTGCCAGAGTATATCACACATCGTAACATAACTATGTTTGCAGATGATACCACTATCACAGTTGCTGGATGGGATATTGAAGAACTGATAACAAATGTCAATCGCACAATAGATAGTTTCAGTTCTTGGTGTCAATGGAACAAGTTGATATTGAATTTCCGGAAATAATTCAACCTCTAGTGGTATTACAAGTAGTAGTAGTAGTATTTTATTAATCACCAAATTACATGAATTTATAAAAGCATACAATAGAAAAAAATGGGCGATTAATATAGGTAGAAGGAAAGGTTTGTCAAACCGAGTCTTATTACTGAATTTATATCAGCGGAACATAGGTATTGATGATTCACTTAAGTTTTTGGAAAACTTGTTTGTGAAACATCAATATCGTAATTCTTTCCTTTGAAGATGGTCAAGATATAATGTATTTTGAGATACTCGGGCAAACATTATAATGCTTATATTTCTAAATAGTATTAACGATATCAATAGTAGTAAATAATATTCTTAGTATACTACAAAAAAAGACACATTAAATATAAAATCTAAAAGTATAAAATCTCTAAACGTGTAGATAATGTAAAAATGTAAAACATAAAAATTTGAATGTGTAAACGTATAAAAATATTAAATGTTACAATATAAAATACAATATAAAACACATGTCGGATACCGTGTAATCAATAAACAACCCGAACCATCACCGAGCAACTCTATGCATGACTAAAAGAAACATTTGATAAATTTTGACGGGATGATTTGTTTTATGATATATAAAATACCTGACATCTGAACGTGAAGTTTAAAAGAGAGGATATAAAACAAAAGTAGATCGTCGATGATTGAGTGCGATATAGAACCAAAGATCTCTCCTCCAACCGAATAATATTTTTATTTTCATTGGGTGGTAGACAAAAAAAAACAGCCCAATGGGAGTATTCTCGATATTATTTCATGGTTTTAGATTTGTCCACAATTTGAAACCTACCCAAAAATATATTTTATGCATTTTGTTTATTTTTTTAATTGAAGACTGTTTCCCTTTTAGGTAGGACTTCACGATTTTTTTTTCAGTATCTGATATCTTTCCACGAAACGATCAACGAGAAAGTTTCTCTAATGTAAATAAACTTTTGTCAGACAACGTATTTGCATTAATATGGGAACAACTTCCCATAACGAAATCACGCAACCTTAAATTTTTTTATCGCACATTTATTTCAATTTCACCAAAATACCATGTCAATTAGGTACTTCCCGGTGACAAATTTCACCGAAATGATTCGGTGAATGTGACGATTACCCGCGATAGTTTTGTGTAATACTTGGTATTCAAGCCTAGCGACGATAATAATTATGAAAAACTTTCATTACCGAACATGTAACAATGCATGATTATTATACAGCCGAAGATTCAACATGAGAAAGTTGATTGAACGATAAAGGCAGGAAAAATTATTACATGTAGGAAGTGGCATCCGTAGTCAGCGATAAGACAATTGAATGGGTCCTATACGGGGCGTGTTGAATATATTTTCAACCATTTTAGGCCACAAAACATCTGGGAAAAGGCTCTTTTTTTTCAATAAAAGCGTGTATAAATAATAATGTGGATTTATTGTGTTTCTAAACTTTTCAATCTACATATTTCAATCTTCAATTAAACCTCCGAAGTAAATACAATTTGATGTACAAGGTCTAAAAAATGAACGTTTGGAAACGAACCAATAACTACACAGTTTTTACAGTTCAAAATATATCTCTAAGGACTCTTTGGAGAATAAAAGTTGGCGATTCTTGAAGGGGGAAAATTCAGAACTAGTATAATTTTAACCTTCTATGGATTATTCATACAAGAATGTTTATTATTTCTTTTCAAAAACAAATCTCAGTTTGCATAAAACTTACCCGATAACATAAGAACTATAGAAAAATTGCCTCTATTCAAGAATATTTTTTTTATATTACTTCTGGAGATTGAACCATACTCAATGCTTATCTTTCTGCCAATCTATCTCAGTAATCTTGAATGTATGTGACGATTGTTTCTGTTAATGTTGCCTTATATTGTCTGTTATATATATTGTGCCATTCCTTGAAATAAAATTTATTTATTATTATTTTTATAATAAATTATTTTTATATCATACTAGTTGACCGACAGACGTTGTTCTGTCCAAATTTCTATATTCCATAATTTTGTTCCTGAAAACTCTCGTCCGCGTAGAATTTATTTTTGTGCATTGTAAAATCGACAATATATTGTTTTATGACAGATTGAATGTTTTTACACTTTTCAAATTCACGAATAGTGTTCTAGTAATGACATTTATAGTTTAAGAAATTTGGCAACATTGCCTTTTAACGTCACAATCAACCCGATTACGCCTATTGGCTGCTAGGTCGTTTACGTCACAAAGAGCGCCAATATTAATAGCTTCAAAATTTGACTCGACAAATGTTTTCTGGGTACAATTATATACTCGTTATATATTCTAAAGCATATTTAAAACGATAATAATTTCACGTGTCATCGCCTATGAACTCCAAATACGTAACGATAGTTTAATGGAAACAATTGATCATGTGATTATGGTCACCTGCTCCAAACTCGATATCTGTTTCTACTTGTAATGGTTCAAAACCTGATTAGTATATTAAGTTGTATTTTTTCCTCTATCTAGTAATAAACAATAATCAAGTTTTATAGCCCCCATTACGTAACAGTAAAACCTTTAATCATTTATATTTTTAATGGTTTCAATATTGCATAAATGTATTAATTTTTTTAACCAATAAAAATAATGGGCAAGTGGAAGCTAGCTCTGCCACTTATAATTCGAAGCCGTGTACAGAATGGGATTGAAGAAAATTAAGAGTTTTATATAACCAGTTTTGTTTCCCGTCCAAAGTCAATCATCAACATTATGGTGTATGTTTTCAATATTAAGATCGGCGTTAATGGCAAAATAATATATCGAGATAAGTATTTGTCCTGTTTAGGCCAGTAGATATAGACAATCAATTAACATTAATTCCAAAAGTTTTCAAACTTCAATGGTATGTTAGTGCATTGATGAAAACAAACTATAACATTTTGCAGATGTCTGCGATGAAAGGAACATTGTTTTAATTGCAAAAAACGTTTTCATGCTTCATTTTTGCACTGAAAATTCCAAAAGTTCTGCAAACCAGGCATACCGATAGTAATGATGTTTTACAACATGCATTAAGTTTGCAACCTTGTAAAAGTTACGCAACCTTGTTTTTTGTCATTTGTTCTAGTTTTTCATTGTAATTTGTTTAAAAAAATTACAAACGTTCTGCAAATTGGATAAGTGAACGGAAAAAAAGTTTAACATATTCACGTACATTTATTTATCCAACTTTTTTATCGACGCTCCCATTTTTAATACAAACAAGCATTGAAATAATTACAAAAGTTTTTTATTGTGGTTGCAAATAAAGAAAATATCGGTTCAGTGATAGTGACTTTGCAACATCATATGAAAAACGGAACCTATTTATCACTATATATTTTTTTTTTTAAAAAAATTAAAATTAAATTTTAAAATTACGACTATTTTTACGTGACCAAGAGATTTGCAACCATCATGTTCAACGGAACATTTTTTTGTATAATTGATTTGTTTTTTTTGTATTTTGGCCATAAATTGTAAACATTATGCAAATAGGTTTGAGATATATAAGACGCATATGTCTACAGTGGTCCAGTTAATACTTGATTATCATCGCGTATATCTGTTATATTTTGTACTGGTTGATTGAAATTGCATCCGAAGAATGATACGGTTACGTAGTTAACCACCACAAAATTTGAAACTAATTATTAATCTTAGAAGCAATCAATGTTTTCGACCAATCAGCGAAATAAATTTGATCTGATATTTTCGATAGCAACAATCGAAAGAGTACAAAATTTTGCTAAATTCTCTAAAATACAATTGGAAGACATTATTTTTTATCGCATTAGAAACGACAGGCAATCATTCTTCATTTAAAATTTTCACTTGTCACAACATGACTTTTTAGCACTCGAAGAGATTTTAAAATGAATAATCGATGCTCTACGGAAGTAAGGATATCAAAACGTTATCGATTATAAAACTGGCAAGTTCATAATTCAGAAAGGTTGCTGTAAAATAAAAATTTGTGCAATCCATATTACATCTCACCACACCATGTAGAAATCGATTATTCCTAAGTTCATGGCACTGAATAGAGGATGGAAACACTTTTCAAATAAGATGCCACACGATACCTATGACTATGCGAAAAAGTGTTCGATTACGTTATCACCTTCACACTGGTGACTTAACCTCTCTAAAATAGGCACTTAAAAATGAAAATCGACCTGTTTCAGGATGTTTCGCAAAATTCGACAGTTTAAAAAAAAAAAATTTTTCATAATATATAATTTTGTTTTCACCCTGTAGAAATAAATTATTCAACAGTGTATGTCCTGATTAGACGATTGAACTACCTTTCAAATGAGGTGTCAAAAATAAACCTTCTTAGTCTCAATACCTAAGCTTCTAAACTAATGTAAGTAACTTATTTTGAGTCGGCGCCAAACAAACAAGCAAATGAATTAGGTAAGCCGTAAAATGATGGCATCGAGTTGCGCGGTGACATTCTGATAATTTTTTTGAAGTAATTTAATGATCTTCGTTGATTGTTTGTTTGACGCCGACTCGAAATTAGTTACTTACATTAGTTTAGGAGCTTAGTTATTGAGACTAAGGTTTATTCTATTTTTTACTTTTCAGTTCCGTATTTCGTCGGTTTAATTTTTTGTTAAAAAGTTTTTATTTTTCAATTTTTTGTGGTTGAAATCTACTTATTACTACCTACTTGTTTTTTGATTACTTCCAAAATATTTACTTACCAACCTCATTTCAACTATTACCAGTTAAATAATATGATTATCTACTTTTACTATTTGTTGTAATATAAATTATTTTTGTTGTTCTGGTTAGTTTATGTCAATACTTTGTATATTATTCCATCCTCTCATAGAATATAATGATTGTGACGGATGTAGGAGAACAAAAATAATGACAATAGTCATTGTCATTGTCAACTACATATGTGTGCCAATGTTCACAAGTGAAAAATCAATTATCCCCTATATTTCTACCCGTAAGAGTGGATAATTCCATTCGAAATCCAAATATGATCAACTATGAGGTATACCCTATCTAATAAAAAAAGAATCATCCAAATCGAAGAACCCAGTACAAAGTTATGCCTGATAGAATCGGTTAACGGACCAGAATTCAGAGGGTGAGTGATCAATATTCTTCATTTTGCTACCCTTAGGGGTGTATTTCATTTAAATTCAACTGGGACCAACTTCGAAGTACACCCTATCCACTGAAAAAGGAATGATCGGAATCGGACATCTCAGTAAAAAGTTATGCGTGATCATGCATAAAAAATAAAAATAAAAACAAATAAATATACGCGTCGACTAGAGAACCTCCTCCTTTTTGGTTTCGTCGGTTAAAAAGGTACTTGAAAATAAAAATCAAACTATCCGAAAGAAAAGCCCGAAGTCATCTCCACAAAGTTAATGGGGACCCAGATCGAACTATTTCATGATTTTTCTCCAAATTCGACACTATGTTCAATACTATTATTGTTCATTCTTCAACTCGCGTAATCCATATTATCAGAATTTAATGAAAGCTAAATCTGTATCGGAAGACCACTAATTATTATATGTTAGCTTACTCAATAATGAGAACGAAATCAAAACGTCCCCCTTTCGACAGAAATCTACCTCTCCAAGTGACTTTTTGGGTCACACTGTATTAAATTAATATTCCAGTGAGGCGCCTTTCCATTTCTGAATCAGCTACGCATTGGATTTTTTGCCCTTGCCTAGTAATTTTAAACGTCTATATAACTTTCCATTTATTCACCGACCAATTACATATAATAGGGTTAAAATTAAAATCCGACTCAAATGACCGAGGAAAATGAAATGAGAAAGTAACACGACCGATTCGGTATCAAGGTATCATTTGAGGTAATTGAAAAACGATAATCGAAATATGTTCGTCTAAAATAACTCCTCGTAATGTATTAGTGAAATTGGATTACACCGGGTGGAACAATTAATATTTGAGAACTTTTATGTTACACTTCTTGGCCGAGACCAACCTGAATTCATGCGAGGTAGATCCAAAAGTGAGTATCCTACCTGACGTGAAGGAAATAATGGCTATGGTAGAAAATAGAGCTCGTCCAGTATTAAAACGACCGTTTGGTAGGTACAGAGGGGGAAAACACGAGTGGACACGATTTGATGTGGCTGCTTATGCTACGGCGAATCTTCACCAGTGGCTTGTCATGCAGCGTTTGAAAGGTTAGGTTTGTTTGATTAATAAATAGGTAGTGCAGTTATTTACTCAACTTTGCTGGGCAGTAGCAATTTGAAATGTTTTAATTATTCATTTAGCTAGTTTTTTATCAGTAATTCAATGTTGAACAATCATGGTCGAGATTTTAAATTGTTATTGGCAGAACCCAGCAGAAAATTTCAATGTGTATTTTTTTTATGGTTTGCAGCAAAAGTATATCACCATATTTTTACATAGGGCAGAGGAACATCCAAGTCATTCATGATAAAAAACTAGTTAGCCCTCTTGTATATTCGTATTTTTTTTAATAAAACAATCTATAAATCTCAAAACTTGTCCCCATCTTGGAGTGACCGTTTGGAATATTTATGAAAAAACTAGCTGGATCCGGCATGCATTGCAATGCCACACAACGAAAATATCTGTCTGTCTGTTTCGTTCCGGTCACGTTTCCGGTACCGTCCCGGTCTATCTGTCTATTTTTATATCTATGTATTCAATTTTCAAATTTTAACAAAAAAATCATAATTTCCGTCCCCAAAAACCCCCACAGTCCATAATCGCAAAACTCGTCCGCCATTTTGAATTTATGGATTTTAAAAACGTGATCTACGATCCCATAATCACAAAACGCCATATTGGAGCCGTATCTTGAATATATAGTTCCCTTATCTCCGACCGTAGGCACAATATTAAATCTAATCGAAATATAAACCACAATAGGTATTTCTCCATAATTTTTAGTTCTTTAATTTTGATTTTAGAAAATAACCAATAAAAAAACTTTTCAAAGACAAGCTTTTATTTAAGCACTGAAACGTATAAAATAAATTTAAAGTCATCAAGCAGACAATGATTTAATTGTTTTTTGTTGAATTATTTGGTTTCAAAAAGCTTGTCGCGCGAAGTGTTCATAAAAGTAGGTACCAATTAATTTGTTTGGGCAGTGATTAGTTGGTAAGTAAGAACTTGTCGTAGTATTTGATTTTTACAAAGTATTCATGAAAGTAGACAACTTGTCGAAGTATCAATTTTATTACAACACACACATACCCATTTTGAATGAAATACCACCATAATTAGAAAACTCGTCCTTCATCTTGGTGCCGCCATCTCAAATATATAAATTTTGACAAAAAATTCATAATCTCCGACCCCAAAAACCCCCACATACCAATTTTATATCGAATGTTTGTCCTCCATCTTGAACCGCCATCTTGAATTTATGAATTTTGACCAAAATTTCATAATCTTGACTCCGAAAACCCCCACATACCAATTTTGAATCGAGTCGGACCATAATCACAAAACTCGTCCGCCAAAAACTACGTCTCGTGTTTCGCCTATACCAAATAATTTGGTACGCCAATGGAATTTCTATTAATAGCCACAGTTCGGGTATCTTTGAGAAAAATTGGTTGTTAGGTAGGGGAAGGCCAAAGTGGTCGTTTCAATACTGGACGAGCTATATCAACCTTATAAAGCTTAAGAGCCTGCGTGCACTTGAGATTTTTCTCATTGTCACTGTCACCATGTCTATGGCCCCTTACGGTGATGCGCGACTTGAATACGTAACAGCTGGGTTATTTATTGTCCGCGGGGTCCGGCGACACACTAGTGACGCCACTGACGTCGCGGTAGGTTTAAGGTAGTTGTCGTGCTACAAACAGTGTCAAAAATTAGGCTCGATTGTAGCGCGACGCGATACATGTTCAAACGCTGAATTAGTGGGATCTTTTTTAAGGGAACTGTACACTCAGAATCGCAATTAGCATGCGTGACACAGCAAATGACTGGACTGTTGGCAACGTCGCAATCCAACGATAGCTCGCATTTAGTTGTTCAAGATACAGTGCAGTTAGCTCTAAAAACATTGGCGAGGTATCGTTATTTAATATAAGAAAAACGTTCCCAGATTGAAGAGGGCCAGGAATGTTCGAGCTATCAAAATTAGCCAGAGATTCAATACCAAACGAAACATCAGATAATTTCCACGAAGCGATGTATGATGTAAACATTTTGCAAAAATTAGTTCGCTTCATTGGTAGATAGTCAGAATTATCAACCTACATGAAATCATATAAAGAATGTATTTCAGAGCGACCTGAGAACGAAAGAATATTTTGTAATTTACCTGATTTAAGTGCATTAAAAATGTTATATCACGAGAATTATTGAAAAAAAATGCGCAACAAAATATAAAATACGATTTTCTGAAACAAATGTATCCCGATGAAGAAGAAGAGCTGTGATTATTCACCTAACTGGAAAATTGGAGAATAGAAAACATAGAGCTACTGAAAATGGAAAAGCATTTACTTAAATCATTAATGATTTAAAAATAAATGTTTAGTCAATCAAGTGATTATTTAATATAATAGAAAAATAACTAATATTACATTCATTGTTGTTTATATTTTTTGTAGATTTATACGTTTTATTTTAATAGCCTGTTGGAAATCTGAATCATTTTTGTTTATGTGAAAGAGAGTTGGCGGTGTGCAGACAAGAATTTTTAAATTAGATATCTTTTCCTAGAATTGAAAAATTCTTGTCTGCACGCCGCCAACTCTCTTTCATATTATATATTACAGACACAAAAATTTCCCTTCTTAAAATTTTTGTTTGTTTAAAAATATTCGAATGTATAAATAAAATGAAGTTTATGCACTGTTGTTTGCCGTTACTCGCTAAAATTACATTTTATTTTATATCTATTCCTATTATAAAATGTTCAAAATGCAACAGAATATATTAATGCAATTATTCACAATTATTATTCATAAATACAATTATTATTCATAAAGCACAGTTCAATTCAAACCCCCAAGACCCTCGCGCTCTCGCTTATTTGAATCACGAGCGCTCGCTTGAGGCGTTGCCACGATTCTCAGCCTTCCCTATCTTGGACTTCTCATACGCAGTAATTTAGAAACTTCTTATGGCAATAACTAAATAACTGTATGGCTACGTGTGTTTAATTTTTTTCATTAAATTTGTTACTTACCTTTTAATAATATATCAGTTTTTCTAAAAGATCTAAATGGAGGGTTTTTAGTTATACCTTAAAATGTGGTGTCCGCGGTAGCTCACTATAGGGATTACGTGTTAAACGTTGCTTTCGCTTTTGGTGAGGTAAATCATTCAAAAAATTTAATATGTTACAGGTTGTAATGTTACCTGAACGTGGTATGAATATAAACGAAATCTGATTGGAAGTGGATTTCCTTGATTGCACCAGAGAACGGGATACCATTTGAGGGTCTGAATGCGAAAAAAAAAATTATTCGCCCAGTTGACCCCCTCGATTCTAACGATGCTTTCCCCCGCGCGAAATTTTTTTCGACCATAAGTGGAGGTGAGAGGAGGGGTTCTCAACCGATTTTTACAACTGATACGTCACACTACTTCTGATGAAAAGCTCTTCCATTCTACTGTATATAAAAAGTTTTGTTCAGTATTATTCTCAGAATTATTCCTTAATTCTCATAGAATGCAGTGAGAAAAAAATCAATTATTGACCCCAGTAAAGCTAGAAGAACCACCTTGGTATTTTCAAAAGGCATACCAATTTTGGTCCATACTTGGAAGATGGCGATGGTGGGTAGTAATGGAAACCGAATGTTACCCCTGGCAAATATAAATCTGACCAAAGATGCAAGGACGGATGCATAAGACGAACATAATAGTTTTTCCATTGTAAATAATGCAATGACAGGTGTATACAGTCAAAATGATTATTTTTCCATTACCAATGATTCATCCATGCCAGGAAACGAACCACAAGCACCGCCATCAGCTGATTATTTTTATTTTTCAGATGCTAGTAATGACTCCTGTAATGAAACGGAAATAACACCACTCTTGTTATCAAATTGGACTTTGAAACATAATATAAGCTAAATATCCTGAGTTTACCATGTGATGCAGAAAGTTCTGACAAACCTGATTTTATTTCATAATTTAATAATGTTAAAAGCATCAAATTATAGATAGTGACACCTATAATCTGTGTGGTGAAGCTTAGACCTAATGTCGTGGAATTTCAATGGCACGAAATTTCGTGCACATTAACAGGTCACCAACAGATGTCAGCATAGGCCAACCCACGACACCAATAGTCGTACTCCTAGTGCGTTCAGAGTAACGCAAAACAAATAACTAGATAAAGAGAAATTTGTTACGAATCCAAGAGAGCACCACCATCCGCCAACAGCTGTTTCATGGTTTCCCAATCATCAAGACGGCTTGTGGTCTCTTTCAAATTCGTATCAAATATCTCGTAGTGCTAATACCTACCGGCAAGTACGAAAATGTGAAAAGCATCAAATTATAGATAGTGACACCTATAATATGTGCGGTGAAGCTTAGACCTAATGTCGTGGAATTTTAATGGCACGAAATTTCGTGCACATTAACAGGTCACCAACAGATGTCAGCATAGGCCAACCCATGACACCAATAGTCGTACTCCCAGTACGTTCAGTTATATGTTTTGCGTTATTCTGAAATTTCGTGCCATTAAAATTCCACGACATTAGGTCTAAGCTTCACCACACAGATTATAGGTGTCACTATCTATAATTTGATGCCGTACTTGCCGGTAGGTATTAGCACTACGAGATATTTGATACGAATTTGAAAGAGACCACAAGCCGTCCTGATGATTGGGAAACCATGAAACAGCTGTTGGCGGATGGTGGTGCTCTCTTGGATTCGTAACAAATTTCTCTTTATTTATTTATAAATGTTTATTATTGTTCTAGGTGCCAGTGAAATGACAAGAATATTCAAGGATCGAAAGGAAACTGAAAAATCCATACAGGCTTGGTTGAGAAGAGCGGGAGATCGAACATATTACAACAATAACAAAAAATTCAGATAATTCAATTTAAAAATAACTACAAATTATTTTTTTCAATTCTATTTTAAACCTTAAATGTACTGAATACTAAAGTCCTTATACAGTCCAGAAAAGATTCGATTCAGGTCCGTATTGGACATAATCTGGACATTCGAGATACATCTTTAAGACGTCTTTATGGACGTCTTTGAGACGTTTTGTAACATTGGACGTCTTAAAGACATCCTTTGGACGTCTTTAAGATGTCACTGGACGTCTTGAAGACGTCCCGAACATCGTAGAGTGGATGTCTTGATGACGTCTTCAAGATGTATTTGTGCTGTCTGCGATGTCAGGATGATTGATAACAATTTCTGAATTCATTAAGAGATTGTGAAATCTACCTTTCCGTCTGGCCGCACCATTGGGTTTTTTTGAATCGCGACTGAGACTGTTTCAATGTTAAAAATAAAAATTGTTTCATGAACCTGAAGGCAGAAATGTTGAGTAAAATTTTGTACCCGTAAATGACGTCAGCAAGCGAAATAGTTATTTATGCACCAAGTGTGTTATTACATATACATCCTAACGCCTGGAGGGTAACATTCAGCCCGAGAGCCTCTGGCCCGAGGGATGAATGTTGACCGATGAGCGTTAGGATCTAGTTACACTCGTGGTGCATACAAGATTTTATTTTTCATAAAAAATTTAGTTTATTTTGTTGAAAAACCGATTTTTAAATGGGTTCATTGGTCCTAGCATTTTCTTGCAGTAGGCATGGCATTTGTTGATATTTTGTCGTTTGTTGAATATTGTGGTCAATTGATTTGTTGAAAATATGAACAGGATGTTCATAAAATCAGATGTGGAATCATCTGCGACTGAAAGATAAACTTTAGTCACTATCTTCCATCGTCAAGACAACCTCTTGTGGGGTATTCATGTTGAAAAGGGAAACATTCTCAATTGAATATTGATAGAAATATTTTTCTGTGAATTGAAAAATCACCGATAAAAATGGAGTTATTTTTTGTTAATGTCTAACAGAAAACAACTACTTCCCCGGCTAAAGCCACGCTGGACATTGAACTACATTAATAGATATTCAGAATAAATGTTAGCCAAGTTAGGTTAGGTTGTGTTCCTTCTTTTCACGTAAGAAAGTGATTGGATGTTTTCTCGTATGCCGGGCATACGAGAAAACATCCAAGCCAAATGCGTTTCTTGGTCCAATTTACAATTACTTAAAACAAAATAATCTGATGTCACATTATTTTAATAGGTTTGGTAACTTTCTAATTGCGGCACATAAACTTCATGCCAAATTTTCAAAAGCTATTAGACACTCCCAAAAAGCGTGGTGATATATTCTTTGCATTTTAAACTTCTATTGATACATATATATATCCATCAGAACTATCAGATCGTCTTTTCATGCTGTAATAGTTATTATTTATATGCTCAGTATATATGTAGCATTCAATTTCAGTACTTTTTTTCCTTTTGGTGACATATGCATCGTCGCATATCAATAAACTTCAAGATCCAGGAGATTTGGATAAACATAACACAATCACCAACGTTTAATTTTTGACATTTCTTCTGAAAAATTTATGGAAAGTAATCGAATTTATTCATTACTTTATCGAAAATTAAGTGATTATAATAATTCTAAAACGTCAAATGAGTGTTCAGTTACTATTTTAGTGTAAAAAGAAATTGTTCATATCAGTTTACAATTTCCAAAAGTGATACCCCATAACCTCTCTTTTTGGACCTTCGGGGGCCCATATCTCTTAATATTAACTTTTCCGCGCAAAATTTTCGAGTACTATACTGTTTTTTTTTTGTTTTGAAGCATCTGTGAAAATTTCATGAAGATACTGGGTGATCTCAGATTCTTGACCTATTCCTAAGGTATTATGGCCATAACGCCCAAAGGCGTTATGAGTGTCTTTATAACAATCGTATCCAAGGTAAAATAAATAATATATAATATACAAGTTAAAAATAAAAGCTATTTTGTCACAAGGAACAAAAAAGACACTTATACACTTGAAACTAAGACCAAAAAGTAGCATTAATCGATCGGAAATAAATCATGTTTAGAAGAAACCCGGGTAAATATCTAGTTACATCACACATGCACTCTGAATATGAGGAAAATACTTTTCTGATTAAATGCGGCGGTCTCATACCGTTCCCGAGTTACAGCACTTTAAAAAAAAAATTCGAGCACCGTTTTTTCCAGCATAAACAATACACCCTAAATTACTTATTTTCGGCCCAACTTTGCACAAAATATCGTCGTTTTTATCGAAAAAGATCCTCCTCCTTACACAGTTGAAAAAATCCTGCCAATGTCTCAACTTAAAACCCTATACTTTGCCTTAGTTGAGAGTCACCTGCGATACGGGTTATTAGGATGGGGTGGCACAACTGATACTCACCTGAACTCTCTGGAAGTAGTACAGAGAAGGATCCTTAGAATCATTACCTCAAGAGAACCAACATATCCAACTGATGAACTTTATAAAGATGCCAAAATATTCGATGTCCGACAGTTGTATTACTTTGCGGCTAACTTGAAATATCATCAAACCAAACATATAGCACAGATTCCATCACATAATTACAACACACGACAACGACATCACTTCCTTGTTCCACAAATGACAAAATCACTTTGCCAACGAGCATATCCCTACATTGCTCCCAAAATATATAATTCATTACCTGAGAATTTGAAAAATATTAGTTCTGTAGCAAATTTCAAACAACAACTCAAATCTCACATATTCAGCAAACCTAGAAAGATTATACATATCACCATCGTTTCTTAAATATATCCAAAGTATACGCAAACTAAGACTTATTCACTGATTTCAACGTTGTCGATATAGAATAATTAGAGCGTATAAGTCATTCCAAATTTGTTTTCCTAAATCCACGGGTTGTAATTTTATTACTCCAACGATACTCTCTAGTAATGTACTTGTACTCTTATAATTTTATGTACTTCTATTATTCTTATGTACTTTTAGTATTTTAACGATTTCTGTATCGAATCTCTTAAACCACATGTTTTAAAAAAAAAAAATAAATAAAAAAAAAAAAAAAGAGACAGGAAATATACTTGTATTTTATAATTTTATGTAATTTTATTATCTTATGTACCTCTACTATTTTAACGATTTCTGCATATTATGTACTACGTATAATTTATTTGATATTTATTGTTTTCATCTCAAAACAAGTGTTAAATCACTTACTGAGTACTCACATTTATTCACAGTTAATTGTCATTTTATCTCTTGTAATCCACATTTTTAATTTACCTTTGAATAAATGTATATTATTATATTTATTACCAACATGAAAAATTAAAAGAGTTAATAAATGTCTTCTGTCAAAGAATGAGAATTGTTCATTTGCAACTGTGTAAGAAGGAGGATTTTTTCGATAAAAACGACGATATTTTGTGCAAAGTTGTGCCGAAAATAAGTGATTTAGGGTGTATTGTTTATGCTGGTAAAAAGAAGGAGGCATTTTGAGTGAGTTTTGTGCGAGAAAACGGTGCTTGAACTTGAAATTGAGGTTAGTTCATTTCGGAAAAAGCGATGTAACTCTGAAACGGTATGAGACCGCCGCATTTTTCTTCCGGATTCGTGTTCAGGAGGCAAAAACACGTAAGAAAAGTGTTTTCCCCATATTCGGAGTGCATGTGTGATGTAACTAGATATTTACCGAAACCCGACTCGAAGTTGGAGGCCATTTCTGAAGACATTGTGAAAATTTCAGGTCCCATCAATATCGTAGATCAGGCATAGGCACCCAGCAGCAAAATCATCAATTTACCTTTTGTTTTCTTTCGCACCAACCATGGCAATATTCAGCTGGCAATTATTCAGCTGTTCAGAAACGCGTGAAATGTCTATACCGATTATTATTAACTTTCACCACACCACAGACTCCGCCGCGAACGAAAATAACCAACAAACCGAGTTGTCCTTTCGAACAAACGAAAAAAATGTCTAATTCTACACGCCAAGTATGAGGACAGAAACGACAGTCCTCAACGAGCGGTCTCCTGCGAATGGATCGGCTGTCAGTTGTTTCACTTGGAATCGGTACCAGCCTACTTGTGGCACGAAAACCACGTGCTGGCTGGAATATGAACAAAAGCATTTACCACAATAGCAACAGCAATCGCCAATAGAGCTTATTGGTGTTGCGGCAGTCCTTGAGAGTTTTGCGCGATCGTGGGTGGAAAAGGAAAAGGTCGAGAGTACGATTGCAGACAAATGAAGATATACTTGATAGATAAATCCAGCGAAAAGTTGGCATTTTAAATATCTCGAGTATCCGGTCTCTATTTGAAAAAAAAAACTAGTGCTGTTCTACATACAAGGGCGTCGCTATACAGGGCTTTTCACGATGAGCGTTAATTAGACGTTTCTGGCAAACCAGACAACTGATCAACCTGAAAATTCCACAGTATGCATAAATTAATATGATCTACACGCCTTTTAGACGATGCGGCGTTGCCGCTTCTACTATAAAGTAGCGGCTACTTTGATTTTTCAAACGGAACAACCTGTATATAATATCATATTATGATTTCCTATCACTTTGTCAACAACATCATGTACTATTTCCCTATACCTATCTGTTACGGTTTAGAAGATATAAATTAATATCGATTTTATTTTACCAAACGTACTTTTATAAACGCTGATAATCTTGAACTCTCTGGTACTAAGATGATCAAATTCGAAAAAGAGTGGAGTGATACCATGAGGATCTTCACTTCGAGTCATATTTTTATTTGCCTCATACAGGGTCTTTAAAAAGAACAGATACTTTGTTCAAATGAAAAAATTAGTGGAAGTCAATTTCTTCAAATGGAACACCCTGTTCTACATTTTTGAACTCCACATCCAATTTTAGATTGACTTTATTCAGATAATCCTATTTCGATTTCGAACCGTTTTCGAGATAATCTGTTTCAAACAGAAACTGACGTGGTTTCCTTGTATTCATCACTTATTTTTGAAATTTAACAGATTCCGTTCGATGTTCCTTCATCAGTCACAGATAATACAATGAATAAATAATTATCAAAATACTCTTCAACCATCAAATGAAACTTCTCTTCAAACAATAGTTTTATTAACGCTGACAGACGAACTGAAAATAATTTCATGAATTAGTAAGTTAATTCAATTGTCAGTGTATTTCAGAATATGTTCGAACACATATCCACCTCTACTTGAGCAAACATGTAATCTCTTCAAAAGATTTTCATGTGTAGGGCTTCTGATTGAGACTGGAGTTAAACCTTCCATTGTTGTTACTGGGTTGGAGTAAACCATATTTTTAATGAAACCCCCCACAAAATAATCTAATGGATTGCCATCTGGTGTTCTAGGAGGCCAAAGAAAAGGTCCATTATTACCAATCCATCTGTCTTCGAAGACTAAACGAGAATTATGGGGTGGAGCACCATCCATTTGGTACCATACACGTTCTATTCCCGGCCTATTATTTAAAATCTTTTGAATTCCATTCCACAAAATACATTAAATTGCCATCTTTCTTGGAAACCCCTTTGGCGAACGACATGGGGATTTTCTGGCGCCCAATAATTACTGTTGTGTCTATTGAAAACTCCATTTTTTGTAAACTTGGCCTCATCTGTCTATATGATATTGACAAGGAAATGTTCATCCTCTTGAGTCTTGACAAGTAACCATTCAAAGAATTCCACTATAAGAGGCAAATCAGTCTCTTTCAGATGTTGGACACAGTAGAATTTATAGGGATGCCATTTGTGCTTATTAATAATTGTCACGTAGGGTATACCTATCTCCCTTTCAGCCTCGAGTAGAGAAGCATTTGGAAATGCATGGAAAAATCCCAAAACTGTTATGCCATTGTCATCATCATCCACTTCAGGCTTTCTACGAACGATTTTTGGACGAAAGGTTCCATTCAACCTACAGTTTTTCAATAGTCGATGTGTCACATTATTATTCGGCTTCGGAAGTTGTGGATATCTTTCTTGAAATACTGGGCATGTTCTACTTGCAATTCTATTGTACTCACCATAAATTATTAATAAATTCGAAAAATCTTCATTACTGTAACCTAATCTTGACATTTTTCTATTGTAATTGGTATCACAATCAGTCAAAACCACCAACGAAAGTTTGACGTTTCAAAATTGGATTATTCATTTTTCCAAAGCACACTATTAAAAAATATTAATTTGCAATGTTGTACGGTAGAGACACTCAATACCTCAATGCATACAAATTGTAACTTTTTCTAAGGTACATATCAATTTCGAATTGACTGATTTGAGACTGTTGAAAAACTAAATCGAAAAGAAATATTACGTAGTATAAAATAGATGTTAAATTTCAAAAATAAGTGATGAATACAAGGAAACCACGTCATTTTCTGTTTGAAACAGTTTATCTCGAAAACGGTTCGAAATCGAAATAGGATTTTCAGAACAAAGTCAATTTAAAATTGGATGTAGAGCTCAAAAATGTGGAAATATACAGGGTGTTCCATTTGAAAAAAATGACTTCTACTAATTTTTTCATGTGAACAAAGTATCTGCATTTTTTAAAGACCCTGATGAGGCAAATAAAAATATGACTCGAAGTGAAGATCCTCATGGTATCACTCCACTCTATTTCGAATTTGATCGTCTTAGTACCAGAGACTTCAAAATTATCAGCGTTTATAAAAGTACATGTTTGGTAAAAAAAATCGGAATTAATTTATATCTTCTAAACGGTAACATATAGGTATGGGGAAATAGTAGATGAAGTTGTTGACATGGTGATAAGAAATCATAAAATGATATTATATACAGGGTGTTACATTTGAACAATCAAAGTAGCCGCTACTTTATAGTAAAAGCGGCAACGCCGCACCGTCTAAAGTATTTCAGACGTGTAGATCATATTAATTTATGCATACTGTGAAATTTTCAGGTTGGTCCGTTGTCTGGTTTGCCAGACACGTCTAATTAACGCTCATCGTGAAAAGCCCTGTATAGAGGGTTCTGGGGGTAATTGCCTCCCAAGACAGGCTCAAATGAAACAAAATAAAAATGCAGTGAATATCACCCCGCGGTTACTTTAGCAATAAATCTAGCGATATTTTTTTATGTAACCCTGCTAGCCTCATATTCTGTCATCAAGAAATCTAAATTACTGAGCAATATAAAATAATAGTTCATTTTAACATTACCGCCACCCGGTAACATCAGTTGGTACTAATCTAACAGTTGGCACCACTGTAACTAATTCCAAGTGACACCCGTCAGGTGTCGTTGGCTTAAATATAATTGCGAGATTCATTCCTAACCTGCCAGTTTCACTTGTCACACCACATAGAGTACACATTTATGTTTCTATATTTGAACTTCGTTTTATTCCTTGATCTACGTTTGTTTTTTGTTTTGTATTTTGTTAGATGAATATGTTTAACATCATTGGAACCAACCTCAACAAAGTTGTAAGTAGCATATTGTTTCGCACTTGAATATGTATAACTATTGGTTTTTTCATCTATTGTAGTCTCCCTGATGATGGAAATAAACATTTCCGAAAGCTTGGATAAACCTTAGAGAGTTTACTTTTTCATTGCTGCTTACCCCAATATCCCTAGTTTTGTATATATATATATATATATATACATATATATGTGTATATATATATATATTATTTTTTAAATATTTGAATTTGGATTTGAAAGTAATTTTAATATAAAAAGCCGTATTGTATACGCCAGTGTACTTGATAGACACGAAAGCAAATTTGACTTTATATATCGTATGCCCAAAGACAGTTTTATTTTTCTGACTGAGCTACTGCCTCCTCTTCTTTCGAAGGACACTAATTATAGAAAATGTGTAAGGCATGATTTCCACCAAATCGGGCTGCTCATTATCGGCCTGATTCGCATCGTCGCAACTTTCAAGTCATCCCGACTGGAATTGGCTGTGTATCTACACGTTAGAGTTACCGCGATTATGGTCTTAATTATTAATGACCGTATCGTAATGACAGTCACGCTGACAATGTCGTCTAATGAAGAGACGTCATCACAAGTTCTGGGTGCATCGATATATCACATTTAATCAAGATCTACTCCTATTTATTGTCTTCAGATATCAATCAAACATGACAATGTAATGAAAAAAATCTATAAAAAAATATATTAACCATTTGAGTAATGTAATATAAAATAATAGTTCTTTTTGACATTACTGCCACCTGGTAACATCAGTTGGTACTAATCTAACAGTTGGCACCACTGTAACTAATTCCAAGTGACACCCGTCAGGTGTCGTTGGCTTAAATATAATTGCGAGATTCATTCCTAACCTGCCAGTTTCACTTGTCACACCACATAGAGTACACATTTATGTTTCTATATTTGAACTTCGTTTTATTCCTTGATCTACGTTTGTTTTTTGTTTTGTATTTTGTTAGATGAATATGTTTAACATCATTGAAACCAACCTCAACAAAGTTGTAAGTAGCATATTGTTTCGCACTTGAATATGTATAACTATTGGTTTTTTCATCTATTGTAGTCTCCCTGATGATGGAAATAAACATCCTTGGAGAGTTTACTTTTTCATTGCTGCTTACCCCAATATCCCTAGTTTTGTATATATATATATATATATATATATATATATATATATATATATATATATATATATATATATATATATATATATATATATATATGAATTTAGAAATAACGACTGAAAATTGGTATGAACAGTATATATATATTTAAATAATATGAATTTGGATTTGAAAGTAATTTTAATATAAAAAGCCGTATTGTATACGCCCGTGAACTTGATAGACACGAAAGCAAATTTAAGTTTATATATCGTATGCCCAAAGACAGTTTTATTTTTCTGACTGAGCTACTGCCTCCTCTTGTTTCAAAGGACACTAATTGTAGAAAATGTGTAAGGCATGATTTCCACCAAATCGGGCTGCTCATTATCGGCCTGATTCGCATCGTCGCAACTTTCAAGTCATCTCGACTGGAATTGGCAGTGTATCTACACGTTACAGTTACCGCGATTATGGTATTCTTAATTATTAATGACCGTATCGTAATGACAGTCTCGCTGACAATGTCGTCTAATAAAGAGACGTCATCACAAGTTCTGGGTGCATCGATATATCACATTTAATCAGGGGATAGGGGAGTTTTTATATCCGCTCGTGAACTTAATAGACACGAAAGCAAAGCAAAGTGTATATATCGTATGCCGAAAGACAGTTTTATTTTTATGACCTAGCTAAAAAAATGTTTAAAAAAATTACACTAATTATAAAAAATGTGTAACAGTGGAACGATTGAATAGGTAATAACATACCTTTCACAATGCCCAGTCGCTTACTACTGCCGATAGTGCCGATCATAGACTAATTAAAAATAAAGAGACTGTTTGAAACATTGGCGATCTTGACCACCAAGTTTATGGTACGACAGACGTGATGACATGATAATTTTCCAATTTCGACATTTGTCAGAAAATAGAAGTTTATTGTTTACACATGTTTTTTTCATAATTTCAGAATAATTCTTCTACTATTATTGTCATTAATTATGATAGAAATTATACTATATGTACTTGAATTAGGAACCCAACGCGAAAATAAATTTTTGTTATTCGAGTTGACGCTGAAATTCCTAGAAAGATTTTTTTACAAGGTAAAATATAAGCTGCTTTTCAAAAACTGATACGTATTTCCATCCATCAGTTGCAGAAATGTTTTCACAAACTGATACTTATTTCCATCCATCAGTTTCCATTTCCTATCACCATTTGAAGAAGTACCTACGAAGATTATCATCAAACTGGAGTATTTGTTATACCTACTCGTTCTCCTTTATGCTAATAAATAAACAAAATTATTGAACGTTTGATGTAAATATAATTTGTTTTCATTTTGTTTGATTTGATCATAAGACTGAAGAATATTTTTAATTTTAAGTGTTTTCTCTGTAGTTGTACCTTGTCCTAGATACAATAAAATGTGTTTTTTATAGTGTTCAACTTATTATTCTTGTTTTATAAGAACTTTAATTTTGTTCTTGATATCATGAAACAAAGATTCATTTTGAAACTTTATTTCAACCACGAACGAACTAGAGATTCTACGAATCGATTACTGTATATATTTTATTAGTGATCGATTTGCCATTCCTTATTTTATATGATACAACCATTCCTATGAAATACAGGAATGGCAAATCGATCACTTATAAAATATATACCATATCAACCATATAAAAGTAACACATTTAAAAAACTCGCCTTGAATCAATCGGTAACTGAAGATAAATCTGTTTTACCAACTGTACTAACTTAGTTCGTCCAGTTGCGAGATATGTCACCACTGTCTAAACGTGGTGCCAACTTTTACTGCAGGTTTGACAACTCTCTTTATTTTTAGTTTCTCTATGGTGCCGATGAAGATCGTGCATGTAGGGTCCGATTCGTTTCTTGAAACTTAATCCGGGCACGATTAAAATTGCGCCGGTTGACAAGACTACATTAAAATACATGCGCACGATTGTAATCGCTCGATCAAAATCGGGCCGATAGTGTTTGACCCGATTTGGTGGAAATCCTGCCTAACTGTGCAAAAGGTATGACTGCCCCCAAAGCATTCAGTATCCAAATGTAAAGATTTTAAAATGTTGAGATGGATCATGAGAAACATTACATTTTCCGATGAATCGAGATTTACGAATTTAAGAATGTTCAACAGACATTACGCCAAATAGGTACTGTGCAACTGGAAACCCTAGGTTCATTGGAGAAGGAAATTTTCAGGAACACTTTGGGTTCAACGTATGTATGGGTCTGATTGGATCTCAAATTATTGAGCCAGTAATATTCGAGGGTAGTTGAATGGGCAACGCTATTCGGGATTTACAGAACAAAATAGCAGGTTCCTTGGAGAATTGACCTACCGATGTCTACAGAAACATGTATTTCTAGCAAGATAGTGCACCTCCTCATAATTAGCAATCACCTTGACGAACAATTCCCAAATCGATGGATCTCACACCATTGGATTTTTTTTCATATGGGGTCACCTGAAGAACCAGGTTTACTCTTCTATACCTACATCAGAAAAGGATTTGGAATAACGCCTGAGAGCAACAATTGCTTATATTAATCATGCTCAGTAGAATGGGAATACGGAGGCAATATTAAGACGTGCAATTTGGAGCACAAAACATAATGGAGAACATTTTGAAAGGTATTTGTAATGAGCAATTTTTTAATCTTTTTTATTGTTCGTCTCAGTGGTGAGCGACTAGGTAAAGCACCAGCACCCATTTTTCCGGTTAGATTCAATCCCAAAATTTGAATAAACGCTTTATAGTTTTTCCTTCTGGAGATTCTCGATTACGATTATGATACGGGTAATTGGATCATTTATGATTTCTCAAGATGAAATCTGTCCCTTTTGTTGATAAAAAGTGCTTTTTAGTTTCGTTTTCTAATGCTTAAAGCCGTCTTCGTTGAAGAACATCTAATTTTGAGAACACTCATAATTTCGAAAACTTTTCACATGGGTACCTTTTGGTTTCGAGACAATTTTTGATGACTGTTGAAAAATTGAAAAATATAGGAGGTGCAATTTCAGGGATCCCCAATTTTAAATTGGATCAGTTGAGATGATTTAAGTTTGATTTTTATGGCCAACATTATCCGATTGAAAAATCAACTGCATTAACGCCATTTCTCAACCGATTTTAAAGTTTCAAAAACAGCTATGTCAAAAATGTTTAGCTTTTTCGGATGATTGAAAAAATGTTTGGGATGTCATATGAAAAATAAAAGTTGGGGCCACTTCTGGTGAAACATACGGAAAGTAAAAACGTTTGTAGTTCATAGTTCGAATTGTACCATTCAATCATCAAACAACATTACTGAAATCTTTTTCTGCAATTACCTTGAGTGCACACTCCAACTGTTTGAAGTTAGGTAGTTCATATAAATATTAAGAATAAGTGGCCTCAGAACTGTTCCCTTAGAAACACCGAATTCATAGAAGAGGAAGAGCCCAAAGTGTCTTCTATGCTTCCAATAGATAGATAGATAGATATTTTATTTGACTACGTTATTTTTACATTTGTAGCAGGTCATTGTTGTCAAATTCAGTATTAATTTACTGGTACTTATATTATACACACAGATTTATAAACACAGTTTGTGAAAAATTTGCAGTTTAAATATATACAGCCAAAAGTAAAGACACTTGGAGATTAAAAATGAGTTGACACTCAGTGGTTGGGAATGAGCATTCTAGTGTCAGCGTCATAGGGTGTAGCGATGTAGTCATCGATCGAATAAAAGCAGTGAGCAAGGAGATAGGATTTTATACATTTTTTTAATTCAATGTAGTTGAGCAATTTCACTACAGTCGGTAGTTTATTATAAAGGTTCACATCAAGCGAATTTTGTTTCGTGATACATAATTTGTGTCTATTTGGTCTTAGTTGCCTGGGTGACCTTGTTTCATGATTGTGAACATCTGCATTTGTTCGGTAATTTTCTTTATTATGAGCAATTATCAGTAGTGTTTGGTAAATGTAAATACTCGGCACTGGCAAAATCCTATATTTAATAAAGAGAGGCCGACAATGGTCACGGTAGCCGCTTCCATCCAGTATTCTGATGGCCTTTTTCTGTAGCCGGAACACTCTAATCGCGTGGGATGAGTTTCCCCAGAGAAGAGTGCCGTAGTTAAGGTGCGAATGACATAATGCGTAATATGAAGTTAATAGATTGGTGGGGTTTAGTATCTTTTCCAAATGTCTTAATAAAAATAGTTGTGAGGACAGTTTTTTACATAATTGATCAACATGTGCATTCCATTTGAGTTTGTCATCCAGGACTATGCCTTACAGACTCACTGAAGCTTCAGAAGAAAGCCTATTGTGAGTGGAGATTATAATTTTTTGCGTCTTAGCCTGATTCAATTTAAGTTCATTTCTAGAGAACCATAGGTTTGCTCTTTCAAGTGCATTAACAGTGAGGTTATTCAGAGTATCTTTGTCTTTATGATAATTCCGTAGTGTTGTGTCGTCCTCTGGAAGACATATAGTGGAAAATGTCATTCAAATAGATGAGAAAAAGTAGAGGCCCTAGCACACTTCCCTGGGGAACTCCGTGGGTGATATAACGATATTCTGACTCATTATGGTTGATGATAACTGATTGGGTTCTAGTCTGTAGGTAAGATTCAATCAACTTTAGTGGAATACCTCTGATGCCATAAAAATTTAATTTGACTAGAAGTTTATTGTATGAGACGCAATCGAAGGCCTTTGGAAGGTCACACAGGGTGACTTCCGTGTGTTATCCTCTCTCTAAACCCTCGATTACGTCTGCACCAATTCTACGAACTGCTTGTAGTGTAGAGCACTTTGTACGGAATCCGAATTGGTTTGAATCCAGGCTATTATGCTTTTTGAAGAAGTTTAGTAAGCGATCCTTCAAAATGATCTCAATTATTTTCTCGAAGATTGGGATTATAGATATTGGCCTGTAGTTGTCAGCCAAGTCGGGATCTCCCCTTTTCAGGACTGGTATTACTTTGGTCACTTTTAGATTATCAGGAAACACTCCAAATTGGAAACATTGGTTGATCAATTCAGTCAAGGGTTCCAGAAGTAAATCTGACGTTCCTTTGATAATTTTAGCATTCAGGCAATATACATCAAAACGATGTGAATCTTTTAGATTATTTATGGCTTCCTTCACTTCTTCATGGCTCACAGGTTATAAAAATAGGGAGTCTTTAGGTTTGGGTAAGTCTTTCAGGAAGTCTGTATCACAATGATCGAAGCTAGGTAGAGTTTTTATGACTTCTTTAGCAACATTTGTGAAGAAAATATTGAGTTCATCAGGATTCAGGTTAGCTTTTTTTGATTCTACTCTTTTATTTCTCTCGTAGTTTATAAGTTTCCAACTGTCCCTCTGTTTGTTTTGCGAATTCTGAATGGATGAATCGTAGGATTCCTGTTTGGAAGCTACTAAAGATCTTTTATATTGTAATTTGTATCAATCATATGCTGCTCTATCGTGAGGGTCGTTTGTTACGTCACAAATTAACTTTATTGTAGATAGTGAGTCTCTCATCGTACGGTAAAGTATTTTACAGGGGATTTCATCTTCTATATTGATTTTTTCAGTGGAAAGTGCTTTTCTACAAGATATGAGTGGTTGTCTACTCAAAATTCCGATAAGGTGTTTGCAATTTACTTGAGGAGTATCAAAAATGTTCCAGTCTAGTCTGCCTAGTGAATCATTAACATTTTTTCATTCAATTTCTTTTACAAAGTTGTGTTCAATGCGTAGCTCAACCATTTCCTTGATGAAAATTACTTGCGCCCTATGATCAGATAGACATGGATCAACAACCTCCACTGAGAAGTTTTCCTTATCCATGTTTGTTGGAATATTGTCGATTTATGTGGCAGATATCGCGCTCACTCTAGTGTAATCATCAAAAGTCATAACAAGTCCAAAAGAATCCACAGTATCGACCCATTCTTTCGAATATTTATTTGATTTTTTTATATCAATATTGAAATCGCCCAGTATTACAATATTTTCGTATTTATGAATAAGCAGAATTCTGAATGGAATTCTTTGCAGTAATGTGTAAGATCTAATGGATTGAATTGAATTTCAGACTTTTGAAAGATGCAGACACCACCGTGCTCATTATCGGTTCTACAGTAGAAATTTGCCAGTGCATAATGATTCATATTTATCATTTTTATATGATCTTTTTTGAGCCAGTGTTCGCTCAAGCAGATAATATCATAATTATGTTTTTCCAAATATAATAAAAGTTCATCGACCTTATTTGATAGACACCCTATGTTAATTTGAAGGTTGTAGACGATGTGGTAACTTGATTACTATCGTTCCGGACGTCCATCGTCTTAATGTTTTTAAAAGGTTTTCACGATGTTTCGAATGCTTGTATCTGCAATCGTCTTCAGGTGAATACTGACAAGTTTAGGTGCTACTTACCAATTTATATGACTGTCGGCGCAATGATGCGTGCAATCCCGCCATGTGCAGCGGTGCGTGTAATTTCGCGCGGTGTGGTGGTGCGTGAAGTTTCGCGCCTCTGCAGCCCGCCAGAAAGAGCAATCAGCGGTTTCCATACGTTCTTGATCTCAACGCTTGGTTGACCGAAGGCGTTATTAGCTTCGATGTAGGCGGCCTCTTTGAACTTTCGTTTGAACCAATGTTCCTCTCTATGTAGAACACTTGAGAACACATCGAGTTCTATGGGACGACGCAAGTGTTCTACATAAAGAGGAGCATTGGTTCAAACGAAGGTTTAAAGAGGCCGCCTACATCGAAGCCAATAACGCCTTTAGTCAACCAAGCGTTGAGATCAAGAACGTATGGAAACCCCTGATTGCTCTTTCTGGCGGGATGCAGAGGCGCGAAACATCACGCACCACCACACCGCGCGAAATTACACGCACCGCACTGGCGAATCGCATCATGCGCCGACAGTCATATAAATTGGTAAGTAGCACCTAAACTTGTCAGTATTCACCTGAAGACGATTGCAGATACAAGCATTCGAAACGTCGGAGAACCTTCTAAATACATTAAGACGATGGACGTCCGAAACGATAGTAATCACCCTATAGTAATCACACTATCAGAAAGATTTTGCTGGGTCTCAACACCAACAAAGCCTGTGGATCTGACGGAATCCCGCCGATTGTTCTCAAGAAATGTGCCCCCGAACTAACACCTGTTCTTTGCAAGTTGTTCAACCACTCTTACAATTTGGGGGTATTTCCGTCCAATTGGAAAATTGCAAGAGTACAGCCAGTCCTAAAAAAGGCAAAAGGCCCTACCTAGCAACTACAGACCTATCGCACTGCTATCTATTATTTCAAAGGTCATGGAAAAAGCCATCAACATCGAGCTCATGAAATATCTGGAAGACTCAGGAATTGTCAACGATAGGCAATATGGCTTCCGCCATCAGAGATCAACTGGTGACCTGCTCGCTTACGTCTCACATATATGGCAGCTATCTATTGAAAAGCATGGAGAAACTTTAGCTGTGGCATTAGATATCTCCAAGGCGTTCGATCGAGTTTGGCACCAGGGACTCCTCGCCAAGCTTCCGTCTTATGGCTTGCCCCTCAGCTGTGTTCTCTGCTTGCTAGTTTTCTCTCAAACAGGTCTCTCCATGTAGTGGTCGATGGAGTTTCATCTGACACTCTACTCATAAATGCTGGTGTTCCGCAAGGATCCATTCTCGCACCAACACTATTTCTACTTCACATCAACGACCTGTTGAAAGCAACTTCATGTCCAGTACACAGCTTTGCCGATGATAGTACCCTCCATACCGCTTTCTCTTCCAGGGCCCCTATATCAGCCCGTGAAACCAGAAATGAACGAGGAAGAAATGTTAATAATATAAATATGGACTTGGCACAATTCTCGAATGGGGATCTAATAACTTGGTAGAATTCAATGCAAACAAAACACAAGCATGTCTTTTCTCTAGAAAAGCCGATCTCACTATTGCCTAACATAACTTTGTCAGGAGTAACCATACCACTGAAGCCATCCATATCGATGCTTGGTATTACTATCAGCAATAACCTTTCCTGGGAAAATCACGTGAGGTCCATTGCCAAAGTGCATCCCAAAACTTGGTTTTCTGTTTCGTGCCAAGAGCTATTTCACCCCAGTCAGCTGCTTATGATCTATAAGGCACAGATCCGACCTGTCCTGGAATACTGTTCCCATATTTGGAGTGCGGCACCTAAACATATCCTGAGGCTATTGGATTCTGTCCAAAAAAGGGCAATTCGTCTCGTCGGTGATGCCTCGCTTACAAACTCGCTCACTTGTCTGGAACACCGTAGAAAAGTTGGCGATTTGTCTCTATTTTATAGATATTTTCATGGGCGATGCTCTTCTGAAATATCAACAATCGTTCCTGCTTTGGCAGTCTCTTCGAGATTAACCCGTCAAGTTCAGTCATCACACCCCTTCGTGGTCACTTTGGAAACCTGCAGAACATCACTTTCCAAAGACTCGTTCATCCAACGAACAGCGAGGCTTTGGAACTCATTGCCTAGGGAGGTGTTCCCCGAGGCATACAGAAATTTAAGAAGAACACCAACTCCTACCTTCTTTCCCTAGGTTCCCACGATGTTCTCTGAACATTACAGGATATCCCTTTTCGTGGGAACCAGAACATAAAAAAAAAAAAAAAAAATGTTAACATGGAAAATACTCACCCCATTCCCCTGTTTACAATGAGATGAGTGGGAAGATATAGAATTATTATCGTTTAAAATCACCCGTTGTTGTTTGTCTTCGTTATTCGATGTGAAAAACGGTTAACGAGTGATCCGTTAGGCCAAACTGAAGAATCCATAGCTTTCTCGTAGTTGATCTCGTTTATTGTCACTTCAAATGTCCAATGTTGACAGCAACTGTTCCACTTCTACCTCAGGAAAAGAGGGTTTCAGAAAGTCACTTACGTCTTGTGGTTTCATAGTAACGTCCAATTTGTAAACATGGACGAACGTCTTTTGTGTAGCTGCTTTCAGTGAACACTTCGTTTTATTTCCTACTATAGGTTTGTTATTTTTCACCATGCCATTATTTCTCGATTTACGGGCTTGTGTTTCCCAGGTTTCGTTTGATAATGTTGCAGGATTGTCTGTATCTTCTTGTGTACCTTTTATTGCAAGAGTTATGCCCTCCGAGATATGTTTGGAGGTTATTTGTCTAGGTAGATTCGTACATTCGTTATATTCTATTTGTTTATTTACGGTTTGGCTACGCCCCTGACAATTGGTTTTATCAGTTGTCTGGGCCTTTGGTGCTGGTGCCATCATCTTCCCTTGGTTTATACGGTTCTTTCACATGGATCTTGTTTTCAATATTTGGTGTAGTGTGGACCTATTCCGCTTTCTTTAGATCCGCTAGGTGTAGCTTAAGGTACCGGATTTAGCCGGTTCGGCAAGATTCCTGATTGTTTTAATAGAGAGAGATTTGGTCATTCATAATGTTCATCATAGTTGGCTGGTTATTTATTATGATATCTTTGTGTTTCAGTAGTTCTTTCAATTAAAAGATTTCAGTATCATTGTTAGAGTGATTCGATTCACTCACCGTTAAGTCTTTGGCACTATCGAACGATTCTTCAAGGTCATCGTTAACAGGCGTTCCACAACACAAAATTTCCCTGTTCACATATTTAATGTTTTTCATTTGTCTCAGACAACCGCTATGGGATATGGTTTCACATTTGATACACTTATAACCACTCAATGCAACTTTTTGGCATCTTTTACAAGGATGTTTTGGAGATACATCCAACACTGGTTTCGCCATTGCCATTGCCGTGTTAGAAAGCTATATAGTATATGAATCGTCCTCGTATATAGAGATAAGTTTCAATACACCTGTGATCCTGATTGCCGCTGAGTAAAAACGGTAGTCGGTAACTTTTTGTTTCTGTTCACACTTTGGCACAGTGTGTTTTATTCGAGCTCTCTATCAATTCGCGGTTATTATGCGATTGTGTGAAACATTCAATGCTTCATATTCTACAGTTCCATCGAGCACAATTCGACGATCACTTTGATATAATTTTCCCTTTTGAAATCGAATTTCTTCCCATTAAAATGCGTCACTTATTGCCGACCGATATCGTGTAGCATAGTTATCAAACTACTAACTAATTTAAAAACTCTGAAGCCAAACTCTTCATCAGATATTTTATTTCTCTCAAGATAGTTATTCGTTTTTACAAGATTTTATTTAACTTAGCATTTGTATGTAGATTTAGTTTATATTTTGAAAGTGAATTTTGACCCATTTCTAGTTGTCCGATTAATGTGAGCTTTGGCAGGTTTTCATGTTTTCGGTGATAAAGCAATATGGAACTTTTGCTAGAGAAAAAACAAAATGGCGGTTCCAATATGGCGGACGAGTTTTGTGATTATGGTTCGATTCGATTCAAAATTGGTACGTGGGGGTTTTTGGGGACACAGATCACGTATTTTTTCTCAAATTTCTCAAATTCAAGATGACTGCTCAAATATGGGGACTAGTTTTGTGGTCATAGCCCGATTCCAATATAAATTGTTATGTGGGGGTTTTTGAGGTCGGAGATTATGATTTTTTTGTCAAAATTCCTGAATTCAAGATGGCGGCTCCAATATGGCGACGTGTTTTGTTATTATGGCCCGATCCCATTCAAAATTGGTATGTGGGTGTTGTTAGGGTCGGATATTACCAATTTTTGTCAGAATTCAATAAGATGATGGATTTCATGCATGACTAAAAAAAATTTAATATAAATGATAAACAAAGTTCAAGACAAGGTTTCATATACAAATGCACTAAAAAGAAAAAAATAATTTATTTAATTGTTTGACCTAGGTTATTATGTGAGTAGCAGATTCAAAAGCTTGCCGCGAATATAGAGTAGGTATTCGATGCGTAGAATTTAATGAATAATATTTTTGTCTTCATTCCTTTTTTTTCGTAGGAATAAAGTATTCGAAGATAAATGGGAAACACCGAAATTAAGTCCTGTATGGAGGTGTTTTTCGCCTCAAAGAGTGTTTTCATCTACGGATAAGGTGGGAACTCTTCTACTCCTATGAACTACTCATAGACCAAATATAATTTGAATATAAAATGTTTTCTTCTTTTCATAATTTTTTCGACTAATCACCATGGATTAATGAGAAAATTAACAGTTATGAAAAATCACGAAAATGGAACCGAATCGAAGAAGAGTATTCATCGAATATTCTTTTCTTTTTCTATTCGACAATAGCCAGTAAAGAGCGATTTTTATATTATCTATTTTTTTGTAGGAAACACTTTTTCATTTTCTGTCATAGGTTAAATATAAAGTTACACCACACATGCACTCTGAATATGGGGAAAATACTTTTCTTACGTCTTTTTGCCTCCTGAACACGAATCCGGAAGAAAAATAAGGGGTCTTATAAAAAAAATTAACCTCGTTTTCAAGCACCGTTTTCTCGCACAAAACTCACTTATAATGCCCCTTTCTTTTTACCAGCATAAACAATGCACAAAATATCATCGTTCTTATCGAAAAAATACTACTTCTTACACAGTTCCAAATAAATCAATTTCAGACTTTGACACATGGAATTTAGTAACTTTGCCTTATTTTTCATGTTGGTAATAAATGAATCACCGCCCACAACAATTGTACACATAAATGAAGGGGAAACTATTGCTCACCTCACATTTGAATTCGAAAAGTTGGCGGTGATTCATTTATCACCAACATGAAAAATAAGACAAAGTTACTAAATTCCATGTGTCAAAGTCTGAAATGATTTATTGAACTTGTAAAAGAGGATTTCGATAAACGACGATATTTTGTGCAAAGTTGTGCCGAAAATAAGTGATTTGGGGTGAATTGTTTATGCTTTTGAAAAGGAGGAGGCATTTTAAGTGAGTTTTGTGTGAGAAAACGGTGCTTGAAAATGAGGTTAAATTTTTTAAAAAGTTATCTAACTCGGGAACGGTATGAGACCGCCGCATTTTTCTTCCGGATTCGTGTTCAGGAGGCAAAAACACGTAAGAAAAGTATTTTCCCCATATTCAGAGTGCATGTGTGGTGTAACTTTGTATTTACCCTTTCATACTTAGGTAAAGGTCAAGAAAATGAGTTCACCTAGTATCTTCACGAAATTCTCACAGGCGCTTCAGAAGACGATATAGCAATCGAAAATTTAGCGCGGAAAAGATAATTTTAGGAGATATGGGCCCCCGAAGTCCATAAAGAGAGGTTATGGAATATCACTTTTGGAAACTGCAAACTGATTTAAAGAATAGCTTTTTACACTAAAATATTAACTGTACACTCATTTAACGTTTAAGTAATATTAAAATCACTTAATGTTCGATAAAGTCGTGAAAAAACTCCGATTACATTTCATTTAATTTTTCACATGAAATTCAAAAATCAAATATTGCTGGTTGCATTGTGCTTTGATCTTGGCGTTTTATGGACATGCCACGTTGCCAACTATTCAAGTGAATTGGGCCAATCCGGATTTTCGCAAAATGTTCACGAAATGTTCACGAAATAGTCACAAAATTATCACAGGTGCTTCAAAACTCGATAAAAACTCTTAGGCCCGGTTGTTCAATCGAGGATGACCAAGCGATTTGGCTTAAACCAGGATTACCAATTTTGTTTCAGTTGTTCAATACGGGTTTATGAGATAAACCTAGTTTAACCATGGTTTAAGTTAATCTCATGAATTCGGGGGTTTAAGGATTTGCCGATTCTAACCTATTTGATTGTTTGACATTTCAATATTCTGAAAATTATTATTGTGTTGAATATTTTTGTTTTATACCCGACTGCAAAGATGTTCGTAGATATAACAGACGATTTTTTTGAATTTTTTTATATTGCCCCAAGAAGAAAGAGAAATATACCCGTATTTAGACAATGTACCGTAATTTCGGGTGACTTTGGCTCATTTTCAGAAAAAGACATTATTAATTATAAAAAATGTAAGCCTGTTTTTTTTATCGGATTGATTTTTCGTGATTCTATTGTATTCGATTTAGGAGTCATTTGCAACCAAATTCAACTTGCATAAAATTTGTCTACAACTAGCAATGTTTTTTCACTCATTTATGAAATTTATGAAATAACGTTTTTTTGGGCAAATTTATTTTGCTTATTTTATCCGTCGGATTACTTTTAAATCACCCAAAATTTAAGCCATGGGTCAAAGCCAGCCCTCAATATGCGGGTGACTTTGCACACCATGTTTTTTTATATATCCACATACAAAGTCTTAATCACATTAATAGCTAAAAATGGAAACATTCTCAATTAAATATTGAATAGAAAGATTTTTCTGTGAATTGAAAAATCCACGATAAAAATTAAGTTATTTTTTGTGAATGTCTAACAGAAAACAACTAGAAAAATCGAATTACACGGTTTTCTTCACATAAAGGACTCAATATAAAATGGAACCAGAAAATGGTAGATCTCAGGTGAAAAAACAACTACTTTCCTGGCAAATACCACGCAGAACGTTGAATGATATTCACCTGAAAATCCATGCATACTTCCATATAATATCAATGGACATTGAATGCAAATGTTTCTTTCTGATAAGCTCGATTATGTTTAATTTTTTTTTATGTCGTGTTCACCTAACAATCCGCATACCGGTTTCAGGCTTCTTGGCCCTCATCAGTACGGAGTAGTCAACCAGCCAAAGGTCCAAAGAACTCTGGCTGAAGTGAGACACAACGTAAACAAACCATCATCGAGCTTGTAACACCTATAGGTACGCCGGAAAACAACTACTTCCCCGGCTAAAGCCACGCTGGACATTGACTACATCTGATAGATATTCTGGAAGGACCCTAACTTAAAAGAGAAAATCTGAAATTGAAAATTTGCATTTTCATTCAGATAGTTATTATTTTTAATGATTTTCTATTCCAGTCTCAATTTGAAAGAGTGGTCAAAGATCAATATTTTGGTATATAATACCAATTTATTTTTACAAATTAATCGTAGACATTCTTTGAATTCAAGTAAGCCAAAGTCACCTGAAATTACGGTACCTAGCATTTGGAAGAATGGACAGAAGAATAATTTTTGAATAGATTTCGCTTGCCTAAAGAAATCGTCCGCAACTAACAGAAATACAAAAAATCACCCTTCACTACAAAGGCAAAATCGTAACAAAAAATAAACTTCCAAATAAAAATCAAATCTTGATTTTTCATACCAAAAACGTTTGACATAAAAACCCAAAATTAAATCATCACAAATGCAAAATGAAAAACTACATGATCTGTTCTCAGGAATCTAAAGCAAATGTTGATTTATTGATGGTTGATGAGTTATGTTTTAAAGATAATGTTTGTTTATATATCTCAATCATATGGGTTTTCTCTAGATTCTACTACTCCCTTTGTAGTTCCAAGGAAAGTTGGTGTTTTTCTTTCATGTGTATCAATTTCAACTTGTGTTCTTCGAATGATCGTTTTTGTAAATCTACAAAATCTGCTTTGGACAGAGCCCAAGTAGAAATTTTGTCCTTTATTGTTAAGATGCTATTCCTTTTTTTTGGGACCTCCGCAGATGGTATTGTATTCATTACTTATTATAGCCCAAACTTCAATTTTTGCGAATTAGTAACTGCGTCCGTTTTTTACATTCTACAATATTTTGGAATTTTTTTACGAGTGAAATTATGAGTAATTTTTTTCTTAAGAGACGCCTAACAATTTATATAATACACTTGGCTGTTTTCGATCAATTTTTCTGTATACTTTTGACAAAACTACGAATTCTTAGGTTAAGTTTGATTCAATGTTGATGTTTCTGAACGGTCCGAATGAAGGTACAAGCGGAAAAATGTGTTGCCAACATATGAAAACAATGAGTTAAGGAATCCAGGATTAGTTTTTCATTGAAAAATGCATAACGTTCTAATCCATAGTTTATTAATAATCCGAGTTTAGATAATCAACGGTTTAAACTCGCATTGAACAACCGGGCCTTAAGCAATCGAAATTTAAGCGCGAAAAATCTAATTTGGAAATTATGGCCTTTTGAAGTTGAAAAAAAAGTGTCGCTTCTTCAATATTAGAAATGTGTAGACGGGTTCCAACTTGTCCTTCTGTTCGTTAGCAGCATATTTGCGTATTCGTTCGCTCAATAATTTTTTTTCGCAAAATATTCTTGATGTAGACAATAAAATGTACATTACATTCTTTCATAACCGAGGAGTTTTTGAAATTAGCTGGGAGGTTATACGATCCCCGAAAACAGGCCGACAATTTCATCCATATGAAGATGAACAGAGTGAGTTGGAAGATTATTGAATCACTTTACTTCGAAAAAAAAGGCCCTTTACAGGGCCACCAATATTTTTCCAAAGAATTCATACTGCCACAGATATTATTACGAGCGCAGCGAAGCGTCGCTTCGTAAGGTTAATTGGCTTTCATTGGTTTCGTGCACGTTTGACAGATGGTTGACATTGGAGGTAAAACAACCTTACTTTTCCGATTTGTTTATGTTGGAGAATTGAACATTTTTACCTATTTCAAGAAGAATTCAGTTGTTGGATTACATGTGTTATTGTTTAATTCGTAGATGATCATGCCTTCATATTGTTCTGTTGTGAAATGCAATAAAAATGCATCAAAAGACGGCCGAATACGATTTTTCAGGTAAATTGTACATGTTTGTATTTTTGACCCTGTTATCAGAATTCCATCTGCTGTTGTATGAAATAGAAAACATTGTGAAATCTCCCAGAGAGGGCAAGCAGCCTGGATACATGCCATCAAACGAAAAGACTGGTCTGATAAGTTAACGAAATATGGTAGAGTTTGTTCCAGACATTTTCTCTCTGGTAAAGGAAATATGTTGAATCTATTTAATTTATTTATAATATATTTCTGTGAGTCATGAAGAGATGGCCACGATAAAAATAATATTTCATTTGGCACATTTTAATAAACACGACTTCCTAATATTGTAGGAGAGCCAGCTTCCTTGAGGGAAGAAACCCATCCCGATTGGGTACCATCCATTAATATGGGATATGAAATCAATCATGGCAATAGCCCATGTATGTGATAGATATAAAAGATTACAGGTATTTCATATGGATAAATTGGATATGGTGGTCTGCTGAGGCTTTGCTAACCCAAGGATGGAATTTTTCTTTGCATTTTCTAAGGATGGATTTTTGAACGAAGTTCCTTTACGCGGCTTGTGGTAGGTGTTGACTGGTAGAAATCGTCACGCAAGAAAAAAGTGTTATGCCCCCTCATTAGGGTATGTTGTACCAATTTATTCAATAAGCTGGGTGCCGAATGAAGTCCAAAGAAGGAATTTATTTGATGAATTATATTTTCACATTCTAACTTGAAATTCATTGTAGGATATTTGGCTTGCCTTTTTTATGAAATAAATAATTCAACCATTATAAATAATTATTCATATAATCAACATGATTTTCATCACAAGAAGTAATATATATATATATATATATATATATATATATATACATACATACATACACAGCCATCGCACAAAACACGCCATTGATATTCAATAATTATATTATACAACAAGAAAGAAATCATATTTCCTAAGTACAGTGATCAAGATTATTTGGTAAACTATAAACTTCAACAGGGACTAAAAGGACAACTAGTTGTAAGGATGTAAGAGAAAGGAATTTTAAAACAGTTGGAATCAGGGCAAGTTAGTTAGTCATCAGTATAAAAAATATGGACATTTTTTTATCAATTTTTATTTCCCCACAAAGTTGTTTAAAACAGAAATTTAACAGAATTTTCAAACAATGATACTTTAACTAGAATCTCATGTGAAAAACAAAACTAACATATATTTGAATGTATATATAAAAACAGATAGTTTCCAAAAATGGTTTCACGTGATATGAAAGGACACATTTGCAACAGGGTCTTACGATGAGGAAACAACACTACATGTCGTAAAAACAAATGTCAACTGGGTGTGATGAGACTATGCAGGGCTCAGCTGGCTTATTAGTTGCTGGCATCCAAAATGCTTTTCTACCTATCGATGTAACTTCCTCCTGTTTTCGCATTATAAGTTATCAGTATTTTTATAGGTATGATGGTTCACCTTTCCAATGACTAAGATATGAGAATTTATCTGCTCAACATATATTCTTTTCCCCCATCCACAAGTTGCTAGATTGTAGGCTTCTAAACTTTTATATGCTTTCATTTCAGTCATTGTGAAAGCACTCTTCGTTTCCACTAAATAATTTACTATATCAGGATACATTATTTTGGGAAAAAGTGAAATATCTGTTGATAAATCTTCAGTTTTCAGAAGATAGGGATCAATGCCCAATACTGCAATTTTCTCTTTATACCGTTCTCGGTGAACATCATCTAAACTTGAATAATATTTTGTCAGGTCTATTGTCACAATATTTCATAAAAACAGTAAAAATGTCGAATAAACGTTCTTTGCCAAAGTAAACAAAGCCAAAATGTGAGGTTGTTTTACCTCCAATGTCAACCATCTGTCAAATCTGCATGAAACCAATTCAACTTGGATAGCAATGTTAGCCAATTTAGGTTAGGTTGTGTTCCTTCTTTCTAAGTAACTAATTGGTTGGAGCGAGGCGTCGCTTTGTGAGGTTGATTAGCATGCTTTCAAATTGGATAACAAGGTTAGTCAAGTTAGGTTGTGTTCCTTCTTTTTACGTAAGAAATTGTTTGGATAGAAATGTTCGCGAGCAGAGCGAATCGTCGCTTTATAAGGTTGATTAGCTTGCATTCAACTTGGATAGTAAGGTTAGCCAAGTTAGTTTAGATTGTATTCCTTCTTTTTACGTAAGAAATTGGTTGGATAGGAATGTTCGCGAGCGGAGCGAGGCGTCGCCTTGTAAGGTTGATTAGCTTGCATTTAACTTGATAACAAAGTTAGCCAAGTTAGGTTAGGATGTGTTCCTACTTATGGCATACGAGAAAACATCCCCTTGGAGACATATTCAACGTTGCATATCAATAAACTTCAAGATTCACGAGATTTGGATAAACATAACATAATCACCAACGTTTAATATTTGACATTTCTTCTGTTGAATTATATGAAAAGTAATCGGAGTTTTTTCATTACTTTATCGAAAATTAAGTGAGTTTAAAATTACTAAAACGTTGAATTAGTGTGCAGTTACTATTTTGATGTAAAAAAAAATTGTTTATATCAGTTTTCAATTTCCAAAAGTGATATCCCATAACCTCTCTTTATGGATCTTCGGGGGCCCGTTTGCTATACTGTTTTTACCATGTTTTGAAGCACCTGTGAAAATTTCGTGAAGATACTGGGTGATCTCATATTCTTGACCTATTCCGCACAATATCCTTAAAATAAATCCTTTCGTGTAAAACTAGTTCCGAAGTTGCCTCGATAATTGGTCTGAAGAGAGCGAAAAACTGTCACAAACATTTCAACATTTCCCATACCAACATTGTTAACCTACTTATGGTTAATGATAAGGTACTTCCGTTCCGAAATTGTAATAATGGGTGTTCGGGAAAGCACACAACTCAATACATTAAGACATTATTATATGAATAAGTATTGTTATTGCAACGATCATTGTGAATGAATGATGAACTAGATACTTACATTCAATTCGAACGGAGAATGGTTATCTCAAGGAATCGACTACGACAGAGTCAAAGGATGGAAAGTCAGACGTGCATTCTCACTATTACACTGATTTATTGAATTGTTTGTCTCACCGGATTTCCCCTGGTTTTTGTCGACAAAAATGTTTTCAACACTACTCAACCTTTTCTTCTCTTGCTTTTCAACGTTCAACCATTTTAAATTTTAACCCTACCATCACCATCAACACAGGTGAGAAGCCATTGGATACATGACTTGAAAACTAACTTCGGCTATTCTCGGGTCTCTCGTATAAAGCGCAAAATGAACAAAATGGCCATGCGGTTGATTTTTTGTCAGGTCTCTGAAGCATTTTTGGACGATTTTAGCATTGAATGGGGAAAACAATATGATTCGGTGGCCAGATATGTAGTTGAGTAGAAATCTTAGACAACCGATAATTGCCGAACGTAGTTTTCACGGCATGTACTCAACAACTGGGTACAGGTGTGTTCATTTCAGGTGTTCAGTTGCAAGAAACCGACCCAACAAAGAGAGAAGGCGATACTGGTACACGTTCGAGGAAGGAGATAGTCGCTTTTGCACTAAGCACTAAGAACATGTGTCTATACCTACTATGAGGAATTTTTGAATTCCAAATCAAACTTTAATATTGTATTGTTTTGAAATTTTTATGCACCATTTGCTGTATTTGCCTAGTTTTTGTTAATGAATCTCGCCACTGGAGCCAATTTTCCATGGACACTAAATACGAACATCGTTTATAGATAAGCCAATGTGGAAGAGGGGCCCAAACATATTATTAAAAACGCACTGGCATGAACACATTTTTCATGAGGATGGATTATAATCATGATTATTTATTGAGCAAACAAAGTAAATTTGAATATATAGACCCCATTTTCAGTTGCGATTTTTATGAAAACCAATTCTTCTCTGGGAGAAAACGAAAAAACTTAAATTCATTATTCAACATTAATTCTAAATAAATCTCAAAAGTATGATTCTGCAATGGGAGACACGTGCATGAAGAGACATCTAGGAGAAAGTAGATCAATTGATCTTCAACAAACGGCAGTTTTCGTCTTTTACAGGTCTCGACAGTAGTCAATTTCAATTTAAATAATCTTCATTTCCCATTTGGCACATCTCATCATATTCTCGTTTGAAATATATACCATTGTTTATATAAACAACGCCTACTACAGGTACAGTTTCTCGACAGAAATGAAAGAGGGATTTTGAGAGTGACATCTATGCTTCACTGAAACTACAAGTGGAAGTGGGAATCGACATCTCTGAGCGAGTGGCCGTATCATTATTGAGATGTTGGTTAAGACATTGTCTTCAGACAATGGTTACGACCATATATCATGTATATCATGTTATGTACACTTTTACTCTGAATAAAAATCTGTAATCTGTAAAATCTGTAATCTATATATGTATCAAAGCAATCTGCATTGAAAGTCATCCAAATTAGACAATGCAAATAGTAAAAAAGGGGCAGCTGCGTTATTGGATGATCTTATAGTTGATCTACTCACACACAGATGTCTAGATGAAAATATATAATTTGCTAATCAACAATAGAAAACACGCATTATTTTATTTGAATTTTTCTTCGCCTCAGTTAGTAGTATGTAGCATCTTTAAGGATATAATTCCTCCCCTGGCTAGACAGAAATGGAAGGGGGATTTAAGAGTGACATCTATGCTTCACTGAAACTTCAAGTAGAAGTGGGAAGCGATATCTCTGAGCGAGTGGCCGTATCATTATTGAGTTGTTCGTTAAGACCATATATGTATCAAAGCAATCTGCATTGCAAGTCATCCAAATATTGAAAAAGAGGAAGCTGCGTTATGGATGAACTTATAGTTGATCTACTCAAACACAAATAACTACATGAAAATATAAAATATGCCAATCAACAATAGAAAACACGCATTATTTTATTTGAATTTTTCTTCGCCTCAGGTAGTAGTAGCGATTTAATTCTTCCCTAGACAGAAATGGAAGGGGGATTTAAGAGTGACATCTATGCTTCACTTAAACTACATGTGGACGTGGGAAGCGACATCTCTGAGCGAGTGGCCGTATCATCATTGAGTTGTTCGTTGAGACCATATATGTATCAAAGCAATCTGCATTGCAAGTCATCCAAATATTAAATTAGAGGAAGCTGCCTTATGGATGATCTTATAGTTGATCTACTCACACACAGATGACTACATGAAAATTTATAATCCGCTAATCAACAACAGGGAACACCCATGATTTTATTTAAATTTTTCTCTGCCTCAGTTTGGTCCTCAGAAATCGCATTCTGTTGAAATTATTTTTCGAATCTAATTTTTTGTCAAAATTTTCAAATTTGAAGGTGCTCCTCAATTCAAACTTGATTTGACCTTCACTTGAATGACTTCCCCAATTGTGGTTGTTTCAGGAATATTGATAGACAATAAATACTATTTCTTACAACCCAGACATTGATTTAACTCACTTTCAGTGTGGTGTTTCAGTAGAAATTGAAAATACTATGATAATAGAAATATTAGTTCAACATATTAGAGAAAACAGATGAAATGATAGTTGACAATTCGAAGTAACTAGCGATAAAAGTTTGAACTGTGTGAAGTAACGATGCATACGTCCATCAGAGGCGCTGGGAGAACGTTTTTGAATGTGATGAAACAATTGACGTTTTAAATTTCGAATTATTAAGAACATTGAAAAAAATTTCAATATCTAAGTTTTCTTTGCTGAGCTTTCTGGGTGGTAATCTTTATGTGCCAATCAAAATATTCTAGAAAAGGGGCACATGCGTGTTCCCTATTGTAATAAGTAAAACTATGAAACTATATGAATTCCTGGATTGTTTTTAGCAGCTGCTTGACAATAATTTGATTCTACACTTTAATAACTTTCTTCTAGTGGATATTTAACAAGCAGCTGAAATCTTTGGGAAACGGCTAACAATATAATTTGAAGGATTATCGGAATTTGAAATATTTGCTTTTGTAACTAACACGCACCACAAGGTTGAATATACAATCACGCAATGAAATAATTATAACTATTATATAACATGTACAAGTTGAAAATTGTTTGCATGTGGAACTTATCCCAACAGAGATAATTGACAATGTATAAATCATTGTTTATAGAGCAATCTCTATAGAATGGTTTTTATACAGGTTGTCCCAAACTCGATGGCCTATTAGACATTTCTGGAAAATAGGATTCATTTGAATATTTGGTTTCTCAGGTAATTAGTTCTGTTCTATCGATCGATCGATTTTTAGCGCTGCGACGTTGCCGCTTATATTGAAAAGTAGCAACAACTTTGATATTTTGAATAGGACACCCTATATATTATTGCATTTCTCGCTTTGCTATTGCTTTTCAATTATTTTTGTATGATACTTCCCTATACCTATCTCGAGTGGTCTTCGAGAAATTCATTGATTTCCTTATTTTTTGTGCGAAACATAGCTTTAATCAAATGTTTATTACTGCGGTATTTGGATTCGAAGACAGCTGAAATTTTAGATGTAGTTTGACAATGTCCTGTGTATCAGTTGTGTCTGAGGAAATTATTTCTCCATTATACAGGGTCGTTCAAAATTTCTGATTTTACCGATACATACAAAATGCATGCATCCTGTATATTATCGAAAATCCTGAAAGACAATTGAAGTTCCTTTCAAATGATGTTTCATGTTCCTATACCTAAATAGTCAAGTTTCCGAAATAAAAGCAAGTTTCTATAAAAATTGGATTATTTTGCCATATTTTGTATTAGGTAGCTATGAAATGTCATCAATAATAAAACGTTTGCGCGTTCATTAACGTAAATTTGATTAGAAAAGAATCAAAATGGAAATTGTTTATTCTTCATGGTCAATGTGATCAAATTATAGCAAGAACATGCAACATGTTCTGTAGTCTATTGAAGTGTGTGACTGTTAATATGACGAACTGATTGTACAAAGAATGATTAATATACAGGGTATTATAAACTTGATGGCCTATAAGACGTTCTTGGAGATCTGGGACATAAATACTTGAAATCTTGTATTCCACGATAAGTGATTGCGATCTACCTCTTGAAAATATTTTCACGGTTGCAGTGTTGCCACATCTGCTTGTAACTAATATCGACTTTCTGATTTCAAATGGGGAACACCCAGTATTTCATTCCGTATTTGAATTCTACTGATAAATACAAATAACTTTTACTGAACGTGTCGTATACCTACCTATCTCTACCTTTTATCGAATAATGATTATTTTGTAATTGTTTTGCTACCAAGATGGAACCAACTTCAATTCAAATATCTGTTTTTTACTTGAGTTTTTTTGGGTTTGTAATTTTATTTCGAACAAAAAACAAATGAAGGTCATATTAATCGCCAATTCATGTGTTCGAAGTGCTGACCATTTACACGCAAACATTCGTGGATCGAAGTCATTAGATGGTTGGTTGTTGCTCTTTGAACCTCTTCTGGCCGAATTTCTTCGAAAGCACGTATTATCCTCTGTTCCAATTCGTCCCTTGAATTCACAGGTGTTTCATATACAATCTGGTTGATTTTTCCCCAGAGGTAAAAATCTAGAGGAGTTAGATCTGGGGATCGCGGTGGTCAAGGCTGTGGACCCAAGCGTCTTATCCACCGATCTTCAAAGGTTGTAGTCAGTTCTCTGCTCACTTCTTGTGTACAGTGAGGGGGGCACCGTCCAACTGATACCAACAACTCCGATATACATGAAGCGACAAATTCAAAAAGTCGCTAACTGTTGTTCTCAAAATATTCAAATATTTTCCAGACTTTTCATCATAAATGAAATATGATAATTTATCATTCATTAGTAAACAAAACACATTTAAACTGAATTTTTCTTGAAATCCCCTTTCTTTTATAAAATGGGGATTTTCTGCAGCCCAGAAATGATTGTTTTTGCGATTGAATATTCCCTCTCTCGAAAATTTAGATTCATCCGTCCATATAATTTTCTGAAGGAAATTTGGATCTTCATAAGTCCATGTTAAAATCCATTCACAGAAATCAACACATTTTGGAGGATCACCTCTATGTAGGGCATGAGGTTTGATAAATTTATAATCATGCATTTTTTGTTTTTTTAAAATTCTCCATGTTGAAGTGCGGGTCATACCTAAATCCACAGCGGCTCTTCTTAATGATACATGAGGGTAGGCGTGGAAATACCCCAAGACATTAATTTCATTTACTTCGTCTCCAGTTATCGGCTTGATTTGATTTCTTGGTGCTTCAACATTTCCAAACACAGCATAATTCCGTTCAATTCTTCTGAATTTTTTTCTATTCATATGCGGTAAATTTGGATATAGTTCATTGAATTTTCTGCATGTTCTCGAAACAATTCTTTGGCACTCACCGTGAATATAAAACAAATTTAAAATTCTGCATTTGAAATGCTTATAATCCATTTTTAATACTTTCTTCTGACAGAAACACTATGAAAATCACTGCTTGTCAAACTTGAAGTTTGTTTTGCTCTTTTCTGGTCACGGCACACTACAGATCATTTCAATTGGGAAATATGACCTATTTTGATTCGTTATACTGGGAATTGAAAATTATAGTCACACATTTCAATATACTACAGAACATTTTGCATGTTCTTGCTATAATTTGATCACATTGACCATGAAGAATAAATAATTTCCATTTTGATTCTTTTCTAATCAAATTTATGTTAATGAACGCGCAAACGTTTTATTATTGATGACATTTCATGGCTACCTAATACAAAATATGGCAAAATAATCCAATTTTTATAGAAACTTGCTTTTATTTCGGAAACTTGAGTATTTAGGTATAGGAACATGAAGCATCATTTGAAAGGAACTTCAATTGTCTTTCAGGATTTTCGATAATATACAAGATGTTCCATTTGAAAAAATGCACTTTTCACCACTTTTGTATGTATCGGTAAAATCACAAATTTTGAACGACCCTGTATAATGGAGAAAGAATTTCCTCAGACACAACTAATAAACAGGACATTGTCAAACTACATCCAAAATTTCAGCTGTCTTCGAATCCAACTACCGCAGTAATAAACATTTGATTAAAGCTATGTTTCGCACAAAAAATAAGGAAATCAATGAATTTCTCGAAAACCACTTTAGATAGGTATAGAGAAATATCATACAAAAATTATCGAAAAGCAATAGCAAAGAGAGAAATGCAATAATATATAGGGTGTCCCATTTAAAATATCAAAGTTGTTGCTACTTTTCAATATAAGCGGCAACGTCGCAGTGCTGAAAATATTTTAGATCGATAGAACAGAACTAATTACCTGAGAAACCAAATTTTCAAAATAATCCTATGTCCCGTTTTCCAGAAATGTCTAATAGGCCATCGAGTTTGGGACACCCTGTATATTGCTTTTTTTCAGATCGAGAGCAAGTTTTTTCTTCTATGAATTTATAGTCGTGGAAGCAGAAACTAGAGAATATTTTGAACTACTTCTATTACTGTTCCCGGATTTCGAGGATGTTTTGTCCGTATTCTTTGTCTGAAAGATTACCCAAAACCTTTAAAAGCTGCTGAAATCTGTTGAAAAAAATTATTTGTAGGTTGATTTAAAAAAAAATCCAAACAATAATCTCAAAAAATGAAATATTTGAACTGTAAAAGTGCAACAGAAAAATTAATGAAGAAAGCGAAAAGAAATCATTACAACAAAAATGTGGAAAAAGAAAAAAATTCGTCGATAAAATCATGGAAACTAGTCAATGAGGTTGTTTCCAAAAGCGAAAGGAAGAAGATTCAAAGTATCAAAGACAATGACCAATTAATCAGCGACGAAGAGCAAAAGGCAAATATATTCAATAAATAGTTTATTGATGTTAGTGAAAATTTAGCCAGTAAAATCAATCGACCTCATAACTTTAAAGAAAAGAGGACTGTGAGTTGCCACTCGTTGAATCCAGCAACTGAAAGAGAGGTGAAAAGAATTATTGAATACGACTTGAAATCCAAAAAACCCCTGGGTACACTAAGATCAGTGCTGAAACACTGAAAATTATAGTAGATTATAAAAGCCCCTAACTGTAATGATCAACAATTCACTCGAAACAGGGCAATTTCCAATGGCATTCTAAAACAGTATTGTAATGCCAATTTTCAAAGCTGGAGATAGAAATGATGTGGCGAATCACAGACCAATTTCACTGATAACAAGCCTGGCTAAAGTATTAGAAAAGATTGGGAAAGCTAAAGTAAACAAATTCCTGGAAAAACATAATTTACTTTCAAACTCTCAATTCAGATTTAGTCAACTCAAGATGCAATACATTTATTAGCAAACACTATTTACGGATGCATAGATCAAGGGAACCAGTAATCGGTATATTTCTTGACTTGGCAAAGGCTTTCGACACCGTCCACCATTCCATTCTACTGGAAACCTTAGGGGACATGGGAATAAGAGGTCAAGTACATAGATTTTTTAAAGTTATTTGAAAAACTGAAAACAACAGGTCAAAATAAATGATAGAATTAGCGAAACAAAGGAAATAACATGTGGTGTGCCTCAAGGGAGGTGTTGGGTCCTTGTTATTCACTATTTATATGAATCACATATTTTTATTGGAAAAAGAGTGGTTATCTATAAGGACACAAACTGGTACAATTTGAAAATTAAAATTTAAAGTGATTTTGCACAAATTAAAACCTGGAAATAACATGTGGTGTGCCTCAAGGGAGGTGTTGGGTCCTTGTTATTCACTATTTATATGAATCACATATTTTTATTAGAGAAAGAGTGGTTATCTATAAGGACACAAACGGGTACAACTTGAAAATTAAAATTTAAAGTGATTTGGCCCAAATTAAAACCTGGCTGGACTACAGATCATTATCGGTGAATTTCAAAAAAACGGTTTACTTACCATTTGGTAGCCTTGAGCAGCTCTTCCAAACGATGATATAACCATACAAAATTCTCTCACAATAAGACCAGCAAATGAAATTAAATATTTGGGAATAATGCTGGATCGTACTTTCAGATGGAAAACTCATGTGGACTACCTAACAAAACAATTAAGGGGTATTTCATATAGATATAAAAAAATTGTTGAATTCTTGAATAAAAAAGAAAGAATAATAGTTTATCAGAGTTTGGTGGAATAATATTTGAGTTACGGAATCATAGGTTGGGGAGGTGTTTCGAAAGCACAATATAATGCAATACAGGTTTCGAAAAATAAATTTCTGAAATTACTATTTAACAAACACCATAGCGATCCTACTGATCAACTACCGAAGCGAAAGTATTAGATATCCGACAGATATATTATTTGCACGTCAATATAAGACAATACATAAACAGAGGTGCATTACACAGTAATACACATGTCTATGAAACCAGAAATAAACAAAAGTATGTTACACCCATTATGAACAAATACATCGGACAGAGAAGTTTTTTGTACTTAAGGACTAAATTATATAACACCCAGATAATACAAAAAATCAACTGAAAAGCAAAAAATAAAATAAATCTTCTTAGTCTCAATGATAATTGAGCTCCTAAACTAATGTGGGTAACTGATTTTGAGTCGGCGCCAAACAAACAATTATCGAAGATCATTGAATTACTTTGATTGAAGTAATCAAAACGTAGCCGTGCATCTCTCTGCCATCATTTCACGCTTTACCTAATTCAATTCCCAGTTTGTTTGGCGCCGACTCAAAATCAGTTACTCACATTAGTTTAGGAGCTCAATTATCATTTAGACTAAGAAGATTTATTTTATTTTTTGCTTTTCAGTTGATTTTTTCGTCGGTTTAATTTTTTGTTAAAAAGTTTTTATTTTTCAATTTTTTGTTGCTGAAATCTACTAATTACTACCTACTTAATTTTTGATTACTTCCAAAATACTTACTTACCTAGCTTACTTCAACTATTAACTATTAAATAAAATGATTTTCTATTTGAACTATTTATTGTTATATAATATACATTAATTTTAAAGTTCTGGTTCGTTGATTTTATCACTTCGTGTATAATTCCATCCTTTCATAGAATGTAATCATTTTGACGGATGTAGGAGGGCATGTCAATGTCAACTACATATGTGTGCCAATGTTCACATGTGAAAAATCAATCATCCCCTATTTTTCTACCCGTAAGGGTGGATAATTCCATTCGAAATCCAAATATGATCAACTATGAGGTATACCCTATCTGATAAAAGAAAAATCATCCAAATCGAAGATCCCAGTACAATGTTATGCCTGATAGAATCGGTTAACGGACCAGAATTCAGAGGGTGAGTGATCAATATCCTTCATTTTGCTACCCTCAGGGGTGGATTTTATCTTTTAAATTCGAATGGGACCAACTTCAAAGTACACCCTATCCACTGAAAGAATGATCGGAATCGGACGTCTCCGTAAAAAGTTATGCGTGATCATACATAAAAAAAAATATAAAAATAAATATAGGCGTCTACTAGAGAACCTCCTCCTTTTTGGTTTCGTCGGTTAAAAAAGGAAAATACAGTCAAAAGATTTGAGACTGAAGTAAAAATTTATATAATGAGTGAGCCAAGAAGAGAGGTACTTGAATTAATTGACAATCCTTGATTAAAAATTAACTGATTACGTGTTTTGATTGTGATGCCATAGTGATACAATGATTATTTTTATGATGATATGTGAAATCACTCTTTTTTTTGTTACATGTTATATCATCTACTGAATTTTTTCGAATGATATTCGTTAGATAAGTTTAGGTTCAAGTACTAAATTCCTTTTATATATTTTAATTATTTATTTTTAATTACCTACCTCACCACGTACAAACTGTCTCCCACATAGTTTCTGTGGTTTATATGTGTTTATTGAAATGTTTCAAATTTTAACTTGTAACTATACCATATTATGTCAATAAACATATATATATTTACCTTCACGTTTGTATGTATGTATGTTTAGTTCAAATCTTGCAAGTGAATTTTGACCCACTTGTGATTAACGTGAAATTTGGCAGGTGTTCATAATTCCGGTGACAATGCATTATGGAATTTTTTCTTGAGAAAAAACAAAATGTCGACGAGTTTTGTGGTTATAGCCCGATTCCAATAAAAATTGGTATGCGGGGGTTTTTAGGGTCGGATATCATGATTTGTTGTCTAAATCCACGAATTCAAGATGGCGACGAGTTTTGTGATTATAGCTCGATTCCATTCAAAATTGGTGTGTGGGGGCGACGTGTTTTGTTATTATGTCCGGAATCCATTCAAAATTGGTATGTGGGTTTTTTGGAGTCGGAGATTATCAATTCCTGTCAGAATTCAATAAGATGACGAATTTCATGAATGACTAATAAGAATTGAATAAACATGGTTTAAAAAAATGTTCAAGACAAACTTTTATACAAATGCACTAAAAAGGAAAACATTATTTCTTCAATTGTTTGACCTAGGTTATCCTGTGAGTAGCAGAGTCAAAAGCTTGCCGCGAATATAAAATAGGGTCCAATATTATTCCTTCTATACATAAACGATATCAGTCATGTGAATAACTTGGTCATCTCATCTCAAATACCGATGACACTGCTATAATGTTCAAAGACAAAAATTGGGAAGAAGTCTACAAGAAGGCTGACACAGGGCTCACTAACATTCAAACTTGGTTATACCATAATAAACTCAGCCTAAATGTAAGCAAAAGCAAATATATTACTTTCTCCCTCATTTCTGAAGACCAATCAAAAAAACAAGTTGCTAAAAATTCGTAAAACTACCTGTGACCATGAAATTTTAGATAAAACGTATTCTTTGAAATATCTGGGAGTCATCTTGGACCAACAATTAGATGGGACGAACAGGCTTTAATCCTAACCAAAAGATTGAGACAAATGATTAGATTCTACATCCTGAGGGATATTTTGTGTGAAAAAAATATATTACTAATATACAAGGCATTAGTGGAATCGTTGCTTCGTAATTGCATTGTAGTATGGTGTGGTAGTTTCAACAATGTAGTGAAAAGTCTTAAAACTTCGTTAAATACCATTTTGAAAATAATATTGAAAAAAGATCGTCTATTTTCCTCGCAAGAGATTTATAAAGTCACAAAAGTCTTTAATATTCGTAGCTCATATATTCATCAGTGCCTCATATGGACTTATAAAATAACTCTATCTGAAAAATCTAGAATCACTAAAAAAACTCTAAACCGAAAGTTGGATATACCACTTTTCAAGAAAACTCACACACAAAGACGTTTTTCATTACGGAGCAAAATTCTATAATTCATTGCCAATCGAAGTGAGAGAAATTTACAATATAAAAGAATACAAAATCAAAATCAAAGAATATATCCTGAATAACCCCATGATTTTCTACTTCTAATGCCGTTTTTCTCTGTCACATCATCTTTTTCTTTAATTATTTTTCCCAACATTCCAAATCTATCACAAATACTCCTAGCATAGGAATTTCCCGGAAGGATAACAAAACTTGCAAATACATTAATTCTCAGCTGGAAACATATATGAGTCCATCCCAACTACCAAGGGTAGCACATTACAAGCAGATTTGCTCAGGTGAACCCTATTAGATGGGATGGAGAACATACATTTTACTAAAATTCATTTAGACATTGTTATCACCTCTGTATTATTTACTTGAATGAATTGAATACACTACTTACATTTGAAATGAAAGATCCACACATTTCCCACATGTATTACAAAAAGTGCTCAAGAACAATTCTCCAGTCAAAATCGTTCAAAAGTGATTAAAAAGCATAGAAAATGAAATTGTGCATATAAAGATCAATTAGAATCAAGTGTAATTGGATCCATTAAATAATTAAAAATAACTACTCTTTAATGTTTCTCTATGGCAGTTTTCGTTTCACTTAAATTTACATTTCCACAGGAAACTTTTTCTAGCACTGCCGCTTCAAATTATTGATAGATCAAGTTTTGTCGTAAACAGATATTCAGCATTGCCTGAAGTTCTTGAGATTATAGGTTCGGCTCAAACTCCAGATAACTCAATCGATGGTTAAAATAGAAAAATATTTCATTTATTGAATGAGAAATGCATTCTAACCACTGACATTAGACAATGATACTAGGCTTTTATTTGCCAGAATCGATGACTTGGTTTTTGGTATCAATAGACATACAGTGCTCGTCTAAAGTCCGTTCTCCCCCTACTAATTTTTGAACCAATCACAACGAAATTTGGAGGGCTCAAATGAGAGATAAAAACCCTAATTTTTTCATGAAAAAATCACAGCTAAAAGTTTTAAAATGGCGGCTGAGCGCCATCTTCAATAATTTTTAAAAATATATTACCCCGTATATTATTCCATTTTCGAAATCTGCTCATAATTCTCAACAGTTTTCTCCAATACACTTCACTCCTAAATTCAATTGTTTTCGAAATATTAACGTTTGAAAAGTGACATTTTGGTCATTTCCAACCCAACCAAAAACACTAATGAAGCTTTCAATCAAATTTGCATTGGAAAAAATCGATGTCACGGTAACATCTTGTTTACTGTCAAACTGAACTGTCAAATAGTCCATTGAGCGCCTAAATCCTTTAATGAAAAGGGTGATCATGGCTCGTAGTTTAGATGATAAATTCGAAGCTGGAAGAAATTATCATCTAGCAGTCCGTATGTTTAATGATAGATTTCCCGAAAATCCTAGGCAGGGGTTCTTTACAGAAATCTTTTAGAAACTGAAATTGAACCTCAAATAAGACAAATTGTATTAAACAATCAGGAAGAGTTTGAAAATCGTGAAATCATATGTTAGCAGGATGGGACACCTCCCCATTTCAATCGCATGGCTAGAGAGTTCCTCGATACAAACTTTCTTGGGCGATGGATAGGTCGCAGGGGAAGTACAGAATGGCCACCAAGATCTCCGGATCATACACCTCTAGATTTTTTCCTTTGGGGGTATCTGAAGCTATTTATAATAGGGCACTTTATTGGTAAGATTTAGGAGGAGGCCTCATTGAACACTTGATGAAATAATTGTTGGGGTTAAATAAAAGTGTTATTCAAAAATAAATTATAATTTTTTAGCTAACTAATTTGTTTTTATTGTGAATTTACAGAACACATTCGTAATCTTCGAGATTTTCCGGTAAGCGGTATTGTTTATCCTCAATAAACTCTCTTTACGCCTCTTATTAGTCGAATTCATTAAGAGATTTTACTACAAATTCATAATAACGTTTAGTTAGCAAAATGTTTACTGGAAGTGGCCAAAATCCATATTTAATTTTAAACCGGAATTTCACTTTTCAAAAGTTAATATTTCTAAAACAATTGAATTCAGGAGTGAAGTGTATTAGAGAAAACTGTTGAGAATTATGAGCAGATTTCGAAAATTTAAAAAAAATTATTGAAGATGACGCTCAGCCGCCATTATAAAACTTTCAGCTGTGATTTTTTCATGAAAAAGTAGGTTTTTATCTCCTATTTAAGCCCTCCAAATTTCGTTGCGATATACCAGGTGGTTCAAAAATTAGTAGGGGGGGAACGGACTTTAGACGAGCACTATATGTAAAGCAACATACGAACTATAACCGATACAATGCAGAATTTTCTGCTCTAATAGAAGGCTTAAATATGTTTATTTATTGAACTATAGAGTGTATGGTCAATGACTTTAATCTTATTATTTCAACACCAACAATATTCATATGGTGCCCTCACAAAATCAAGCACTGTAGAAAACACTCTGAAAAGTGAGACAGCATTCATCAATTGTCACTTTCATAAAATATTCCTGTCATCGACCATTTCATAGTTTTTGTCAAAATTTTATGTAATAATGAAACATAAAGTGTGTATTTGTGGACGACAACACACTAAAGACAAACCGTTGATCATAACTATCACGGCATGCAAAAATAAACATCCTATTGACAGTTCCGGTTCCAAAACGAATCAACATGATCCGAGGCCTTCAAGTGCACGCGACAAATCATTGTCGAGCCACTCACAGCTTCCCCAAACTGCATCTGGACATTCGATCAAATTCACATCGTCTACAGAATTCGAGTTCAAAACAATTAGCGATGGAAGCAGAGGTAAAGTGCAAATTGAGTCCGAAAATTATGGAGAGGATGCCGGAGAACCGAATAAAGAACATCGAAAGAAGAGAAGTGGAGGCTCATTAACAAACATATTTTTCAGAATCCCCAAGGACTCAGAGGGGCCATCAGCCTTGAATCCTTGTACCTGCGGTCAGAAAAAAAATCTGGAACAGGAACAAATTCTCCCCCAAAAAATAAGTTTCCACGGTGGAGGTAAGTATCCGAATAACGCATACAGTGAAGGAAAAATTTGATATATACAGGGCTATTCAAATTCGTTTCTGTACATGGGATCTCGTAAACGATAAGAGATAGAGTGTCGGTTAAACTGTGGCAAAGTTGCGTATTTTAGAGACCTATTCAATGATGTGAAATAATCGAATTTAGCTCTTTTGGTTCTGGAGATATACAGGAAAAACAAAAAAATCCCAAATTATTTTTTTGCCTGTATCTTCTTTATTCGCAGACATATTGAAAATCTGTCCAAATTTTGCTATTGGCACTTGATGTGGGCTATCAGAATATGTTCATGAATCTTTTATACAGGGTGTCATCTGACTTGGGCCACCCCCATCTTTGAATTGAAACACGTACCTGTATTTTTTGTTGTAGTTTTTGGATCGTCGACATTCACTTCATACTGAGAAATCGAATTTAATTTTATATTTCGGGAAGTTTCGGTAATATTTTATTATAATTGGGTGAATTATTCTCTTTTAAATTAGGGCCCTGGAAATTGGTTGACTGAGTTAAATAAAAACACAATAGCAACTTTCACGTCTCCCCATGTACCATAGTGTTTTAAGAGAGTATTTTTTTCATTTTTAGGTACCAATTCATATTTCTTCACATTTTCAATGCTCTTTGAGCGTTTTCTACAATGAACTTCGAATAGCAAAACCTTTTATGATTATCTGAAACATATCTACAACAAAAATAGATTATACATATGTATTTTGATAAGCTGAAAAAGAAATGATAGCAATAATTACATCCGAAACGAACACTAGAATTGTAATGAACATTTAAATGAAGTAATTTATATACACAAAAAAATTAATGGCGCAATAAATGTTCGAATTGGAGTCCTTCCATTTCGAGACATTTTTGAACTCGTTTTTTCATATTATTTATTGCCCTTCTTTGCTGCATTGTTGCGAAAGCATTCAAAATCCTCAATCTCAAGTCTTCCACATTTTCTTGCACCATAAGTGATTCTTGGAGATAGAAAGATCATAACACCACATTTTCGCTAGTTACTATAATACTTACCTATAAGTTGCTAATGTCTTTATTTACCATGTTTAATACCGATGAAATCTCAGTAGACTATGAGAATAATTGTCGATAATATTTTGACATTTGTCATATTTATTGGTGTAAAAATGATGTTTTCCGCTGAAGAAAAACGGAACATGGTGAAAATTTATTATGAAAACCATAGAAACAGTTATGCTACAGCCCAACGGTATATGGAAATTTATCCTGAAAGGCGTCAACCGCATGAAACTTTGTTCCAGAAATTAGACAAAAACCTCAGCGAATTTGGATCATTCAATAAGCCTCGCAAAAGTTATGGTAACAGAACTCCAGCCGAAATAGAGGAAAGTATTGTTGAAAAAGTAAGTTTTTTTTAATTTTAATAAACTCTCAGTAATATCACTGAATTTAAGATTAATGAAAATTCATCTAAATCATCGGTCAAATTAATTAATTTCCAAATTTGGTCCAGGAAGCATAATTTTAAATGTTACAAAATTAAAACGGTTCATAAATTACATCCAGGAGATCCTGAAAGAAGAAGAAATTTCTGCAACTGGTTGTGTAGACAAATCGTAAGAGAGGGGAATTTTTTGAATAACATCATTTGGACCGATGAGAGTCGTTTCACAAATTGCGGTGTATTCAATAGGAATAATGAACATGTCTGGTCTCAGACCAATGAAAATAATTTCAGAGAAGTTCGTCCTCAAGTGCGATTTGGATTTAATGTATGGGCAGGAATTTTTGATAATAAAATTCTTGGGCCATATATTTTCCAGGAGACATTGAATGGCGAACGTTATTTGCAATTCTTAAGGACCACCTTCACTGAATACCTCGGAAGATATTCCAATAGGTACGTTGAATGGAATCTGGTTTCAACATGATGGAGCTGGTCCTCATTGTACAAGAGAGGTTAATCAGTTTCTGAATACCACATTTAACAACAGATGGATAGCAAATAATGGGCCAATAAGATGGCCTGCAAGATCACCAGATCTTACTATTTTGGACTATTTTCTATGGGGGACATTGAAAAATAGGATTTACTCTAGCGGAGAGATAGAAAATATGGAAGACTTGAGATTGAGGATTTTGAATGCTTTCGCAACAATGCAGCAAAGAAGTGTATTGAGGGCAATAAATAATATGAAAAAACGAGTTCAAAAATGTCTCGAAATGGAAGGACTCCAATTCGAACATTTATTGCGCCATTGATTTTTTGGTGTATATAAATTACTTCATTTTAATTTTCATTACAATTATAGTGTTCGTTTCGGATGTAATTATTGCTATCATTTCTTTTTCAGCTTATCAAAATACATATGTATAATCTATTATTGTTGTAGATATGTTTCAGATAATCATAAAAGGTTTTGCTATTCGAAGTTTATTGTAGAAGACGCTCAAACAGCATTGAAAATGTGAAGAAATATGAATTGGTACCTAAAAATGAAAAAAATACTCTCGAAAAACACTATGGTACATGGGGAGACGTGAAAGTTGCTATTGTGTTTTTATTTAACTCAGTCAACCAATATCCAGGGCCGTAATTTGAAAGGGAATAATTCACCCAATTATAATAAAATATTACCGAAACTTCCCGAAATATAAAATTAAATTTAATTTCTCAGTATGAAGTGAACGTCGACGATCCAAAAACTACAACAAAAAATACAGGTCCGTATTTAAAAATTCAAAGAGGGGGTGGCCCAAGTCAGATGACACCCTGTATAAAACATATTCTGATAGCCCACATCAAGTGCCAATAGCAAAATGTGAACCGATTTTCGATATGTCTGCGAATAAAGAAGATACAGGAAACAAAATAATTGGGGATTTTTTGGTTTTTCCTGTATATCTCCAGAACCAAAAGAGCTAAATTCGATTTTTTCACATCATTGAATAGGTCTCTGAAATACGCAACTTTGCCATGATTCAACCGACACTCTATCTCTTATCGTTTACGAGATCCCCATGTACAGAGACGAATTTGAATAGCCCTATATATATATATATATATACAGGGTGTCCCAAACTCGATGGCCTATTATACGTTTCTGGAGAACGGGACACCGGATAATTTTGAAAATTTGGTTTCTTGGGTAATTAGTTTTGCTCTATCGGTCCAAAATATTTTCAGCGATGCGGCGATGCCGCTTATATTGAAAAGTAGTAACAACTCAGATATTTTAAATGCAACACCCTGTATATTATTGCATTTATTGCTTTTCTATTGCTCTACGATCATTTTCGTATACTACTTCCCTGTACCTATCTCAAGCGGTTTTCGAAAAAGGTAAAGGTCAAGAAAATGAGATCACCCAGTATCTTCACGAAATTTTCACAGGCGCTTCACAAGACGATAAAAACAGGATAGCAATTGAACATTTAGCACGGAAAAGATAATTTTAGGAGATATGGGCCCTCGAAGGTCCAAAAAGAGAGGCTATGGAATGCCACTTTTGGAAACTGCAAACTGATATATAGAATAGCTCTTCACACTAAAACAGTAACTGCACTCATTTAACGTTTAAGTAAAATTGAAATCAATTAATGTTAGATAAAGTCATGAAAAAACTTCGATAACATTTAATTTAATTTTTCATATGAAATGTCAAAAATCAAATATTGGTGGTTGCATTGATCTTGGCGTTTTATAGACATGCCATGTTGCCAACTATTCAAGTCAATCCGGATTTTCGCGAAATTTTAACGAAATTGTCACAGGTGCTTCAAAACTAGATAAAAACACTTCAGCAATCGAAATTTAAGCGCGGAAAAATATATTTCGGGAAAAGTCTGGTTTCACTTCTTCAATAGTAGTATGTGTAGGCTTCGTAAAGTTAATTGGCTTGCATTCAACTTGGATAGCAATGTTAGCCAAGTTAAGTTAGGTTGTTCCTTCTTTTTACGTAACAAATTGATTGGAGTGAAGCAACGCTTTGTAAGGTTAATTAGCATGCATCCAACATGGATAACAAGGTTAGTCAAGCTAGATTAGGTTGTGTTCCTTCTTTTTACGCAAGGAATTGTTTGGATCGAAATGCTCGCGAGCGGAGCGAAGCGTCGCCTTGTAGCTTGATTAGTTTGCATAGCAAGGTTAGCCAAGTTAGGTTAGGTTGTGTTTCTTCTTTTTACGTGAGAAAGTGATTGGATGTTTTCTCGCATACGAGAAAACATCCAAGTCAAATATGTTTATTGGTCCGGCTTACAATTACTCAAAACAAAATAATTTGAAGTCACATTATTTTAATAGGTTTGGTAACTTTCGGAATGCGGCACATCAACTTCATGCCTAATTTTCAAGAGCTATTAGACACTCCCAAGAAGCGTGGTGATATATTCTTCGCATTTTAAACTTCTATTGATTCAAATATATATATATATATATATATATATATATATATATATATATATATATATATATATATATCCAATAAATTGTCTTTTTATGTCGCATTTAATTTCAGTACTTTTTTCCTTTTGGAGACCTAGGCAACGTCGCATATCAATAAACTACAAGATCCAGGAGATTTGGAAACATACCACAATCACCAACATTTAATTTTTGACATTTCTTCTGTAAAATTTATAAAAAGTAATCAGAGTTTTTTCATTACTTTATCGAAAATTAAGTGATTTTAATATTACTAAAACGTTTAATGAGTGTGCAGTTACTATTTTAGTGTACAAAAATGTTTATATCAGTGATATCCCATAATCTCTCTTTATGGACCTTTGGAGGCCCGTATTTCCTAACATTATCTTTTCCGCGCAAAATTTTCGATTGCTATAGTGTTTTTATTATCGCTATAGTGTTCCATCAAGGTTTGGAGCACCTGTGGAAATTTCGTGAAAATACTGGGTGATCTCATATTCTTGACCTATTCCTCGAGAAATTCATTGATTTCCTTATTTTTTGTGCAAAACATAGCTTCAATTGAATGTTTATTACTGCAGCATTTGGACATGTACAAAGCTGAAATTTTGGGTATAGTTTACCAATGTTCTGTGCATTAGTTATGTCTAAGGTAATTCGTAAACTTGATCTTATTTTAATATACAGGGTATTCCATATAAAAAACATACTTCGCCCCAGTTTTGTATCCATCGGAAAAATCTCAAATTTTGAACGACCCTGTAAAATGAGCAACAAATTCCTTTAGACATAACCAATGCACAGAACCATAACCACCATTTCAGCTCTGTGCGAGTCCAGATACCGCAGTAATAAACATTCAATTAAATCTATGTTTTGCACAAAAAATAAGGGAATCAATGAGATTCTCGAAAACCTATTGATAGAGGTATAGGGAAGTATCATACAGAAATGATCGTAAAGCAACAGCAAAGCAACAAAATGCAATAATATACAGGGTGTCTCATTTAAAATATCTAAGTTGTTGCTACTTTTCAATATAAGCGGCAACACCGCAACGTTGAAAATTATTTCACAACTAATTAGCGGAAAATTAGTGGCAAATGATTAGCCCTTATAGTCTGTTTTTTGCAAATCATGTCAAGAATTCATATGTACTCAACAAAAAAAACAAGTTTGTTTGTTGAACAACAATAGCAACAAAATTAATGATTCCACAACTAATTAGCGGAAAATGGGCAGCAAATTATTAACCCTGATAGTTTTCTTTCCGCGGATTCTATCAAAAGTTGTTTCGCTAAGTTCATATGAACTTAGCGAAACATCAATTTTTTCTTAAAAAAATTAATTTTCCACAACAATTAGCGGCAAATTATGATGTATTTCGCCACTCGATTCGCTAAGTTCTTATACATTCTGTTAAGGACATTGACACTGTGAAGATAAGTTTATCATATATGGTGGGTGATATAGTCGGATCTATTCGAACCGAGGACGAGACGATACATGGACCGTATACCACGTTACAATAATTGAAAAGTCACAAGATTGTAATGGCCGCGATCAACCAAGTATTTCAATGTATCCATGTGTAATACCCTTAACTGAAGAATGCGGTCATAAAAAGGGAACGACTGTTTTATTTCGTCCGCAATCAAATTAGGAGGCGGTATGAGTTCGACAAAGACTGTAAAAATCTCGTGAAATCATCGATATGATAGCATCACTCAATAAAAAGATCTCATGAATATGTTATGACGTAAAACTCACGACATGCCGCCACTGAATTACGACAGGACATTTATTTTATTTCTATCAAGCCCAAAGCCGCGTTAGATAATTAACGATTCTCCGACAGCCGGGAGGGAACATTAACTCGTAAAGAATGTGATTGAGATGTACCGCCGTGCCATTAATGTCCAGAAGTATAATTCATTACCGTGAGACCACACCGCGCTTATTCAAGAACTGAGAAGGGGTCATAGTGGGGAAATTTTGTATATAAAACTAAAGTCAAAAGTGAACGGGGAGATTATTAGACCAGAATTCATTCAGTGTTCAGCAAGTACAGAGATATGTTCTGTTTAAGGCTTCTTATTTTGAAGCGAATTAAAGTAGTTTCACATTTCATCTAGAGGAAATACATTCCCATCTGCTGATGCGAAGTAAATGTAGACTTCGTATTTTATTCATAAAGTAGCCAACTCATCAAAAGTATGCAGAAAAATGGTGGAAGTGTAACCCTCAGAAATCATCTCAGTAATAACTCATGAATGGAATTAATATTTGTCAAAGAAGCTCTATAATCATATAACGATCAGTGAACGCATAATAAAATATCGGTAATTCAAAAGAATAATTAAGTAACATTTAAAACGTGGTGTGTTCTCCAGTTGAGTGTAAGAAAATAAAATTGTTTATTTGGCAAGGTATATAATGTATAGTGTAATTAGGAACTATGCCCTCATTGATTTCATACTGGACTCAACTATTGATTCGACAAAAGTAGAAATATTAGCAATCGCCAATTTCAATATTTTCATTTCATTTCAATATAAAATATGGAATACCAAATAAAATAACTATTCTTCAGTAATTTTGGCGATTGCTAATATTTCTATATATATATATATATATATATATATATATATATATATATATATATATATATTACAAGTCCTAAGTGTATTATTGTTTCTCAACTAACTGAGATTGGTAACTGTACTGACAAATTAAGTCCCACGCTTCATTACATACTGAGTGAAATAGCTTCCCAAGCCGCTCTGGGAGGTTGTCCAGTTATTTGTCACTAGACTAATAACGCTCAGTATGGTTAAGGCCTGGCTTTAACAGAAATACGAGCAATCGTAAGATTGGTTGGTCAGACGAGGGGTATTTACTGATCCCCAAAGTCCCCAGCTGTAACAGTTGGTGTTGTAGGTGTGGTGGGTTAATAAATAACACCCTGTATATGACTAGCTATAACCATAGCTTCCTTTTGAGATTTGTATTCAAGTATACATTTATTTCATAGTACCGTATGCTTCTTGCAGGCTTATAAATAATATATTCAAAAAATTGACCAAATGCGGATTCACGTAAATTCCGAGATATTTCACGATGTTGCAAGGGGAGAGCAAAGAATTTCTAATAATAAGCTGTGAAGTAATGAAAAAAGGCAACCTCCATTGTTTATTGCCATAAGTAATTAGGTATGACACGGACGGGTTGATTATTGCGCCAGTGATATTATAGATTGTAGGTCTTCATTCAACATTCTGTTGACTCCTCTTGTTTGATGCTATTGCAGAGACCAGCAGTATACACAAAGAATAAAAGTGGCCCCAAAATGAACCCGTGTGGAACCCCACTCGTGATTTTGCCATTGATAGATAATTTATTATTTAGTTTCACTTTCTGAGATCTATACTAAGTGAGTGAAAAGTGAAAAAAAAAGTTTTAAATAGGGCCATAATATTCCAGTTTCTGAAATAAATAGTAATGCATAATTAATCGAATCGGAGGCGAGGACCCTTGACAGTAAATAACCTGAATAACATTGATTTGGTTGAAAATATGAACAGGATATTCATAAAATCAGATGTGAAATCATCTGCGACTGAAAGATAAACTTTAGTCACTATCTTCCATCGTTCAAGATAACCTCTTGAATGGTATTCATCTGTCTATTCAATATTCAACTAAATCACATCTTGTATTTTGAAGGAGATGTTCAGACTCTTCGTGAGAAAGCATCCTCTGAGGAAACAATTTGTGAGTTGGATTACGAAGAAAAAACGGTGGTTCCGACGGAGATGTGCAAGTTTTTGAAACAACGTTCCGCTAAGCCCAAGATTATCGACTTTCCTTCGAATTTGGTCCTGAAGTTACCATATCTTTCTTCGAGGTATCATGGCCCTGGGTGCGCAATGGAGATCAGTGTCCTGGAAAAGCATGACGAAAAATGCAGGTAAAGGTAACGGTCCGTCCACAATAAAGGATTGCATAGGATTTTAGTGACAGGTAAATCAATCACTGACGGATGAAGTTATGGACATTTGTTAATGTTATTTTCCAGTAAAAGCTCAAAATGATTGGGACAATTTTTTTTTCGTTGATGGGTTCGGAAAAATGTGTAGATTAATATTCTGAAAATTTCTCCAGCCTAGCGGGTGGAATATACAAAAAAATAATCAATAACTTTTTTTTTAATGTTTCTGGACTGAATTTCGGAAGTAAGCCACTCCATGGTTCAATCAAAAACATTTTCGGAAAGAGCGGCTATTTTCACGTGAACAAGTTCTCCACAGTTATTTCCCAAATGCCATAGTTTCACGTGAAAAAATCTGGTGAAAAAGTTGTCACTGAATCTTTTGGGAAAATTGCTTCTAGTGGCTTGTAAAGAGGTTAGACATATTAATTTCTTATATTTTTATCGAGAATGAAGTTATGAGTATAAGTAAGTACAAAAAGCAAGCATAATTAAGTGTAAAAAACTTTTCAATGCGGCTTCTATACTAATTATCATCGTCATCATTTCCATTTTCTCTTGTTATAGTTGGGTTTAATACGCGTAGCTCTATGGATAATTTTAAAACAAGGTTATCTCTGACATCTTCGTATATTCTCATATCTTGAGTATAGAAGAAAAATTCACAGAAGCACTTTCCAATGTAACTAAAAATGAAGTACGGGACCTACAATCTTTTAAAGCAACACACATATTTTTTATAACGCAGAAGGAACATCAAGCTTCCATCCACCCCGAAATTTTTTAATCTTACGTTCTCGTAGAGTGATACACTTTCGGGAAGTCTGTGTTGACGGTTCAAGCCAAAACTTTTACTTTATTTTCTGAAACATTCTGAATATAGTGAACCAGTGGTAGTACGGTTGATATATGAAGATTATTCCGTCAGTGATGATACTTTTGGTAATACCTTATTCATATTATTTTATTTTCTCCGTAGTAATATTGATATATTTAAAACTTTCAGAAATGAGACATTATTTTACATCACCAGAAGATCGTTATAGTTTAGGGTTACGAGGAGTTCAACCGGCTTGTTGTAGAATATTTTTTTTCAGATTTTCAACCACTGTAATTCATTATGAAATGAGATAATACACTAGTCATTTACAGGTGTGCAAAAGATTAGATTACACCCTGTTTAATTTAGCCATGAAAGAATAATACTGGTGTACATTGATGAGATATCAACCCTTCGCACTGCTAAATCAACGCTATGCAGTGTCCTATCTTTCTGTATAAAAGCAAAGATTCAAAAAGATCAAGAATAAATCGATGCAGTGTGGTTTGGATCATATTGACTTCTCAAAATGTAGAAGGTTCTGAATTCAGTTCATCAATTGTGGAAGTTTGTGTAAGTTTCAGATCATCTTATAATGAAGTCAGTTCTTTAGAATATCCCGTCGAGTATTTGATGAGGGTTATAATGAGTTTACCTGATCAATAACGAAAACGAGTTGAATGTAACGATCATATAGAAGTAACTTAAAAAATATAGTGTGCAGAAATCCTTGGAGGAAGACAGTAACATGGCAATCATAGCTATAACAGGTAAAAGCATTATTGCACTTATATTTGGCAATTATTATAGTTCACTTAGAAACTATGCCATTATCAATGACGATAGGAGATGATATATGTGTTGTAACTATAATAATGATTCCTATGAGTGATTATCATGCTTCATTGACTTGTTTCAATCGATGAATCATTGGAAATCAATGCATTTTCCTTTCGAAGTAGTGTGTGGGAGGAGATTTAGTCGCTCAGATTATCTTCTGTGTGGAGTTTTCTCCGGAAAATTATAACAACTCAGGCGATTACCAAAAGCCGGTACGACAGTTTCGAAGAATTTTTTACAAAAAGGATTTTTATCTTTCAAGTTATATACCAGAACCACTTGAGAACCATTTCGGGAAGGGAATTCCGCAAGAAAAAGATCAATTGGAAATTATATGTAGTTTGATTCATGCATGTTTTCAAAGAGATGGATAACCGTCAGGACCAGAATATCTCTTGTGGGTATTTGATGAACACTCTAGAATCTGTTGTTTGAATATATTTCGAATGTCGCAATCGAAAAGAAATTGTAATGTCATGTTATCTACAGATACAGCCATAATCTAAGAATCAACCTAATAGAAAATATATTTTTTATGGAACTGCAAAGTATAATTTACCATCAGAAATGGAAACCTCAATGCAAAATGGCAATATGTTTACAGCTACAAGCATCCAGAGAACCACTGAGAACGGCATACTTAGAAATTTCATCCAAAGTACCACAAGAGTTAGTTCCGGGGGCGAGCACTTTTCTTTTGTACATGAACGTTTCAGTTCTTTTCCCAGCACAACAATAATATATTCATGATTTTTTCAACAATTTCTTCAGGTTCAAAAAAAGCAAAAATCCACGGCGTGACCCAGTCGACGACAGATCAGGCAGCTACGACGTTATAGGAAGGATCATGTTCAAGACCTGTCAAGTAGGGAATTTGGATGACAATAGCCCACCAGAAAGATCACCAGAGAAACCGCCAGAAAAGCCTCCTAAAAAACTCAAGAAACAGCTCGCCGATTTCTATTCACTTTGCAACTTACATTTCCCACAATCAGAAACTTTCGCAATCAATTCATCTACAAGTGAAAAGTATGTCAAACATCTTGAAAGTCCCATCAGTGGTATCATCACCAGCTCGAAGTCTTTTCCGACACAACTTGGGATTCGAACATATGAAAATGGAAAAGCGGATGACTTTTGGGTATGTTACATGCAGTCTTATATTCAGATTACTAATCATTGAATTATTTGAATAGAAACTCATTGTATTCTGTCTAATTACCATATCTGCAAATCATACTGCCGACTAACCGTTTGTCGAGGGTAATATCATATGTGCTAGGGGTTTTATCGTTCAATTTTTTTTGAAATTTTCGAGAAGGCATTTTTCCTGGAAATTTTACTGATGGATTTGCGGTCTATTAACTGATTAATCTTTGATAATAAGGCCGCAAATTGCAAGAGTTAAATTTCCTAGAGGCAAATGCTTGGAAAAATTTAAAAAAAATTGGGATAAAATCTTTAGCACGAATGATATTTGATGAGAATATTTCCCGAATCACATTTGAAACTAAATAAAACTACCAGAATTCATGTTATATTCGAATTCTCAACTTGGAAAGTTACAATTATTCTCGTTCCAAAATCCAAGGGATCGCTTTACAGATTCATTCATAATATTATTCACTGCTCTTGAACTCACTCAAAAACTTAAAATTCATAAATTTTTCTAGTGTATTTAATCAGGATATAATTTTGAGGAAAATGGAATAGGGATTGCTCGTTTCCTGCTAAGCTTACACGAGCGTCTGTATTTTTTCACGCGAGAATTGAGGGTTAGTAGAGGCTATCATTGGAAGAAATATCATATATTTACTGGAGAAATTAAGTAAAAAACCAATTTTAAAGATTTATCGATGTGTTTACTTTGTGAGTGCATCGTTTGCAGAATATGTGCTGTGATTTTTATTGAAATTTATTTTCGAAAATGTAAAAAAAATTGACGGTGGTCGGATTCGAACCCCGGTTGATTTTTTTCGTGGACTGCTCCAACTAAGCCTTCTCGGCTTTGTTATGAGTATAATTTTGAATGTTTGTTGACTGTAGGCATATACTAATTGTGTTTTGTGTGAAATATTTCTAGTTCCGCGTGATAGTCTGGTTACCTACCTACTACTCCACAACACCTATTGATTGTATGAGAATATGGGAGTTATATGATTCACAGCCACACTTGGCTCATTTAACAGTCTGAAAAATGTATATATTTGAATTCCAATATCCCTTATTCAATCCATTTCGCATTTCCTGTTTCCATACAGGAATTTAATTATATATAATATATGAATTGAATGTGTTGACATATAATGACAGGTGACAGGGCATAGTGTGGTGTTATCGAAAACAATATCGAATCTACTAGTGGTTTTATTATTATAAAACAGCGAAAAGACGTTTTATCGCTATACAACTGATCCGATTGGTTCTCGGTTTGAAATTTCGGCCATTTGATTGGCTCAATAATAATGGGGGAAATAGTCGAATAAAATTCAATCCTGAAATGTATTATGCGTATGTTCTGGATGTAGGAGATTGCAATACCGCTGAAAAATTTGTAATGTCCGAACATCCAGCGATTTTCTCACTTGTGGTCAATTCGATTTATTCGAGAAATAATGTATTTTTACACGCTTTATATTAGCTTCACTTGTATGTTTGTTTGTTTGTTTGTAACCGACTCCTTTGGGCATGATTTTGACCCACTTCCAGACCTCCGAATGATTTGAAATTTGGCAGGTGTACATAATGCCGGTGACAATGCATCAATAAATTTTTGTGTGAGACTAAAACAAAATGGCTGCTCCAATATGGCGTATGAGTTTTGTGATTATGGTCTGATTCGCGTCAAAATTGGTATATGAGAGTTTTCGTGGTCGGAAATTATGATTATTTTGTCAAAATTGATTAAAATGGCAGCCGAGTTTTGTGATTATGGTCCGATTCTATTCAAAATTGGTATGTGGGGGTTTTTGGAGACGAATATTATGATTCTTCTGTGAAAATTGAAAAATTCGAGATGGCGGCTTTAAAATGGCAGCCGAGTTTTGTGATTATGGTCTGATTCTATTCAAATTGGTATGTGAGGGTTTTTGTGGTCGAATATCTTTTGTAAAAATTGAAAAATTCAAGATGGCGGCTTTGAAATGGCGGCCGAGTTTTGTGATTATGGTCTGATTCTATTCAAAATTGGTATGTGGGGGTTTTTGGGGTCGGAGATTATGATTACCTGAGTTGATAAGATTATTCCATTTTTCAATTCGCAAAAAAATTATAAAAATAATAGTTTAAAAAAAACTAAAGAAACACGCTTTTATAAATAAACTACACTAAAAAGTAGGAAATAAATAATAGTTTAAAAAAACTAAAAAACACGCTTTTATAGAAAACCAGACTGAAAAAATAGAAAATAAGAAAAAAAAAATTATTTAAAAAAAAAGCGTGGGGTGCATGGTATCAATAATTGTATAGTACATTACACACCTAGGGCAGTAAAGTAAGAAATATCTCCGATCACAGCTAATTGTTGGCCAAGGCGATACCATGCACCCCACGATTTTGTTTAAATAATATACTTTTTTTCTTATTTTCTATTTTTTTAATCGGGTTTTCTATAAAAGCGTGTTTTTTAGTTTTTTCAAAGTATTATTTTTCTCTTTTTTCTGTAATTGCCATTATAATTTATTTCACTATACGTTTCCTTACAGGTTGAGATGAAAGCTCTTTCCAAAAGGAAAGTTGATAAGGCCGTTCAGATAACAAGTAGGAGTGACCAGAAGAAATGGTATTATTTTCTTTTTCCTTGTTTGTTCGTGTATAGTGGGGGATGATTTCCATTGGATGTATTCGATTCGAAAAAATAAATGAATGTGGGAGAAGCTTAGTTTTTTATCTCTCACCTTGATGACATCAATTGATATTGTAACGAAATAAGATTTTTTTCCAACAAACATGTGTCCTAATTCACTTCGTTTTCGAGATACAGGTTTTTATTAATTACTCAAAATTCTTCCGGCTGATTTTGATAATACTTGGCCTGCTCATTTGCAGAAATAAGAGACTTCTTTCAATGTGATTAGAAAAAAAGAATAATAATGCCAGTAGCGTCCCAGAGGGTAATCTAATTGATATTGGGACAAATCATATATGTAAGCTTATATTTTTTAGATCAAACAATTAAATATATGATTTCAGGAGAAATTCCTGTTATCAAAATCTCAATATGTTTGGATCACGATATATTCTAATCAATATATAGTTCCAAGAATTTCAGATTGGAAGAGTATCCTTTGATTATTGAATTCAATAGAATCTTCCACATCACACACATCACATGTTTGTATAGGCCAATCCACGACACCAATAGTTCAGAGTAACGCAAAACAAATAACGAAAGAAAGAGATATTATATACTGACATCTCGGTGACCTAACAATGTTGCACGGAATTTCGTGTCATTGAATTCCACTTCATTAGGTCTAAGCTTCATCCCACAAATTATAGGTGTCACATCTATAATTTTGTGCATTTCACATTTTTATACTTGCCGGTAGGTATTAGCACTCTGAGAGATTTTGTATCATTTCGAGAAAGACCACAAGCCGTCCTGATTATTGGGAAACCATGAAACTGCTGTAGGCGGATGGTGGCTTTCTTGGAATCGAAACAAATATCTCTATCGTTAAAATATTTTTCACTCGCACATACAAACTATTTCCCGGCTGACAAATGATTGTTATACCTCTTATACACAGGCCCTTCAATACCTATTCTATACAAAATACACAATAAGATTTTCGTGAATAAAAAGCTTTTCGAAGATCCAATGACAATATACCACATTATTTGTCTGAATCTATATCGAGTTGGAGCTCGGTGATAACATCTACTACCGCTGATCAGTATCACTTCATTTTCAGAACCCACATTGCCATGAATTTTTTTTTTCGAGATATTCCACTAATCTGCAATGCACTACTTTTTCTATAATTTTGTTGGTCTATAATTCACCATTTTATATTTTCTACCCGTTCTAAAAATTGAACACGAAAACAAATTTAATCAAAAAAACATTAGACCAACGTTGTTATATATACCATGCCTCGAGTATAAAGTTCTCTAAATATTGGAACGAAAAATGTGATAATTTTTTGCAATTCATCAAATTTATTCAAAAGTAAACTCGAATTATTTATTCTGAGTACAGAACGGTCGTTGATCAAAAATATAATGAATCCCGTTTTAAGCTGAATTATAAAATTTTACCTATATATATATATGTATATAGATATATATATATATATACACAGTTTGTGTGAAGTGTGGCAAAGCATACCACAAGAGCTGCAGTGAAAGAAGAAATCATGAAGAGATAGATGAAAGTAGAATAGTGTGCTGTAAGGAAACACTGTCAACAAATGTACAAGGTTATGTGGTTCTAAGTGACGACAAAGACCAAAAAGGTAACGAAAATACAGAAACCAATAGTCTTATCGAGTCTCTAAGAACTGAAAATGACCTATTAAGGAAATTATTATACGAAAAAGATGAGAAATATTCGATTTTACTCGAAAATAAAACATTATTAGAGCAAAAATAGCATATCTAACCGATGCAAACAAAAGATGTCGACAGACAAAAACACACAAAATGAAAAAAACGATACAAAGGTACTCAGAAGCAGTAAAACCTGGGCATTCCATGGTAACAAAAACAGTAAACAAAATAAATGAACAAAAAGGAAATTCCTGAACACCCACAAACACAGCAAATAGTGAATGACGTGTCTGAAACAACGATTCTCAATGCAGACGCTGACAAAATGGAAAACGAGGAGGAGAATTCACTAAGGTGGGGAATAAGAGGGAAAAAATAGAAAGAGAAAAAAAGAAATATTGGCGAATCAGAAGAAGCTAATGATTTTGGTTTTCGAGGAGTGTTACCAAGGCCTGATGTATCTATATCGGGTTTTACCTGATGTAGAAGTGAGTCATATTCAAAATTACCTGGAAGATAAACTAGGAAAAAACAGAAGAGTTTGTCATCAAGGAGCTGAAATCCAGTATTCCCAAAAAGAAATGTTTCATGGTAGGAACCAAACTAACGTTCAAAGACACGTTATACCAAACCCTCCTATTGGCCAAGAGGAGTAGGATACAGAAGGTTTGAATTCTCGAAATATAATTCTTATGAGGATCAGCATAATGGAAACCCGGGAAAATTTTTTTTCTGAACAAAATCGATAGACCTCCACTCACATCAAGTAATTTGAAGAAAAGTCGGAATAGCAGCTTAATCCACCAAAATACACAGTCATTAGGAAATAGTATTGACGGGATAACAGATCTACTGAAGAGCCAAGGAGATTGCATGTGCTTATGTATAACAGAGCACTGGCAAACAAAAGATCGACTAAACAAGCTGGGAATCGAAAATTTTGACCTGGTTGCGAGTTTCTGTCGGAAGGAGGCACATAAACATGGAGGCAGTGCAATTTATGTCAGAAGGGGCTGTCATGTCAAGGAAAGAAGGGAAGCAGAAGATAAATCGGAGGAGGGTATGATTGAGTGTTGTGCCTGTGAATTGTTCATGAATGACAAAAAAATTTTAGTTATCTCTATATACAGACCACCATGTGGAAATTTTAATATGTTTGTAAAAAAAGTTGGAGGACATGTTATGTGTATTTTTTAACGAAAAGCAAAAGCTAATATTAATGGGCGATTTTAACATTGATTTTCTATCGAATAGCAGAGAGAAAAAAGAATTAATTTCACTTCTTAGCTCCTTTAACTTAACCCTTACAATCAATGAACCGACTCGTATCACATATAGGTCAAGAACATGTCTGGACAACATTATAACAAACTTAGATGAAAATTTTTGTGCTACAGTATTGCAATCTATGATTTCAGACCACACAGCTCAAAAAAATAGTTATAAATCAAACACCAAAAAAAAGGAAAATAAATTTCTCAATGAAACGTCATTTCAATGATGAAAACATAAAGGACTTCTGTGACAGGTTGGATAAGGCAAATTGGAATGAATTTTACAAAAATGATAATCATGAAGTGAACAAACAGTGGATCTCTTTCACGGATATATTTCTACACCACTTTAACGCAAGCTTTCCTTTGAGAAGAATTAATCCAATGAATAAAAAACAATTTAACAAGAAACAGTCGCCTGAAATCATAGAATGTAAAAATCGGCTAGATATCTTTTACACTATTAGTTCAACTGATCCAAGATACAATAATGTTTATAGAGAAATTAAAAAGAGTACAATAACCTACTGACAACTGCTAGGGCAAGAAACTATCAAACACGAATTCAGAAATCAGATTGTAAAAATAAAACTACATGGCAAATCGTGAAGGAAATACAGGGAGAGGTGAATTGCAAAAATGAAATAGAGGTTCAGGGGGATTCTAAAGAGGTTGCAAATAATTTCAGTGAATTCTTAGAAACATTACAAAACAAACTTTTGGACCAGTTGGGGAATGCACCTTTTGCTAGTAATATACTTAAAAACGATAAATATATGATTGTTACGCCAGTGGAAGAACGAGAAAGTTAGGGAAATAGTTGGATGTTTCAAAAAGAAATTAAGCAGCGGCGATGATGAGGTACCTATCAATGTTATAAAAAAATGTATCTATCATATTAGTACCCCTTTAGTTCATATTATCAATAATTCATTTAAATTTGGAATATTCCCGGAAGCTTTAAAACTAGCCTTAATCAAACCAATCCATAAAAAAGGAGATAAAGCCCTAATAGAAAATTATAGACCAATAAGTATACTTTCTTCCTTTTCTAAAATATTTGAAACAGCTATGTGCAATAGACTCACAAATTTTTTAACAAAATGCAATGTATTTAATGACATCCAGCATGGGTACCAGAAGGGCAGATCTACCCAGACTGCAGTCTTCCAGTTGATAAATAACATTTTGAAAGAACTTGAAAATAACAATTTGATATTGGGTATGTTTTTGGACTTATCAAAGGCATACGATTGCCTCAACCACGACATAATGCTGTATAAACTAGATAAATATGGAGTAAGGGGACCTGCTCTAAAATGGTTTAGGTCATACCTAAGCAACAGAAAACAAAAAGTTGTGATTTCTAAAGACGGAGTTACGAGTAACTCGGAAATCAGTCTAGTTCAAAAACGAGTGCCTCAAGGAAGCATAACGGACCTTTATTATTTATTATTTATCTAAATGATATAACAACTATCATTCAAGCTAACTGTCAATTAACGAACTATGCGGATGATACCAATATACTTGTGCATGCATCAACATGGCCTGACTTGATAGAAACATCCCAACACACTTTAAATAATGCTAACCATTGGTTTAGAACAAATAAGCAAATTTGCAATAATGAAAAAACCAGTCTTGTTCTTTTTAAAACCAGCCAGATGGGATATACACCAAATGACATCATCTTGAATGATATCAACTTTAACATATCTTCTGTTACAAAGTTTCTGGGATTGTACATAGACGAAACAATGACCTGGGAGATACACATAGACAGTATCTGCAAAAAACTCAACACGGTTTGTTACAGTATGAGAGTCCTAAAAAAATACACCAATCTTTCTACCCAAAAAACTGTGTACCACGCAAACTTTGAAGGCCTCTTGAGGTATGGAATTATATTCTTTGGGGTAGTAGAGATTTATGTAGAGTATTCATCCAACAGAAAGAATTTTGAGAGTAATGATCAATCTAAAAAAAAATGAGTCCTGCAGAGGCAAATTCAGAAACCTAAAATCCTTACTACCTTTGGAATATACATACAGAGTGTCTTATTTTTTTTTTCAAAACACACATCTGTTTGATGACTGCAAACCACAGATCATGTATAGCACAAGGAACCTCAATTACACTTATCCTATACATAGATTGACTATGAGTGAAAAAGGTGCGTTTTACAACTGCCTCAAAATGTTTAACAAATTACCAGCTGAAATCAAAAATACTAAACAATTGAGAACATTCAAGAAAGAAATATTCAACTTACTAATAGAGATAGAGCCCTATAGTTCTGAAGAATATTTAAATTGGAATGGGTAAACACTGAAATTAATTGCAAAGGCTTCTGACCATTATTTCTGTTAATATTATTTTACATTGTATGTGTATTGTAATGTTCTTTGAAATAAAATTTGTTTATTATTATTATTATTATTATATATATATATATATATATATATATATATATATATATATATATATATATATATATATATATATATATATATATATTTTGTGTTTTTCTTGAATCCTTTTGCATATATATATTGATTCGTTCCTCAATAAGCCTTTGAAACGTTCATTCAAACATTATTTTGAATATTTCTTTGTTTTAATAATAGTGTTTGTGATAATATTTCATAAATAAGTCATATTTTCGTGAAAATCGTAGTGAAGTGTTATTAGTTTGCCATATTTGAGAGTTTTAAATGTAATTTTTCCAATAGTTTCATGAAAACACTAAAATGCACACAATGAAAGAAGATCGAACCCGCCCACAACTTCGGTTTCAGCGGATTTCTATATTTGTTCTGTGATTTTAGTTTTATTTATATATGTATATGTACTCACAATTGTATTGTGCAGAATAAACCTTATTATTAGCTGAATAGGCTCATTGTCTAAACTCTGCCTTTTGTATCAGTTACATGTAGATATAAGGCAATAAAGACATTATTATTATTAAGGAAACTATCTGAAGATTGCGCCCGAAAATCGATTTTCAGATATTTCAGCAAATCTTGGATATTTTGTTAGTTTCACCGATTACTGGGATTCTAACTTTGAAACGTGTTATGTAGGATCTTGGGAAATATTTTTAAACCGTTGAACACCCCAATTTTCTCTCAAAAACCACAAGATTTACATGAAAAAATTGTCAAACTATTTTCGATTATAAAAATACCAATCATTCCTATAAATATGGTTAATCATTTATATCGAATGATCTAAGGAATTTATAATAACTTGATTGACATACAATAGCTTATTTTTTGTTTGAGAAAGGATTGAAAAGAAATGATATATCCCAGAGATTAGAGAATTGCCAATTGAAAATTATGATAAGTAATTATGAAAAAATGTCTGTCAATCTAACTGATATTTTTATATTAATCGCAATAGACGAATGGTGGAAAACACTCGAATATTCGCTTAGGCAAATATGTTTTTGATGGAGGTGATAAAACTCCAACCCGGAATGCAGAATATGGAAATCCCAAAATTAATTCAAAACCAGCCGTTTCTTGGTTTTCTAGACGATATATCGACAATTTTTTCGAAACTCCACCGCTACTTGGTATTCTTCGGAATATTTCCATTATGGAAATTTCAGTTCACCAAACTGAATAATATTGTTCGCCATTGCGGAAAAATCTTGTTGAAAAACCGCTACTAATTTCCAAGACTGCAAGAGGGGATTCTAAAGCTAGCTGCTTATGTCAGAGACTGAACTAGCATTGCTCGGGATTCTTTTTACCCGACTGCGCGATGCAAAGGAGGGTAATGTGCTTATCATGTTGAATATTTGATTACTCTCGTTTCGGACGTCCATCGTCTTAATTGATTTTGAGGGTTTTCACGACGTTTCGAATACTTGTATCTGCAACGTCTTCAGGTAAAAACTGACAAGCTCAGGTGCTACTTACCAATTTATATGTCTGCCGGTGCAATGATGCGTGAAATTCCGCCATTTGCAGTGGTGCGTGTAATTTCGCGCGGTGTGGTGGTGCGTGAAGTTTCTTGCCTCTGCATTCAGCCAGAAAGAGCAATTAGTGGTTTCCATACGTTCTTGATCTCAACGCTTGGTTGACTGAAGGCGTTATTGGCTTCGATGTAGGCGGCCTCTTTGAACTTTCGTTTGAACTCTATGTAAAACACATAGAATTCGATGGTGCTCAGCCCACTCGTGGTCAGCAATTCACGATTTTGACGTTTCTTGTGCTCATCCAATCTTACCTATAACGGCCTCTTTGTCTCTCCAATGTAGGAATCTCCGCATTCACATGGAACTCCATAAATGCAATACTTACTGATTTCATTTTTGTTGTCAGGTTTGGTCTTGGTGAGGAAACTCCGTAAAGTACTGCCGGATTGGAAGCTCTTGATGTTGTACTTGTTTCCGATCCTCCTGATCTTCTCGGAGACACCACTGATGTACGGAAGGTAGATCACTGTGCTCTGTTGTTGCTCTTCAGATGTCTTCGTCCTCTGGAGTTGTTTCATTACTTCTCCTAGGAGTTTCTTGGGGTATCCATTCCGGTGAAGATCCTCTCTGATGTGGTTTAAGAGGGGCATCTAGTGACTCCTCGTCGTTGCATATGTGCATTGCTCTCTCTACCAATGTTCTCACGATCTCTCTCTTTGTCGAACTCGGATGGTTGGCCAGTTGCCCAGTATGTGTCTTTTTTCTGTAGAAAGAGGTGCGGATTTCATTGCCGATTCTCTCAACGTTCACATCGAGGAAGGGTGAGGTTTTGTTTGGTTTCCATTTCCATCGTGAATTTGATCGAATCCCTGATTCTGTTAATTCTTGAGAAGAATTCCTGGATATGTTTATCTCCGTGATTTCATATAATGGAAGTGGCATTCACGTACCTCGACCACAGCTTTGGTTTGTATTCTGCCTCCCGTATAGCCAATTCCTCGAACCACTCCATGTATATTTTGGCGATGATTGGAGAAAGGGAAGATCCCATCGGGAATCCGTCGACTTGAGAGAAGAATCGGTCCTTCTCCTGGAAATATGAGTTCTGTAGGCAGCACTGCAGTAATTTCAATATTGCTTGGATGAAATCAGTAAGTATTGCATTTATTAAGTTCCATGTGATTGCGGAGTTTCATACATTGGAGAGACAAAGAGGCCGTTATCGGTAAGATTGGATGAGCACAAGAAATGGAATCTACATAGAGAGGAGCATTGGTTCAAACGAAAGTTCAAAGAGGCCGCCTACAAGAGGCCGCCTTTAGTCAACCAAGCGTTGAGATCAAGAACGTATGGAAACCAGTAATTGCTCTTTCTGGCGAGCTGCAGAGGCGCGAAACTTCACGCACCACCATACCGCGTGAAATTACACGCACCAATGCACATGGCAAAATTACACGCATCATTGCACCGGCAGGCATATAAATTGGTAAGTAGCACGTAAACTTGTCAGTATTCACCTGAAGACGATTGCAGATACAAGCATTCGAAACGTCGTGAAAACCTTTAAAATCAAGACGATGGACGTCCGTAATCAAGTAACCACATCGTCAACAACCTTCAAACAAACATGTTGTATATTTGTTCCTTTGTGGCGCTCTAGAGAGCAAACGCGTCGGCCGATTTTGATGATTCTTACGTCAATCGAATTGTCTTAATCTTCCGAGTGTCACTGGCGTATCAAAACTCGATATGGCGACAACCAGACGCCATATTGTTAAGAAAGACATAACAGTGCTATGCGAATAATTCTACAATGCTCGAGAACTCCTTGAGTATCAAACAATGATTTTCATATTTAAAGTCTGTATATCTCCAGAATAAAATAACATATGTTGATGAAACAAATGATTATAATACGAGGAAAAAAAACAATATGAAAGTTGAAAGATATAAAAAAATAGTACATATAATTCTTTATTTTACAAAGGAATAGTTAATTTTAATGAGCTTCCTCAAGAAATTAAAGATAGTGTTTCAATAAATACATTTGAGAGGAGCTTGAAGGACTACCTATTGAAAACATAGTATATTGGTATTTTATCATTATGTATGCATTTCTATGTATGTATGTAAGTTTAACTGATTTTATTTTTGTACAATGTTAATCTTATTTTATTTATAGTTGACCATTTTATGTGTGTCTTTTTAACTAAACTGACCATGTATTTACTTTTGTAAATGAATTAGTTTCATCTGAATAAAGAGAAATATACAGGACTTTTCCTCTCGGGAATGTATAGATGGGGTCAAAATATCACCAGTACTTCATATAACTTTTGTTCCTAACAGTCTTCGTTACCAAGTTACGGGCCCTCAAAGTTACAAAATGAGAAATATTTTTCTTTAATAACTTTCAAAGTGAATATTCAAAATCATCTGAATTTTGGTGATTGACTAAACAAATGAATTCCTTCGATGAGCTTTCATGCAGGAGTCAGTTGTTTTGCTACAAAGTCAGGAACGGACTACCCCCGATGGTCTACACCCCAAAACTTTGAAATGACTGTGATTTATCAATATGTTTTGACAAAACAAGGTTACCTGGACAATTTCCTGAATAAAAGTACTCGTCTGGAAAATCGATCGGAGCAACGATTTTTGATAAAAATGCATTTTTGTTCGACGACATCCAACCTGAGATGTCTACCATTAATCGAAAAGATTAATTTGTAATGAAAATAGAAATGATAGGTACAATGTTCATAACGAATGTTTATCATGCAAACACGTTTACCTTACAAAACTCATGGTGTAAATAATCAATCGCAAGCCTCAGGAGCAAACAGAAATGCAAAATCCTCTACAAAAACTGCTCGATATGACCCCCGTCTCTCTCAATACATTTTCTTAGTCGGCGCAAACACCCTCTCTGCACTTGAAATAGCATGCCAGGGTCTTTCGTATGGCTTCACAATGTAATGTAATTCTATTCAACAAGGCATCTCTGGTGTGAATAGGTGTAGCGTAAACGAGGCTTTTTAGATGCCTCCACAGAAAAAAATCCAATGGATTTAAATCCGGAGATAACACAACATGAAACGTGCTTATTCCATGCGTACATACAAAATATGGACTGAATTGGATATTTCAGTGTGGAGTAGCTTGTTAGTTCAGAAACACCACGAATCTACATAACTTGATATTTCATTTGAAAAAATATCTACATTGTGAATGAAACTTTCAACTAGGTACTCTACTTTTTGTTTACGACTTTATTTTAGCATATTTTGTATTATCCCTGTTATAGATGTAGTTGAATTAATGTTAGCATTAGTATTTCTACTGTGAATATTTTTCATTCCAAATAATGGTGGACGATCGGGTTTGATGTCGTCGAGTAAAACTGCATTTTCATTAAGAATCGTTGCTCCGATCGACTTTCCACACGAGTACTTTTATTCAGAAAATTGTCTACGTAACCTCATTTTGGTGAAAACTATTGAAAAATTATCTGTCATTTCAAAGTTTTGGGGTGTGGACCATCGGGGGTAGTCCGTTCCTGACTTTGTAGCAAAGCAACTGACTCCTGCATGGAAGCTCATCGAAGGAATTCATTTGTTCAGTCAATCACCAAAATTTAGATGATTTTGATTATTCACTTTGAAAGTAATCAGAGAAAAACATTTTTCGTTTTGTAACTTTGAGGGCCCGTAACTTGGTATAGGAGGCTTTTATGAACAAAAGTTATATGAAGTACTGGTGATATTTCGACCCCATTCATACATTTCCGAGAGGAAAAGAGGAAGTCCAGGGACACCCTGTTTATACAGTAATAATCAAAGTTCAAAATGGCGATAACCAGAGCCATATTGTGAATAAAAACTTGACAGTAATAATCAAAATTCAATATGGCTCAACCAGTCGCCATATTGTGACAAAATTCAATATGGCGACAACCAGACACTGATAATTCTTTGAGAACATAATCCCGACAAATTTGTGCATTTGCGCACCCACTGTAGAATTTTATAATCATTTCCAACTTAACCTGCATGCTTTTGTAGTAGGGATATTGTTACAATGAAGTTGAACACGTACTGACACTACGCCATGTATCTAACAAATCCCTAACAGATAAATAGGGGAAATCATCCCACCGGTCGACTGGGGTCGTAAAATTTCGCAAATCATCGACAATTAGTTACGTTCCTGAGTCCGGCCTACCACCCAGTTCCTGAGTCCGGCCCTTCCGCCTAGACTTCATGGCGACTAGAGAAATTGCAGACCAAGCTCCTACCGAGATTTATCTTTTGCAGAATAAGCTCACTCCGAGAATTATCTTGTAAACCGAAAATTGACGAAAGAACTATAATAGTTTTATTCTTTGTTTATGTTATAAATTATCTGAGACATGTATGATCATTCCATTTTTGTCACTTGTAACCTGCATTTTCAATTTTCATTAAAAGCATCGAGTAAAGTAAATCTTTAATTGTGCGAAAAAGGTGAACGTTGAAAAAGAGTTATTCAACACAAAATTGGTTTCAAACAACGTGTAGTGCTTTCCGAACCAAGGGCTGCGAAGGCACTATCGTAACTACTTGATTGAACAATTTTTCCTCGATAGTTCGTTATAACCGAGTTCGACTGTATCTTGTTAGTGACTGAAATTATTCATCTACTTTGTTTGTAGTAGTGTATTCATTTGTTATTAGTGAAATCGTTCATGTACTTTGCCAGTGTATGATTTAGTACACATGGTGAAAGTTTGTATTTATTTGTTGTATACCTGAGTATTATATAACTCACAATGTTACGAGCTCGAAAACGTCGTCGGTCGTGTGCAAATCTTTCTCGTAAAACCAAAACAGCCCGACAAGAAAGTGCATGTTGCGAAACTCAGTCTCCGGCATCGCGACAAAAACGACTGCAACACGTTAGAGATCAAATTCGTCTCAGTTATAATCGCCAATCACCCACCCTCTTAAAACATAATTTTGTGAAAATATTTTGTGGTCAACTTGTTCCCATCTTTTTTAAAATACACTTTTTACGCAGTGGGGTTGTATGATTTTTTAAATTACTTTCTTTTTCTTTTGGGTCCTCAGCTCTTTTCCGAGTGGGGGCTTGGCCCTTTTACTCTTTAAACTGACTTCAAGATTCTTATCTGGTTAATTTTGATGTTAACATCCACTGGACTGTTAACATCCACTGGAATGTTAACCGGCTATCACTTCCTGGCGGTTTGTTGGAGATTTATTTGCTTTAATTTCCGGTTTCGGCAAATCCTGCTGTTTCCTGGCAGTTCTTTAGTTTTGGTTCTCCAACTCCTGGCATGGGTAACACCATCCGTTTGATCGAGAAGGTTCATCAAACTCTCAAATGATTTGATACAGGCTTACTCCCTTTCATAGTATCTCTCTTGATGATTTATTGTTGCCAATAAACCATTATTTATCGATGGCCCCGTATTTATAAATTTCATCAATAATTTCCTAATTCGGAGAGTTCATGGACAAATCATTTTTAATGACTTTGATAATAATTTTTTTGCGATTTCAACAGTGAATAGTGTTAACTCGCATATTCATTCATTTCTTTGAAATCAATTCGAATGCCTGGGAAGTGGAGAATGCCTTCGTGTGAAGATAATCTCAAATTACTCAAAAGTCATGAAAGATAGGTGTAGTGGAACTCAACACAAATTGATTCAAAATGTAATTCTACATCTGATAGGCTACACGTCAACAGGGTGATCCATTTGAAAAAACGGACAACTTAGCTTTGAACACCCTATACAAAATTTCATTTTTATCACATAGCTCTATGCCCACACTCACTATGATTTGAAATAACAAAAGTGCAAACTCAAGAAGTAGGAAAAAATCGGAATAATTCAAAAACTAAAACAAAAAAGTAAAATTAATCGATTATTAAACAAAGCAATTGAAATAATTTCCAAGAAACCATAAAATACATGTTCTCTAGAATCACATAAGAATACTGGAAAATGACATTAGATGAATTAATTGAATATGTATTTGAAATAACAAAAAAATAATCAGGAAAGTAATAATTCAATAAAAATTAATAAATAAAAAATTAGGAATACTCAGCCATAATATTAGAAGAAATTGGAATTTCAAGAGACATAATGAAGTACCACAAAGAGCAAAAAAAAACATACAAATAAAATAAAAAGATATGGAACAACTTTTTCAAATACAGTGGTGTTCATAAATAAATGGGATTTGTTATCGAGTATTTTCATTTATATATGAATGACTGTAATATTTTAAATTATCCTACACCAGAACTCTGTTATATTTTCAATAAATCAAAGTGAAATATCTTTGATTTTTCAAATTAATCACCCACATTCGAAAATCGCCTTTTGAGGTTGAACTGTCATTCATTCCAAATTCCATATATATGTTTCTATATTGTTGAAAATTTTCCTCTAGTAATACATATTATTATTATTGAGTCACTTCTGGATTCTCTCTTCAAGAGAAAAATTCAATAAGTAAATCATTACATTTCTCGAATGTAAACAAACTGATCTGAACAACACCCCATATATCAAATGAGCAATACGTCACTTTAAATTTTTTTGGCAGATCTCAATTGACATCCGTCATTTGAAAAAGCGAAAAAGACTCTGCAAGAGAAAAAACCAAATTATTCAAACAATTAAAGGATATTTTGAGAACTGGGGCAGATATAGTCCTCGAAACGTCAATCAAAAACTATATAGAGAAGTATCTTTGAATTTTAACAATTTTTTTTATCTGCCAATTCAGAATACGATGAGTTACTGACTAATTGAATCATTTTTCTTCAGGAAATATGATTTGGTGAACGCAGTAGCTTATCGGGGTGAACTAATCAGTTTGCCCTTTCTACACTTGTATAGATTTTCCTCATTATTTTTTTCCTTTTTTAGACTGTGGAAGGTTACCCAAAAAAAAAGTCAATAAAAAGGTAAATAATAATAGTAAATAAAAAGGTCAATAATACGGAATTCTTTTTGCGCCAGTCAAACTCCCACAAAATAAGTTTTCTTTATTAATTTTTTTCATCCTAAGGATATTTGGTAACGAATAATACCACTTTAAAAACAGAAAAGTCAGAAAAAAGTACAGTATAACAATGCCTAGCAATTTTTCGGTGATAGTTTGAATTCGATGATACCGTTGGATTCTCCTCGAAAAGTTGAATTAATACGGTTGTGAAGTTAGCCACATCCACAAGTAAATTGAAAAAAATTAAATTTCGGTAATTTTCTTTTTTCCTTTTTCGTTTTTCCGTCTACTCGACAAGTTGAAAATGGTCTAAAATAGAGATACTGCTCTTAAAATTATGTGTGATAGCTCATTGGATCCGGAATAACGCCTAGAAAAATGTGCTAGAAGCTTGTATTGGCACATAAAAAATTGCAAATGTTATAAACAATTGAAGATGAAAAAAATGGCATTTCGTTGTTTGCCAATATTTCATAAACTATTAATATTTAAGAAATTTCAAAAAAAGATTCTGAAAGAGGAGGGAATTTCCAACTTTCCTACTCCCGGAACTCTATCTTCATTATTTATAATTTTAATTCAACGCTGAAAATGGGTCTCCGAGCGACATTTTTAGGTTGCGCGCGCGGCGTCAAAAGCGAGTACGACACATTAATTAATTTATTTAAGGTATTAATTTTTTTTTTGGTGTATCCGGAACACTATGAATGATTTATTCCCGTTGGAAATTTCACTTAAAGTTGATTTTTCAACAAGTTAAACGATTGTTAACTAACAAAATTTTCTCGAACTTCTGTCTTTATTGTAAATGAAAAAAAAAGTTTAAATAATTGTCGTAAAAATTTTTCGCTTTGTAGAGCCTTTCTTATATACATAATCAACAAGATCACGCCATAAAAATTAAAAAAATATTCATACTTTGTTTATAATAATTTTTATACTTGAACAAAAACTAAAAAATCCAAGTAATGTTATTAAAAAAAATGATTTTTCCTAATCATCATATTATCGTTATTTTATTGATACAAGATATATTGATTTGCAAAAAAAAATTTTCCCGCCATTTGTTGATACATTTTTTATAAACAAATTGATCATTTCAATATTTTTGAAAATTTTTTTTTCACAACTTCATTATATTACAAATATTATGATTTTTGAAATAAAAAATTTTCCTCAATAACAATTTTCAATTGTTTATAATCGTTTTTTTATATTTCTATTGTTTAAATAATAAGTTGAAAAATTATTTTTTCTCTTAAAACCATAATTTTTTTTTTTTTTTTTATCAACAATTCCATTGTTTATTAATTTACCAATTTGTTATAAATAAATTTTTGACTTTGTTAAAAAAAAATTCTGAAACTTCTGAAATTTACAAAAACAACCATATATAACAAAGTATAGAAAAAACATTTTTCCAATTTTTTATTGTACTTTGGGAATTGGAATTGGAAAAAATTGGGATTTATTTTTTTCTATACTTTGTTATATATGGTTGTTCTTGTAAATTTTAGGAGTTTCAGAAAACAAATCTAATAAAGTAAAAAAATTGTTTATAACAAATTGGTAAGTTAATAAACAATGGAATTGTTGATAAAAAAAATACATTTCTTTGTTACTTCATAGAGGACTGTCAATTATGATTTTCAGAAAAAAAAATCCTAAATAATTATTTAAACAATAGAAATATAAAAAAACGATTATAAACAATTGAAAATTGTTATTGAGGAAATTTTTTAAATTTAAAAAAAAAAAAAACAATTTGTTTATAAAAAACGATAATATGATGATTAAGAGAAAAATTAAAGTTCAAAAATTATTATAAACAAAGTATGAATATTTTTTTAACTTTCATGGCGTGATCTTGTTGAGTATGTTTATAAGAAAGGCTCTACCGAGCTAAACATTTTTACGACAATTATTTAAATATTTTTTTTCATTTACAATTGAGACAGAAGTTCGAGAAAATTTTGTTAGTTAACAATCGTTTAACTTGTTGAAAAATTAACTTTAAGTGAAATTTCCAACGAGAATAAATTATTTATAGCGTTTTGAATACACCATAATTTTTACAAATAAAAAAAAATATATTTAATATCTTAAATAAATTAATTAATGTGTCGTACTCGCTTTTGACGCCGCGCGCGCAACCTAAAAATGTCGCTCGGAGACCCATTTTCAGCGTTAAATTAAAATGATAAATAATGGAGATAGAGTTTCGGGAGCTGGAAGTTTTTTATTAGAAATTTCGTCCTCTTTCAGAATCGTTCTTTGAAATTTGTTAAATATCAATAGTTTATAAAATATTGGCAAACAACGAAATGCCATTTTTTTTTCACTTTCAATTGTTTATAACTTTTGCAACTTTTTATGTGCTAATACACGCTTTTGGCACATTTTTCTAGGTGTTATTCCGGATCCAATGAGCTATCACACATGATTTTAAGAGCAGTATCTCTATTTTAGACCATTTTCAACTTGTCGAGTAGACTATCAGTTGGGATTTCGAATACACTGAGATTTCCAATTTAACTGAAGAGTGAACATTTGATCAGACTAATGATAAGTGCAATATGAAATGGAATGGAATGGTGGTCGAGTTAATTCAAAAAAATTACAAGGTGTACGTACACCTTTCCTTTTCTCTTATGTTATTTTTATTGATCTTTTCCTCATCATTGATATGGCGCAAGATTTTGCCAGGCTCTCAAAGGGGGTGAGAATGAGGGTTGATATAATTTGAAAATTCAGTGGGACCACAAATTTATTTGTACACCATTCTGTTTGGCATATGTTATTGGTATAGGTCTTTTCTTCATCACTGATACTTCGTTAGAATTTTCCAGGACATCGAAGGGGTGGAATGGAGGTTTGATATATTTTGAAAATCCACAAAAAATATATAAATAGGGAGTCATCTGTGAATTTTCAAAATATATCAACTCCCATGTCACTCCCTTCGCAGCCTGGCAAATTCTGGCGCCTCATAAAAAAATGGCTAATATCACAAGAAGAAATGTTACAGAGCCATTTGTGGCCTTTGTGAATCTTCAAACGATATTCGAAACAGAAAGGTGTGTAATTTGTGGTCTCAGTGAATTTTCAAATTATATCAACCCACATTTTCACTCCCTTTGACGTACTGTCAAATTCTGGCGCCATTTCAGTGATGAATAAAAGACCAATAACATATGAGAAGCAGAAAGGTGTACAATGCCATTTGTGGCCTCAAAGAAAATAATGGAGATTTTATTTCTCTCTGTGTTCTTCACCACCCGTGAATTAATGTATTATTTCCGTAAGGGTGTCTCAAAAAGAAAATTGGTGGAAAAAATCACCAATTCGGAGGCTGTTTGCTACTGAGTTGTTTTACCATTGGGTTATTATCGTAAAATGAAATAAATGACCAAAAATTATGATGTGTTGAAAATTGAAAGAGAAACGGATTCCGGAAATATGAAAATATGTTCTCAAAAGTGAACTTGTTTCTCGTAGTCTGACTAACAAGATTAAAAACTGGTTAATTCTTGTTTCCGTCTAGGAAAATATATCTCGAGCACTTATTAGCACGTGAAAAATTGTTAATAACTTAAAAACTATTGACATTTAAGAACTTTTGATAAAAGATCCTCAAGGAGGAGGCAATTTCCAATATAAAAGTTTCGACTCCCGGAATTCTATCTCCATTATTTATAATTTTTATTCAACACCGAAAATAGGACTCTGCGCGGCCTTTACGGCATGAGCGCAACGCCGCTGGAGACAGTATATAACACAATTTTTTTTTTTTTTATCAAATATTAATTTAAAAACTTGAAAAAATTATGGTGTCATCAGAAAACTTGAAAGAATAAAGCCCCGTTAGAGAAACATTTTTATGACGATTTTTCAGTAAGTTATAAGATTGTTAATCAACTAATTTTTATCCAATCTCTGTTTTTACGAAAGTCGACATAAAAGTATAAAGAATCGACCTATAATTGTTCTGCTTCTTGGAGCTTTTCTTATATGCATACTTGAAAAGATCACGTGATGGAAGTTTACTAAAGTTTTATATTTTGTTTTTTATAATTTTTTTAAATGAACAAAAAATGAAATATAAAAAATTTTTGTTAAAAAAATTTTTGTTGACAAATGTTATCATACAGCTGTTTTTGCCATCTAACCATGGCAATAATTAACGTAGAAACAAAAAAATCACGTCATTTGTTAAGAAATTGTTTATAAACAAATAGACAAGTATAATATAAAAAAAAAAACATTTTATTGTCAAGACAAAATGATGATTAAAAAAAAACCTTGAATAATTTCTTTAATAGTTTTCTTATATTTCGTGTGTTTAAATAATTAATTAGGACATTTTTTTTCCCTTTAAAAATCAAAATTGGCACTTCTCTATGGGTAAAAAAAAATTTATCAATAATTTCATTGTTTATTAAGTTAACAATTTGTGATCTCCAGTTACTTTTTTTCCTGGAAGTAAAAAAAATTACAAAAACAGCCATATATAACAAAGTACTGGAAAATATTGTAATATTTAAAAATGTTATAAAAAATTAAAGACAATTTTTTTCAGTACTTTGTTATGAAGGGCTTGGTTATGAATGGCTTCCAGAAAAAAAATAAACCGAGGGTCACAAATTGTTTATAACAAATTGTTAACTTAACAAACAAGTAAATTGATGATATAAAAAATAAATTTTTTTGTTAACCAATAGAGAAATATCAATTATAATTTTTAAAGAGAAATTTTTTTGTCAATTAGTTGTTTGAACAAACGAAATATAAAAGAAACTATTGAAGACAATTACAAAAGTTATTTAAGATTTTTTTTTTTTAAATCACCATTTTGTCTTGACAATAAAAAAATATTTCAATTTGTTTATAAACAATTTCTCAACAAATAACGTAAAAATGTTTTCCCTACGTTAATCAATACCATTGTTAGATGCAAAAACAGGTGTATAATAACATTTGTCAAAAACATTTTTTTTAACATTTTTTTAATATTTCATTTTTTGTTTATTTAAAAAAATTATAACAAACAAAATATAAACTTATATATCACGTGATCTTGTTAAATATATATATAAGAAGGGCTTCAAGAAGCAAAAAAGTTATAGGTCAATTATCTAAACTTTTATGTCGACTTTTGTAAAAACAGAGATTGGATAAAAATTAGTTAATTACCAATGGTATAACTCTTTCAAAAAGCGACATAATTTTTTTTCCAACGGGGTTTTATTCTTTCAAGTGTTCTGATGACACCATGATTTTTTCAAATTTTCAAATTAATATTTAATACTATAAAAAAATTATTTTGTGTGATATACTGATAATTTCATTGTTTATTAAGTTAACAATTTGTGATCTTCGGTTTATTTTTTTCCTGGAAGTAAAAAAAATTACAAAAACAGCCATATGTAACAAAGTACTGAAAAATATTGTGATATTTAAAAATGTTATAAAAAATTAAAGACAATTTTTTTCAGTACTTTGTTATGAATGGCTGTTTTTGTATTGTTTTTTACTTTCAGGAAAAAAATAAACCAAGGGTCACAAATTGTTTATAACAAATTGTTAACTTAATAAATGATTGAATTATTGATATAAAAAATTATTATTTTTGTTAACCCATAGAGAAATACCAATTATGATTTTTAAAGGAAACAAAATTTGTCAATTAATTGTTTAAACAAACGAAATATAAAAAACTATTATAAACAATTACAAAATTTATTCAAGGTTTTGTTTTTTTCAATCATCATTTTGTCTTGACAGGAATAATTTTATTTGAATATTATACTTGTCTATTTGTTTATAAACAATTTCTTAACAAATGACGTAAAATATTTTTTTCCTACGTTCATTAATACCATTGTTAGATGCAAAAACAGGTATTTATATAACATTTGTCAAAAAATCTTTTTTAATTTTTTTAATATTCAATTGTTTGTTCAGTTGAAAACATTATAACAAACAAAATATAAAACTTTAATGAACTTTTATAACGTGATCTTGTTAAGTATGTATATGAGAAGGGCTCCAAGAAGCAAATTATTTATAGGTAAATTATTTAAACTTTTATGTCGACTTTTGGAAAAACAGAGATTGGATAAAAATTAGTGAATTAATAATGGTATAACTTTTTGAAAAACCGACATAATCTCTTTTCCCAACGGGGCTTTATTCTTTCAAGTTTTCGGATGACACCATAATTCTTTCAAATTTTCAAATTAATATGTAATACTATAAAAAAAAATTGTGTGATATTCTGTCTCCAGCGGTGTTGCGCTCATGCGGTAACGACCTATTTTCGGCGTTGAATAAAAATTATAAATAATGGATATAGAATTCCGGGAGTCGAAACTTTTCTATCGGAAATATTTCCCTCTTTGAGGATCTCAAAAGTTCTTAAATATTGATAGTTTTTGAGTTATTAACGGAAAACTGAATATATTTTTTTAAATCTTATTTTGTTAATAACAATTGCAATTTTGTATGTGCTAATAAATGCTCGAGATACATTGTTCTAGACGTTATTCCGAATTGAATGAGCTATCGCACATATTTTCAGGACCGGGAACAAGAATGAACTCGTTTTTTAACTTGTTTATCAGGCTATCGATCTATCGAAGCGTGAATATTATAGAAACTCCCATTCGCACGAAAAGAGATGAGAAATAGATTCTTCAAATTCCTGAATAATGTTCAGAAGTCGAAGAAGATCACGTATTAAAATAAAAAATGGATCATCCGATAAGATAGCTGGAATTTGCGAAACAATTATGGAGACTGAATTAGACTATCAATATTAACTTTTGTGATACTGATATATGATGAATTATTTTGTCAATCTATTTTGAAGTGGATCATTGATTGGAGTTGATTCAATATATAAATATTGTTATTAATATTTTCCTCAGAATCTACTTGGAATCAGGTTTTTTCCACTAACAATATCCCTTCTCAGTATCCATAATCGATATCAGATTTTATTTCTCTGGATATGGAGACTTACTGGTGAACAATATGGAGTACGAGGTGAAGTATCGAAACACATCAAGGTATATGTCCCAGAGCTCGGTTTGGGGCCACTCTGATTTACACTGATGATTTGTTTTGCCATTTGTTGCCTCATTACCTATATAAGCTGAAAATACATCCGGAAGATAGTTTAACAGCAACGCATCGAAGTTAAATGAAGAAAAGACAAAATATGCCATCTCATCAACAGATAACAAAATAATAGAAACTTCTAGGTTCAATTATTGATGATAGTTTATGCTGGGCACCACACACCAAGTTGCAAGTTGAGTAAAAACAATTCTCTCCCGAGAAACTTGATTATAATAATAAACGATTTTATTGGTAGAAGTTTCCAGACATAAATCAAAAAGAAATTATAAATATGAAATATTGGCTGTGAAAAAACATTTCTACCTATTAAACAAACATTGTTAGTCTATTACTAAAACTTGCTTTTAGTAAATCCATGTCGGTAAAAGAAAATAGTGTTATGACAAATAACATAAATGAAGATTGCTCATATCAATCAAAAAATTAAAAAATTTTTTTGGTGCTAGGACACAAGTGTTTACAAAAGTCATTTGAAGTTGTACATACATCAATTGCAAAAATGAAAAATAAAGATAAAATATAGGTACAGTAAAGCTCAGAAAAAAAGATAAAATCGCACATCAAAAGTCTGATAGGCATTGTAATCAAGTCAAAATTTGTATAATTGAGTTTTTCTGAAAAGTAAGAGTACCATTAAAAAACTCATCGACATCATAGAAGGCATGTTGTAGTAAAAAATGTTTGAGTTTTATTTTGAAGTTGTGGAGTTCTAGAAGTTCTAGAAGTTCAATTCACATGTACGAAGCAAAATTTTAATGCGTTTTTTGAAACTTGATATGTTCAATCTCTTCAGGTCTTCCAGGAATCCAGTTATAGAGTTAAGCGATCATGTACGAAAAGGAGGCCCTATATTGGCTAGGTGACAAGGTGGTGTGAGCCGAAATTTGAACCGAACGTTGTCATTGTGAACGACGGTGCGGAAGGTGATCTTTTGGTAAAGGTATAGTGGTTTATGGGTTTATAGTACCCTGTGGAATTGAATACAAGCGTGTAATATTCTCCTCCTCTCAATATTCAACCATCCTAGTTCGTTCAAGTGTGTCCAGAAATATGAGCTCGCCTGCCCATTCCAAAAATGGGACGGAGACAAGAGTTCTGAAGTAACTGTAAGCGTTGCGCATCTCTTTTCGAGATGGCTGGACCGAAAATAATGTCACCATGAGTCAGGTGTGATAGAACAAGGGATTCACATAGAGTAATTTTACTACGTCTATCAAGAATATTTCTGTAGGCATGAATTCATTTGAGGTTGCAGAAAGCCCGTTTTATAACCAGGTTGACGTGTTTACTGAAATTCAAGGAGCAGTCCAGGATAATCCCTAAATTTTTGGCAGCGTCAATGGGAATAATTGGCACATATTTGATTTTAGTGTCAGGGCACAGAATATATACCCACACAGAAGCGAATGTCGGGCTCTCACAGATATCAGTAAATTATATAGCCACTTCCTCTCTAAGTGGGACACCATTGAGGGTTGTGGTGTTCGTTGTTCTAACTCTGATTTGACTTCAGTACTCTAGTACAGTTTTCTATCGCTTATATTAAATTAGACAAAGACGAAAAAAGAATAGATATCTATTCTGTGGTTTTGTAATCGGAGTAAAAAAAACAAACAATAAATGTCAATGAAAACTTCATGTTTGAAGATTGATAAAGTCGACTTGTGTTACTGAATCGTTGGTAGAAATATTATTCTCTATTAACTATATTATTAATCACCAGCATTTGTACAAATCCCCTTAATTTGAGAACAATGTCTCGTCGAGGAGGATCTGTTTGTATATGTTGGGTATCTGTTCTCAAAAGACTGGAGGAAATTTAAGCATGTTTTCCCTCATAAAAGATCCTACAAGGTATGTCAATGGATTCATAATATATAAAAATAGATATACCTACTCAAAATCGTTACAATATAGTTCAGATTGGCATTGTGGTTGAAGGCAGCTAACAGAGAAGATTTACTCGAAAGAAACACAAAGGAACTTCATAAAAACTGCAAAATATGTGAGCTGCATTTTGAGGACAAATATATCATTCGGGGCGAATCAAAAAAACATCTTTACGATAATGCCATCCAGACAATTTTTCCTCAATTAATGCCCACTACAAGAAATAATACAGAGCCTCCCAGAAAAATAACTATCTTTTTTTGATTTGGATCCACATTTTCATGCACCGTTTTCTCGCCCAAAAATCACAAACAATGAATCACCCATTTCCGGCACAATTTCGTACAAAATATAGTCTTTCTATCGAAAAAATCATCCTTTTTCAATCAGGTACACATATAATATACCCTCTCATCACCAACAAATAAACAAACAAACTAACCTCAATCTGAGTCAGGTGTGAGTAAGGATGTAGTGTTGAAGAAGGATGATTTATTCAATAGTAACGGATACTTTGTACGAAATTGTGCCGGAAATGGGTGATTTATTGTAGTTTATGCTGATAGAAAGAAGGAAGCATTTTGAGTGATCCAAAACCAAAAAAGGCCTCCAACTCAGAAACGGTATGAGACCGCCACATTCTTTCGGATTCGTGTTCGAGATTCAAAAACACGTAAGAAAAGTGTAACAGCTAGTTTCAGGGCGTTGGAATGCACTAACTCAATATTTACCTAACCCAATCTAACCTTAATTTATATTAATCAAAAACACGTAATATATATATATATTATATATATATAGTTGTGAAGGTTAGACGACTGTCTAAGTTAAAGAAGAATCCTTTTTAAATTCGGGTATGCAGTCAACAGGGGTATGGAAAAAAAGTGTACTCTTTTTTCTATTCAAGCTTTCGAGTCATTTATTGTCTCTTCATCAGGAACTCTACAATGAATTAAATTGAACATTATAAGATTTGAAAAACCAAAAAGGCATATGTGTACTTACAAAAGTGAGGTTAAAAATCCCTTTCACTTGCAGCAATTTATAAAATACCATGTCACAACAGACAACACTCTTGGTAAAGTCATATATAGTTAAAACTTTGATCAAAATTGATCAAGATTACTTAAACATAAGTGTATAAACATTTTAAAATTCAAATGGGCTCTTATGGAGGACATGTTGGATTCAAGAGGCAGTGGTGACCAATGCAAAATGAATGATTATTGAAATATATGAAGTTGACACATGACAAGTATGAAAAATAGATCTAAGACCTGTTGCCAACATACAATGCGGTGAAAATATATATATATGTATATATATATTATATATATATATATATATATATATATATATATATATATATATATATATATATATATATATATATATATGGATCAGCATACTATTTTGCTTGAGGAAGAAAACAACAATTCATGAAAATGAGCAATAACAAATAATATCCTCAAACGTATGCCCTAACATAGTATATTTATACTAATAAGAAAAGCAATGACTCCAATAGTTCCAATTTTCTTATATCCGAAAAAATATTTCACTCTAGAATCCTTTTGCAGTTTATAAAGATTCCCATTGTGTCATTAAACTGATAGAATTCACAAGATAATCCCGTTTTTTTAGTGTAGTTGCACTGAGTGTTTTCTCTTCACTTTTCTCAGTGTAGCTAGAAGTGGGATTCAAGGTTTCTAATTTTTGACCCTAGAACATCAAAGTGCCGACGCATTCTTTCGCTTCTGGGTGGGTATATATTCTGTGGTCAGGGCATCAATACAACGATTCCGTGCCACTTTCTTACCAAACAACATAGTCATGGATTTACTGGGATTTATGGAAAGACAGAACTTCACTGAAATTTATTTTATTGTCTCTAAATCAGAGTTCAGTTGAGTATTGGCTTCCAAGAGATCTGTTTCTGGAAAGGATAAATAAAGTTGCGTGTAATGTATATGATTGTGGAAATCGTGAGTATACAGAATACATAGTAGTGGGCCAATAATCGAGCCCTGTAGAACACCGTTTTCAACAGCCTGGAATTCTGAGATGTCTCTTTCAATCATAACAGCGTGCATTGTATCTGATAAATATGAGTGTAGTAGTAATTCAGCACCGTCAGAAAATCCAATGAAATGTAGAATTGCTAACAGAAACCGGTGTTTAATTCTGTCGAAGCTTTTGTGTAATCGAGCCTAACCATTAATGTCAGTTGATTTAGGTTAAATCCGGTAAGAATGTCATCAGTGACTTTGAGGATGGCAGTAATGCAGCTATGTTGAGATATTAAGATTGGCAGAAAGGATGATATTGTAAGCTTCCAAGTGCATTTGCATTTGAAAGAAAATATGTTTTCCAAATGCCTTAGCAAGCGAGCACAGAATGCCGATGTGTCGTAGGGATTTCATATCCTCCGGATCAGGTACTTTTGGCAGGGGTAGTATATTAGATTTTTTCCAGATGGAAGGAAATAATTCCTTGATGAAAATACTCTCACTGTTTATTTTGCTCTCATCCAATCAAATATTAGTCATGGCTTAACTCTCTGGAGAAACTCTGCTTACTTGAAAAAGTTTTTAAAACACAAAGCAATCGATTATGATAATCTGTAGTGTAGGCTACAGGGCCTTCCCATCACTGATCATCTATGAATGTGTATTTGAAATTCATGAAAACCAAAATGAATTCCCAATTAATTAGGTCTCAAAGATTCAAATATAATAAATTTCTCAAAATTCGACGAATGTAAAACTCCCCAATATTCTTTCTACGCATTCAAAAATAAAAACGAAACCTTCAAGATCTTATTTTTTTGAAAAATAAAAAAATATATTTTTGTTGAAAATATTCATCTGGAAAAAGTAATTTTGTATTTTTTGAGAAAAATGCACATTTTCCGAGGTACTCACAAATAGCTCAAAAACAACGAGAAGTGACGCATAAGGCAACTTGGTGGTGATATAGTTATCTATATCCAAGCCAATTCTCCCCAATAGGAATTTGGTGTAGCAGAAGATGCAGCTTACCTACAATCACAGCTCCACCTATCTTTCCTTGTTCATGAATTTGTTAAAAAAACAATAGTTTTGCTGAATATTCTCTGAATATTCCCATAGTGAATTTAATTTTTATGTATGAAAAAACCACTGGCAATATCAGCTACCAGTATTTCGTTGTGCCAAAATGATCCTCAACTCATTTACCTTGTGAATTAGATCAGAGATGCCGATATATTCCTTATCTCATTTTTGGAACTCCTCAATCAATCATAAATCCGCCATAATAAACAACATCCAAAAATTCCCATGATACCTTTATTATTTATGGACGGCGTCACGTACCCACACGCGCTACCTGAGCTGTAAATTTTGTCATTTAGTACTAGATAGATAGATAGATTTATTCATCCTTTAAGCTACATTATGTAGATGGGACAGGTCATATTTCTAAAGAACATATAAAATATATAAAATAATTAAGTTATTGTCTCTCCCTTTATATGGCTTTTTCTTTCATGAAATCTGCCTGAGAAGAAATCTTTTATTTAGAATCCTATCGAAGTAGGAGAAATGTATGGAGTGTTTCTTTCTGTCACTAGGTTCCGCCGGTGAAAATGTATATTTTCCGACGCACCTAAAGATGTTTTAAGCTCGATGATGATTTTATTTATGTTGTGTCTCGCTTCGGCCAGAGCTCTACGGATCTCTGGCTGGTGACTACTCCGTACTGATGAGGGCCAAAAGCCTGAAACCGGTATGCGGGTTGTTAGGCGGACAGGACATGAATTTAAACATGATCGAGCTTATCAGAAAGAAACATTTGCGAACAATATCGATTTATATGCAAGTTTGCACGGATTGTTAGGTGGATATCATTCAACGTTCTGCGTGGTATTTGCTAGGAAAGTAGTTGTTTTTCGACTGTCGGTCTACCAATTGTGTTTCAATTCATATTGAACCTTTCGTGAAGACGACTTTGTGTGCTTTATGCATTTCATTTCTATTTTCTCTCCGTTCATATGGATTTTTCTTTCATTCTTTCAATTAAGTTATTGTAAAATGAAAATATGAATAATATTCGATGACCTGAAATCACATTAACAGGTCAGGTCAGTTGAACTTACACATATGAATATCAGTAGCGCTTGAAATGTGATACATGTTGTGAAACAAACTCATACATGGGGATATAGATAAAAATTAAATAAAAAAATAAATAACATATTGAAATATATTAAAATAAATTCGTCACAATGAAAGTGATCCCGCATTACCCACCTCATATACTGTGTAAAAACATTTTTCTGTTAGGAATAGTTTCAACTGTTTTTTAAAAACTTGAGATGACAGCGTCTTTATAACGCTTGGCAACATGTTATAGTGATGGATACCAACAAACATAGAAGACTTTTCATACTTTGCATAATGGTGTTTTTAGGTAGTTAGCATATTGTTATTCCTGGTATGGTAATTATGGATTTCTGATCTCGTTTCTACTTTCCTTCTATTTTCATTGATATACGTTGATGTTTTCAAAATGAACATACATGCAACAGTTAGATTTTATTTTGTTGAAAAATCTCTCTACGTGACGTTTTGTAATCTAGATTGAAGATCAGTCTCAGCAATAATTTCTGTTTTATGAAAATTCTATCTATTTCAGAAGCTAAACCCCAGACAGCAATGTTGTAGTAAATAATCGAATGAAACTTGGCAAAATAAACTGATATCAGTGATTAAGTATCTAATTTATTCTTTAGGGATTTAATGAGATGTTACCATTGATTCAGCTTCTTAGATGTGAACTCTACATGTTCTCGCCAAGGGAAATGTGAGTCAATTATTGTTCCTAAGAATTTTGTTGAGGTCGTTAATACTAAGGATTTAAATCATGCATGCTACGAGATGAATTTGCAAATTCCATACAGACTGTTTTACTTGTGTTGATTATCAGTCCATTTCTATAACACCAGTCATCAAATTCGTGTAGGACTGAGTTGACGAGGTTATTCATTTCTTCTGATGTTTTACGCGAAAGAATGATGGAAGTGTCATCTGCATACAGGTCTATCGCCCCATTACTTATATTAGGTAGATCATTTACATATAATAGAATTATCAGTGGCCCGAGAACACTGCCTTGTGGTGTTCCAGTTGTTACAGGGAACTTATTCGACATTTTGTCATTCTGTTCCACCCGGAAATATCTATTTGTCAAGAAAGATGTTTCCTCGAATACCCAGGTTAAATAGTTCTTCTGACAGGAATTTAATATTCAAGGTATCGAAGACTCTACTTAAATCTAAAAACATTACTATCACAATGTTTTTTTATCGATTAAATCATGTACTTGTTGTACAAGTTGAACGTTGCAGTTTCTGTCAAGTGGATTCTTCTGAACCGCACTTTGTCATTAGATCAAATGTTCCCATGTAATCGTTTATTTTACGAAATATAATTTTTTCAAAGATTTTTTGAGAATATACTGATTATAGAAATGTGTCGATAATTTTCTATGTTTTTACTGTCACCATTTTTTAGTATAGGGACAAGGACCACAATTTTAAGCATGTCAGGATATAATATGTCCTATAACTTCAGATAGTATATTCACGCATTCTTTGATAATATTTGTGGAAACTTGATCTGGTACTGTGTTTTTTTTTAATGCTAACCAGGCTATAACTGTTTTCACTTCATCAGTAGTGACTGGTTCAAAGAACATGGTTGAGATAACATTTGGCATTGTAATACAACTTCCTAGATCATTCCCCGGGAAATGCGTCTTGATTTTTTCATCAATTATTGTTCAGAAATACTCTCTGAATGTTTCCACAACTTCTGCTTCGCTACTGATTGTATTATCATTATGACTAAGTATTATATATTTGTTTTTTTTAATTTTTTTGGGGTTGTTTTATAATATTCCAGAGAGTTTTGGTTTTATTATTAGAATCCAGCACTTTTTTCATGAAATAATTTATTTTATCCTGGCGTATTTCATTTTTACCACCTTTCTTGGCTATCTTATAGACGGTCTTGCTATATTCGGAGTTTTCCTGTTTTCTCAGATGATTCAAGTGCTTGAGGGTGATTTTGTTATTTTGTTGTTGATAATTTTTATTTCTTGAGGATTTAGGAAATGCAGCCTCAAAGCACCAATGAGAATGTTCCCAGAAGACATTGAAAGCTTCATTGGTATTGGTAAATGTTGTGGTTGTAAAGTTTTTTGAGAATTTCCTGTCACCGGTTAGAAGTTTCTCAAACTCAGCTATAGAGAATTCGTTAATTTTTCTAGATTCGTAGGTTTCAGTCTGGTTCTTCATGTTTGTAGGGGTATTTTCTATTTTATTTTTCCGAATAATTGTGTGTGAGTGATGATCCGATAAGGCAAGATCACAGTTAGTAGGGATTAGGATGTCTCTATTGACGTTAGTTGATACAAAGTCAATACTACTGATAGTTTCGCGATTACCCCAATGTCCAATTCTTGTTGGTTCGTCAAAAAGAGATATAAAACCATATGATTCAATTATGCCATACACAATTATTGCATCAACATCTCTTGTGAGACTGTCAATGTTGAAGTCCCCACATATAATTACATTTTTGAATGTTTCGGTAACCTTTGCTAACAGAGATGGAAGTTGCAATAAGAACAAATTCACATTGCTGTTTGGTGATCTGTACAGACAGATTATGGTAGTGTCTTTCTCCAATGAAATGGCAGAACATTCAAATGCCAATACTGTTGATAGGTTACAGATATATTCAAAGTTTAGACATTTTTTTGAAACATCATTTTTGCAAGAATAATCGATCCTCCGTGCTTGTTTATCTTTTTATCACGACATCAGAAATATTTGCACATAAAAAGAATAATATATCATCATGGGACCTGGTTATGTTGAAAATCATTTGATTATGATGCCTCCATTTCAAAAGGATCTCAATCTGCCTGATTCCTTGAGAGAACTAGCACTAGTAGTAGAATTAGGCATATTGAGACCTTACAGTGCCGAGACCTAGGGATAAGGCAGATGGAGATCTCAGTGTGTGATCACTTCGTTCCCATCCTTAGTGCCCACACCTGGGCAGTAGGTAGAGACAATAGGGTACAAATCAATTTCTTTCTTTACTCTAACTGACGACTCTTTATTTTTTGTCTTGAGAATGGCTCCTAAATGAGAGCCAAAACGTCGAAGTCCTCAAATTTTTAGACGCGGTTCAATCCGAACTTTCCGTAATCAAAATAACCATGACCTGCAGAAACCATTCCGAATGCGAGTCTCTAGAGGCAATGATAATATTCTTTGCACAAAATGTTATAGAAAACCAACATGTTCTAATCGATTCATAAGATTCCTCTCTTACTACTCGCCGAACATGAAATAGGTTTGAAAAACAGAGTAATGTGTCCAGTCTATCATTTGGGAATGTTTCAACGAATTAAAATCAATTCTCAAAGAAAACTATTGTCTTATCTCGTGCTCATTGATAAGACGCATGCAGCTGCAAATATGCTACTACGTTACAGTTGTAAGGGCATTTTAACGCGCACCTTCCTTGTCAGGTGGATCTCCATCCAAGTACTAAATGCACCCCACGTTGCTTGGCTCAGATATCGATAAGACTCTCTCATAAGCTGAACGTAAGCATAACCAACGTTGACAATAATAGTGGTACAAACAAAATAAATAATAGCTGACCCGACCGACAGACTCCTCTCCAAATTTCTATATTCCCTAAAAAATGTTTTCTGAAAACTCTCGTCCGCGTAGAATTTCTTTTTTTCTATGTTTTTTTTGTGTAGTTCCATCTGGGGTATGCCTTCGACTCTGCTTGCTTCGCGTTATCCCGTTATCTTGTTTTCCCTTCATTCTATTTCCCGTTTTCAAGTTATGAGCTTACCAACACAGACATTCATTTTTATTATATAGTGCGGTCCATAGGTATGGAATAAACTCATTTTAAGCGTTATTATGTATTTGTTGAAAAAATTGACAATTTACAGTATGAAAATATTACCCCCTTCTGAACCCCCTCTGAATTATGGGCACCCCCTCAAAATATTTAAATGAAAAGGGGGGTAGTGTGGCACCTTGTTCGAAAGGGATTTTCATTCTCTGTAAATGTAAAATTTTTATACTTTACGTAGAATGAAGGAAATAATGTCACATAATGTTTAGGAAGTATTTTTCAATTCATTTTACAATTAAATTGAATGTTCAAAATGACCACCATTCCCTTCTTGACAATCGATCTTGGAATTCTCGTACAACATTTTGTAGGACCTCAGGGTTATGTTGTTAATTTCTACCGTTATCCTAACTTCTGAATCTGCACTATTGTCTGGTCTATTGAAATATACTTTTGATTTTAAATAACCCCATAAGAAGTAATCGAGAGCAGTCAAATCGGGGATCTAGGCGGCCATCCAATCGTTCCACGCCTTCCAATCCACTTATTGGGAAAAACTTCGTTCAAATAATCTCTAACAATACCTTTGCAATGCGGTGGAGCTCCGTCTTGTTGGTACCAAATTGATCTACCTATTGCATTCGGATCATAACAACAGGAAAAAGTATTTTTAATGTAGGCTGTAAAAAGTTCATAAAAAATCTAGATAAACCTCACCATTAACTGTGCCTTCAAAAAAATAAGGGCCAATAATTTTGTTGTTAATGATACCAGCCCAAACGTTCACTTTTTAGGATAGTGTGTGTGAGCCTCACATAATGAGGATTTTCTCTGCTCCAATGTCTATTAACCGTTTTATTTAAATGAAAAGTAGCTTCACCAGAAAAAACAATTTTGTTTATGAACTGCAAATCTCCTTCCATTCTGTCCATCATCAGTTCACAGAACAGTTCATTTAACTCCCGAACCAAATGAACTTTATGTAAAGCTTTCAATATCGATGATTTACTTACATCATTGCCGGCGGCAATTTGTCTACTTGTCATGTGCAGATTTTCTTCAATCGCTAACAGTACCTCCAACATTTTTTCCTCATCCAATTTAACATTTCGAGCTGGTTTTTGAATAATTTTTACATGTCCAGTTTCTATTTTGCTAACTGTTTACTGTGAGACGTGTTGACCAGGGTATTTATTATTGAACATTTCACAAACTTACTTTTGAGTTCTTATTTTATTATCGCATTCAATCATAATTAAAATGTCTATTCTTTGAGTTTCGGGTAAATGAGCTATAGGTAAATCAAATAACACACGAATATTTTTCAATATACTGACGTGTGTCAGCAACTTATAAATATCAGAATAACAGTAGTCTACTAGATTGACATAACATTATTTATGTGGGTTTTGCGAATGATTTTTTGGTGTCCTGAACGACTTTTTCCTGAGGTTTAGCAAAACAGATGAGAAAATACCTGATTATTTCTTATTTGGTCTATTGTTTTTATGCATGTTGATACTGTATCATGAATTATAAGTGCTAGATAGGAGTAGGACTTCATCATGTTTTTTTTCAAGTGTAGGAACATAAACTGAGTGGTTTATGCCTTGTATGTATTTTTGTTTTATATCAACGAGTTCATGTTTATTTATTCCTAGGGGGATATTCCTCAGAAAAAGTTGTCGTATGTATAAAATTCTGTTTCTATAGACGAAAGTAAGTATTTTGTGAGATTCCCAGGTCCGAAAGATAATTTTCAGACGCAGCATCCCACGCTAGGATACCATAAGTAAAGTGACTTTCTGCCAGTATACATGGTATGATATTTTTTAATATTTCATTGCGCTCATTTTTGACAAATTTTCAAGTATATGTAGTACAAATCTGATTTTTGTTATTATATTGTTCATATGAGTATCCCATTTTAGGTGCCGATTCAGGTAAATTCCCAGATATTTCACGCTAGGTACTGACCGAAAATTGTATATCAATGCACAGGGGAACGGGAGGAAATCGTAGTGAGCTTGCATTTGAAGTAAAGGCTCCATAGTTAGTTTCTTGGACATTGAGCGTCAGTATTTTGCTGTCGAACAACTCCATTATTGTTTCAAAATCTTCTGGCAATCTGTTCCCAGTTATTTGCCTTGTATATAATTGCAGTGTGATCCTCAAAGCTATTCAACCAGTCCATTCAGGCACATATTAAACAGGAGCGGTACAAGTACTGTTCCATGGGGAACTCGTACTCTGAGAGCTCTGTATTCAGCTTTCCAGATAATTTCCCAATAGAATGTTGAAACCCATTTCCTTCAGCATGTTCAGGAGCTGAATGTGATCTAAATGTATCGAAAGCCTTCGCCAGGTCCACAAATAATAATAATAAAAAATTTATTGAATCCTTCACGATCATTGAAATGACATAGGATAGTCAGACAGCAATTAAAATTCACATACAGTCAACATCTATACATACACATATAACATTTCACAGTCAACATCTATACATAAAACTATAACAATTTCACAAGTTAGATGGAGATACATATTATTGATTAAAATAAACCATTAATCAAGTATCTTTGAGTTTCGCTTTGAAATTATTTTCCCTATTTAGGTTTTTTATTTCGTCAGGTAAGTAATTAAAAATTTTGCCCCTTATAAGACGGACAATTTTCATACAGACGAGTTGAATGTTTCTGAAATCTATTTAATTCGCCTTTTCTGGTAGGATATGCATATGGAAATCACAGTTCGATTGTAATTCTGTATCTGTTTTCGGAAAACAGAGTACATTTGTAGATATAAATGCACGGTACGCACATAACTTTATTCTCAATAAAGCGGGGTCTACAACATTATCTGCAGTCTATTCTATATATAAGTCGCATAACCCTCTTCTGGGAGACAACTATTTTATTTAGTTTTGTGGTACAACCCCAAACAGCAATATTATAGGAGATATGGGCATATACAAGAGCAAAGTAAACATTTAATAGTTGGGCTCCATTGAAATTGGACCTCAATTGTCTAATTGCGTAGTACCACTGTTTTATCTAATTTTTTAAGAAATAAATTTAATTTATTCATTATTAATAAATTTTATATTAATTAGTAATATTAAACATTTTTAGGGATGAGCTCAAAAATTCATTATTATTAGCTTATAAAAAATATAAAATTGTAGGATTAGAATTTTTTATCAATAAGAAAATGTTAAAATTAATTATTATTAATATTTTTTTATAAATTATATATTTTTTATTAAAATGTTAATTTCATTAATAAAGATTGAGTAATAATGATAAAATTAGTATAATTTTAAGTTGTTTTTTTTATTTAGGTTAGCTTAGGTTAGGTTAGGTTGGGTTAGGTATATGCTTACTGACATGATTTATACCCGACTCCCAGGTAATGTTACCATCGATATATGTACCAAAGAATTTGGTGTTTCTGATGATTCAATTATTTCATCACCTATCTAACATGAAAGTTATAAATTTTTTATTCGTTCTGGAATAAAATTGCATCAGAACAGTTTTCTTTGCCTTTTTATGCCCCAATTTTTGAATTCGAGACTCAGTGTATTCAATTTTCCTCGGAATATGCACAGCCTTTTATCATTTCTGCCCATGTTTGAATTGATTTCATTCAGAACTGACATAAAGCATCGTTTGTAGATTTTCCAGTTGTGAAACCAAACTGATGATTACGGAGGGTTTTATTTCTGTCTAGGAAGTTCAGCATGCGTTTTTTCAGATTTTCAGATAGTTTGCTACTTCCAAACTATAGGTTGATTTTCTTTCGAACAACTGGATGTTTAGGTGGAAGCAGATGACTCATATTGGGGTTGGAGTCAAGATGGTGATGAAATGATAAAATGATCAAAATAAGATTCCCATTGCAAAATCTGACTCTCCCTCTACGGTTAGTCACTAAACAGTCATAAGAAATGGAACAAACTTTCCGACTCATATCCGTGAATAGTCATCTTATCTTATCTTCACAAAGATATAAAAGAAAATATACCACCCACTTCAGAAATAGTTCATTCGAAAGCGTTAAATAAATTGAGTGTCCAGGGATTGCATGTTAAAGCTCAATATGCTGATTACAATTTTTGCTTGTATAGCACTTTCCATCCAAGGCATATCAGGCCATGGAATGATGCTCGAGCCTATGAATAGAAGCTCAATGTGGAGAATCAATTCTTCTGCTCCGGAAAATGTTCAGGACAACCAAAATTGGTGTGGAGGATTCTGGGTGAGTATAACGACATAGATAATGTTCTAGTAAAATAGAGATTCAACTTCGTTTTTGTGATTTAATCAGATAATGAGATCGCGATCAGTAGAATTTCCAGGCAGAATGCTTTCTCGAAAATTTGAAAAAAATTGACTATTCCCCTCAATTTTTTATACTGATGAAAATATTGTTTTTCGATAAATCCACACTATGCCCTGTCATTCAATTGATATATTATATATAATTCAATTCCTATAAGGAAACTGGAAATGCAAAATTGATTAAAAATAGATTTTGAGCTCACTACATAAAATGATTTGATATTGGAATTTGAATATATAAATTTTTCAGAAATGAACCAAGTAAGGCTGTGAATTATATAACTCCTATATTATCATACAATCAATAGGTGTTGTGGAGTAGTGTGTGGGTAACAAACCCAGAAAACATGGGGGTTTGATTTATCAAAAGAACTTTCTAACAAAAAATTAAACCGACGAAATACGGAACTGAATAGTAAAAAATGAAATAAACCTTCTTAGTCTCAGTAACAAAGCTCCTAAACTAATGTAAGTAACTAATTTTGAGTCGGCGCCAAACAAACAAGCAAATGAATTAGGTAAGGCGTAAAATGATGGCATCGAGTTGCGCGGTGACATTCTGATAATTTAATGATGTTCGTTGATTGTTTGTTTGGCGCCGACTCAAAATTAGTTACTTACATTAGTTTAGGAGCTCAGTTACTGAGACTAAGAAGGTTTATTTTATTTTTTACTTTTCAGTTCCGTATTTCATCGGTTCAATTTTTTTGTTAAAAAGTTTTTATTTTTCAATTTTTTATGGCTAAAATATACCAATTACTACCTACTTGTTTTTTGATTACTTCCAAAATACTTACTTACCCACCTTACTTCAACTATTACCAGTTGAATAATATGATTATCTACTTTTACTATTTGTTGTAATATAAATTATTTTTGTTGTTCTGGTTAGTTTATTTCATTACTTTGTATATCATTCCATCCTCTCATAGAATATAATGGATTTGACGGATGTGGAACAGAAATAATGTCAGTAGCGATCTGTCATTGTCAACTACGTATGTTGTGCCAATGTTCATAAGTGAAAAATCAATTATCCCCTATTTTTCCACCCGTTAGGGTATATAATTTCATTCGAAATCTAAATATAAGGTATACCATCAATATCCTTCATTTTGCTATAGTTACTCTAATCCCAATTGGAACGGCAATAAAAACAAGAGCATTACGAGGAATGCGCATATGCACTGCCCGGCTTATGGAAAATTTATATACTACCAGTGTTTTTACTCTCAAAGCGTTCCTGGTACAATCATAAAAAAGTTCAGTCGTGTGGAAGAGAATTCCTTCTCGAAACTTTTTAGGTCGGTCCAATTGGGATTAGAAATACTATACCCGTAGGGGTGGATTTCATCTTTTAAATTCTAATGGGACCAAAGTCGAAGTACACCCTATCCACTGAAACAAGAATTATCGGAATCGGACGCCTCAGTAAAAAGTTATGCGTGATCACACATAAAAAAAAATGATGGAAAAAAAATATACGGGTCGACTAGAGAACATCTTCCTTTTTGGTTTCGTCGGTTACAAATCAGATCTGTTCCAAGAAGAACGATGATGTTATGATGAAATCAAATTTTACTGTTGCAAAATGAGCAATTATGAATTAATATGCCATGAACAACCATTTGTTTTTAACCGACGAAATCAAAAGGAGGAGGTTCCTGTCGACCCTTTTTTGTTTTTTTATGTATGACCACGCATAGTTTTCATGATTCTTTTCATTGGATGGTGTACTGCAAGTTGGTCCCATTTGAATTTGAAAAAAAATCCATCCCTAAGGGTAGCAAAATGGAGGATATTGATCAGGCATAACTTTGTAGTGGATCATCCGATTTGGATTCTTTTTTTGTTAGATAGGGTATACTTCACAGTTGATCATATTTCAATTTGGAATGGAATGATCCACCCCTATGGTTAGAAAAATGGGGATGATTGATTTTTCACTTGTGAACATTGGCACACATATGTAGTTGACATTGACAGATCCTCCTACAACCTTCACAATAATTACATTCTATGAAAGAATATAATTATATACGAAGTGATGAAATCAACTGACCAGAACTTTCAAAAATAATTTATATTATATAACAATAAATAGTTAAAGTAGATAATCATATTATTTAACAGTTGAAAGTTGAAGTTAGCTAGGTAAGTGAGTATTTTGGAAGTAATCAAAAATTAAGTGGGTAGTAATTAGTAGATTTCAGCCACAAAAAATTGAAAAATAAAAACTTTTTAACAAAAAGCAAAAAATAAAATAAACCTTTTGGTCTTAATGATAATTGAGCTCCTAAACTAATGTGAGTAACTTATTTTGAGTCGGCGCCAAACAAACTAGCAATTAGATTGGGTAAAGCGTAAAATGATGGCAGCGTTATCATTACTTCTTCAAAGTAATATAATGATCTTCGATAATTGTTTGTTTGGCGCCGACTCAAAATTAGTTACTCACATCAGTTTAGGAGCTCAATTATCATTAAGACTGAGAAGGATCATTTTATTTTTTGCTTTTCAGTTGATTTTTTGGTAAAAAGTTTTGAAGCATCGAGTGATGCGGCCGTTTGATGCTAGCCCACAGTGTGAGAGGTACGGGGTTCGAATCCTAGCAAAGGCAATTTTTTTTTAATTTTGAAATATTTGCATTAACAACAAAAATGCAATGAATAAATAACAAATACATATTAGATCAACAGGAAATTTTCTTTTATCAAATTTTACAATATCGACTTTTAAAACCGGGTTTTTTGGGTTTCCTATTTTCCCGGAAATGAAAATGAATATCAATAGCCAAAGTCCTACTCATTTGAATTATTTTAAAGTAATCAGCCCAGTGTGCTCGTATAATTGCAGGAGATGAACAAAAATCGATTTTTATAGAACCCTATCCTAACATATTCCTATCCTATAGAGCATTGAACTCATCATCATGGATTGTATAGGTATAGTAGAATTGGTTGTATATATAAGGATTAGTAAACTGAGTTCATTTTATTGAATAAACATCTTTTGATTGAATACAATACAAAAATATTTATTGGAGGGTTCATATCGTATACCAATTGGCGATGACTTAGTGCATATTAGGTTATTGTCCTTTTAATAATTCCATCGTCAACTCCCCTCCTGCGTTACCTCATGGGAGTAAATAACTTTATTATTTTCTACGAGAATTCAAATTTTTTTTAAATCTTTTTTTTGTGGATCGATTATGCGCTGAAATGTTGGGAAAAGGCGGTGACACCAAAAAACAACTTAAAAAAATTCTGTGCGGTTTGTTTGTATTTGTGGGTAATTTAGGTTGTGTATTTGTGTGTTGTACATTTGGGGTTATCTAATTTGATATTCGTAAGAGATTATGTGTTTTTGGGTAAAAATTTGATGGAGTTTATTTACATCATTTGAGTGATTTTTGAGAAAATATTTGTGGTGTTGATTGATTGATTGATTGATACTGTCACGTGGAGTCAACAACGTCGGGCGCGGATCGTACTTGGATGGGTGACCGCTTGGGAACACAGCGTATCGTCGCATACCTTTGCCATTTTTTTTTAATGATCATAGATCAAATTTTTATCTATTCAATATTTCGATAATCAATGAGAACCACTTTCAAACATACCGTTTTTTTCAGACTCACGCGAAAGGCTCGGATTCGATTCCTAGCAGTGGTTTTTTTTTTGTCAAAATCCTTTCCTGCTACAATAATATTTTATTTCATAGAGATGATGAATGAATTTGAGAGATGAAACCCCTAGCACATATGATATTACCCTCGAAAAAACCCCTAGCACTTATGATATTACCCTCGATAAAATCCACAGCCCCTATTATTGATTAAATCACAGTTACCGTCCTTTATAACACATAACTATCACCTCACTTTTTCGGATATACAGTGCTTCTCTTTAATGTCCTCCCCCTTTTATTTTCTGAACGGGTCAACTCAAAAAATTGAAACTTGGGATAATGAAATTGATGCATGAATACTATATTTTGGAGTGAAATTGACAGATGAAACTTTCAAGATGGCGAGTGGGCGCCACCTGGGGAAAAAAATAAATTGAAAGGGGGCTTGTGACACATTCTCCTGAAGCTTCTTACGGAAACTTCACAACCCTAGAATATAAAGTTAATATCTTCACCTACTACAAAATGACGGAACATTTAATAATTGCCTGAATACATCGACGTTTAACTTCATAATTTGAGGAAAGAAGCTGAGTTCAGTTCAGAAGACGCTCGAAATGGTTGCCTTGAATTGCTTGACATAAGAACAGCCTATCCGATATTTCACGCCGAACAGTTTCGAACACAGTAACGTCGATATTTCTACAAATATTTATTATTCTCTGCCGTATATCCAATATTGAAGCAGGTTCAGTTTCGTACACCTTTTGCTTCAAATAGCCCCATAAAAAAGTCTACAGGTGTCAAATCTGGCGAGCGGGCTGGCCATTCCGTAGGACCGACGACCAATTCAACGACCGGGTAAAGTATTATCCAAATAGTTTCTTACTTGTCCGTAGTAATGTGGTGATGCTCCATCTTGTTGGAACACAATATCCATATCAAATTCATTAGGATTCGCTTCGACGATTCCGGTGATAAGAGGGTCAACAGTATTTTTCAGCATATTCAAATACAGTCCCCCTGTTGAATTTTGTTCAATGAATAGAGGTCCTACAATATGGTTTTCCAATATTCCTGCCCAGACGTTAATTTTTTCTGGATATTGGTATGAGTTTCCGGAAAATGTGAGGGTTGGTGTCACTCCAATAACAGCAATTTTGTCTGTGAGCCTTGCCGTTGAGATAAAATGTGGATTCGTCCCTGAAATAAATATTGTGGAGATAGGTAGGATGCCTTGCAATGGTTGCCGTCATAATTTCGCAGAATTCTGTTCTTCGATCAGGGGCATCTTCATTTAACTGGTGTACTATTTTGATTTTGTATGGATGATACTTATTTCTCTTCAAAAGTATCCAGACAGTAGAAGGATACACCTCACAAACATTCGCGATGGAGGAAGTAGACTGTTGAAGATTTACTATCATCCCGCCAATTATTTGAACTTGCTGTTCTTCCGGAATGGACGGATGACCTGGGGGCTTTTTGTTCTGTATACTACCGGTAGTTGTAAATTTGGTTACAAGTTCCCTTGAATATTTTCTACAGATAGGACGATTCGGGAAACGATCATTGAAAATTCTTTCGGTTTCGTGAAAGTTACGCGTCGCACCGTGAATAAAAATCGCTTCGATTTTTTCTTCCAATGGACGAGAATTGACCATTTCAGAGAAAGTTCACGTGGTACCTTACTAGTAAAACCGAAAACTAAATGAGAATATTTTAACTGAACAATGATGTTCGTTGTCGTACTGACATTCCTTGTCATTGTTTGTTTAAACAAAAACTAACCTATCAAACCTTATCGGGTTGTTGGGATTGCCATATGGCAGAGAAAAACAAATATTTCTAGATGTATCGATATTAATGTGTTTGTATTCAGGTAATTATTAAATGTTTCGCCATTTTGTAGTAGGTGAAGATATTGACTTCATATTCTAGGATTGTGAAGTATTCGTCAGGAGCTTCGAAAGGATGTGTCACAAGACCCCCCTTTCGATTTAATTTTTTTTCCAGGTGGCGCCCAGTTGCCATCTTGAAAGTTTTATCTGTCAATTTTACTCCAAAATATAGTATTCATGCATCAATTTCATTATCCCAAGTTTGAATTTTTTGAGTTGACCTGTTCAAAAAATAAAAGCGGGGGGACCTTAAAGAAAAGCACTGTACATTCAAAACATCCAACATTCGACTGATGCTGAACTCTGTGAAAATACTTTCAGGTACAAAATGGCAAAAATGGTGGCAAATGTGGTGTTTGTGGAGATGTCTACACCGACCCCCACCCACAGAACAATGAAAATACAGGGATATACGGAGTTGGTATGATTGGTGGGACGTACCAATCCGGTAGTGTTGTGAATATTACAATCTTACTCACTGCTAACCATTTGGGAGAATTTACTTACAGGTGAGAAATCGAATGAAATTAGCAAACGCTTTTTTGTCATTCTTCTTGTTTTTATCCTGAGGTTGGACTTTTGTCTAGTCGCACTGTTTATTTTGCATTTGATGCCATAAATAACGTTCGCTTCAAGCCCAGTGCGCTGTTGTCTGATAAAAACCAATAAGTGCGTTTGCTGACTGAGGTTTTGTTTTTATTTTCAAGGTGAAATTTTCATTCTGGATGGGTCTTTGGAATCCATAAATACTTCACTATGTATTCAATTTTAACTGAAATAGGCGTCTATTTGATCGTACAGATGTCGACTGCTAATAATCATTTGTCAACTTGACCATTTTCCTAATAATAATCCAGTCGGAATGAACAAAAAAATAGTGGTAGGTTTACAATAACTCGCATACAGATAAAAATTGGTACAGGTCTCACGTACACTTTTACAAATGAAATCCTCACTCTATAGTCTTCTATTTTTATTTTCAAGAAATTGCCATGACACTCTGCTTGTACGCCTCTGTAGCAACTGATTTCTTTTCAAAATAGAGCACCCATTGAATAAAAACATCTCTGCAAATTTGATTGAAGTTTTTTCAAATATATGATAGTTATGGGAAAACATGTCTTTTATTTTCCAGTTTCAACAGCTTTGTGAAAAATGCATGTGAAAGTGTCATTCATTTTTTGGTAGAATATCCATTTGTAATTTAAACCAGTAATTAGTATTGTAAAATTCACTTCAGCCGAACAACTTTTTCATTACTAGTATGTTTGTATTCATAAAAGCGCAATTATCTTGAAAACGGTTGGTTTTTCCGGATTCAAACAAATTGAATGAGGAATGCGAAAATGAATAATTTTTCTGATTTCACCAGTGGCGTAAAAAATAAGGGAGAAAAAGGACCAAATTTTCAAAACTGGAAGTTATGAATCAAAAATATTTTCAATTTTTCATATTCAACTACCTGTATCTCTACGAACATTTGAGAAAAAAGATTTTAGGAAAGTCGAAGGGAATCTTCCCAATTCGGCATAAACGTTCCGGCGAAAAAGAGTATGAGCCCTGCATTTTTATTAAGTTCATTTTTGAACGAATTTGAATGATAGACATTTTGGAATAAAATCGTTTTCAATGCAATTACCAACATGTGATTTGAAACGTTACTCTATGTCGTCCTCAAGTCTAGTGACACCAATAACACCTATCTTGTGCCATTAATCTGTCAGTTTGTAGCGTTTGGATTTACCTAGAGTAGGGTTAGCGCGTTTCTGCTATCTTCGCCAAGATGTCGCCACCAATCCCAATGTCCACCGGACAAGTTAATATTTGATTTTAGAGTTGAATGTTTATCTTGTTGGATGTGTACACTCCCACAGGAGTCCCATATAAAATGATAATGAGAATTCTCAATCATTTACTAAGTATAATTCATTCACCCTGTATAAGACTAATTTAAAATGGAATCTGTTTGGAGAAAAGAACTTAATATAGCATTCGGGACATAACATCTGGAAGAAATTAATGAACACCCACACCGGTAACGGTTCATTGAAAACACCCATGAATTTGATAAAGCGTTGACACCTTGAACAAATAACACTGCTGAGAACAATTTATGAGCAAAGAAGCACCACATCAAATTGAAATAATAATCAACATAGGACTCCCGTATCAGAAGTGTTAGGCGATGAGTGAATCATTGCAGAGCAGATCATAAATCAACAATCAACCCTTTGGTCCTAATGAAAGCGAATAGAACGACTATTGAATTCAATGTACCCACTCACATTTAGAGTGTGCCTTTGGATTGATAGAAAATAATTATAATCAAGCCCTTCAAAGATTAATTTTGACCGTTATGAAAAGTGGAATTGTAAACAAGACATTAATTCGAATTTAAGTCTTCGAACGTTATTCAAACCTCATCATATGTGCGCGATTACATACTAACTACTAAATGATTTTCTTTGTGTCGATAACATGCTGATTTCAAGGCGCCCTATTCAACAATCGAAATGCGTGAGGTTCAACAATTGGAGAAAATAATACTGTTGGTCATTTTGTGGGGAATCTTTTTTTTTACAGTTTGTGCGAGCTGGAGGATCCAAACGCACCTGAATCCGGAGAGGAATGCTTCAAACCATTGCTGTTCGCCGATGGTTCCGGAAGATACATAGTATCAGACACCGATACTTTTGTTTACAATCTGATTCAACTACCTGAGATGACATGTGAAAGATGTGTTCTCAGATGGACCTATAGATGTGGTAAGCTTCAAAGTTATATTACAGTATTGAGGGGGTTCACTGACGGATTCAACAAACGCGAAAGAGTTTTTCCTACGAATAAAATCATTCATCTAGTTCTAACAAATGGACTTGTTCATCGAAACGATACTGCATGAGAGAAATATGTGAAACATATCAGAAAGCAGATTTTTATTGAAAATTACACATTTTTGAAAATGTATCTCTATCTATACAATAGGTGTATGTTATGTCGAATATTCATAGAAATACAACTAGCCTCCTTGCTAATATTTCGACGAACACTGGATTATATCCAATGGATAATTGTGCAAAGTACTATAAGGTCACCTTGCAAATGTTTGTGAAGAAATGTAAAAATATCAACCACCCTTCGAGCTGAACACATGTAGACCGGTTTCGGGGTATTTGCCACTCATCAGTACAAGGTAGGTCAAGCAGACAATGATCAATGTCTGAGATTCCGCATAAACTTATAACGTTGGCAAGGATAGAGGACTCTTTTACAAGGTGTTACCTCCGAATTGCATCTCTTATTCTTCGCATCTGGCAAACGCTGGGCAATAGCCAATAGGCGTATTATGGCCAAGACTGCCCATACAGGCAAGACTCAACCAGCATACTCACTGCTTTGCTATAGTCGACGAACGGAGCCCGTACTGAGGCCGACATGAGTTTCGAGACCTGGCATTCTCAGACTCGTTCGAGGGACTTCGGTTGGTATCTCAGGACCGGTTTGTTCGGGGAAGCGTGGCATGACACTTACTGAGGAAGATTGTTGATGGTGGTTATTGGCTGGACTGACTGGTTTTGGCATAAACGAGATAAGCTCCCGATCACACACAAAGTGCCTCTTCCGCCACTCGGTGGATGATACATTCGGTATAAGAATGTGGTCTACTTCTACCGCAGACTAATTTGTCTGCCCGTCAGGCATCCTCAGTTTTAAAGTTGAGAATTTACCCATAACGGAATTTAACTGATTTTTGCCTGAATGCTGAGCGTTATTATTGGAATTCCTTACCCCGTTTTGAGTATTTGCTCTGTTCTTCAGAATATAAATAGTAATTCTAACAGAGTTTATTATATCTCCACTCTCGACTATTTTTCCAATAGGCAATCGTTCGTATAGAAAGTATCAGAATACCGTCAATATAAAAAAACGTATTTCAAAATGATTGTGTTTGCAGTGAGAATGAATGAGAAAATTCACTACTTCATTTATAAATAAGACGAGTAGTAGTCGTGACATCAGACACAATGGGCGGAGCTTACGTACCTTCCCATTGGAAATGCAATTGCATGTTGTGTTATAAATAAGGGTGGAAATATCAATATTCTGTTATAGTGAGACCAAATTTAGAATTGTCCACCATATTTTATAGAGATGTGAGGGTTGTAATATATTTATGGGTCATTTGAGATAGTTGTGATTATGTCATTGTTTTGTTCTGATTAAAGAATAAATTCAAGACCAAGCTACTTTTACTGGCATTTTTTTGTTTTGGAGCATTCTATGTACATCTGTAACGGATATGTCCAAACAGAGCCATTGTTATATCCGACTCTAGGTCTAGAATGAAAGAATCCCGTACCTTTAGGACAATTGTCAAACCCCTTGTATGAACCCGAATATTATTGTTTCTTCATGTACAAATTAATGACGTCAATCTATACATACATTAATTAAAATAATTTTTGTTCAATGTACTCGAGCTAAACTATGAATATTTGTACACCGTTGACTGTACAAAGGTGTAAATTCAAAGTTTTCAGAGGCTCTATACTGAGTGTTGTATAGCTTATCGCAGTACAACAAGATCAATTTGGAGAGCGGTCAACTCAATTAAATCTCTCAATATATGATTGTAGGAGATCGTTATATCTATGTAATCGGTCATATCTCATAAGTAAATCAAGAAAAAAATACTAGTAAAATGTTAGTATTGAATATAATAAAATCATTTGAAATACTCAAGGGATACAATCATAATTTATTATAAGTAAATGATGGTTTTAAAATATAAATATATTTATCATCCATGATTTACTGTCATGATAAACCGATTGAAACTACTTTTAAATTTTTCTTACATCAATTACCATTATAAATGCAGCATACAGTAATAAATGGCAAAAAGAAACCAATTGAAACTTAAAACCATTTATTAAATTTTTCTTACATCAATTACCATTATAAAGCAGCATAAGTAATAAATGTCAAAATGATTGAAAGAAAACTGAATTAAATTTACGTTGAGAAAATCATATCTTACAAATAAATTATCAAATCTATTGTATGATATTTTCAATTTTCAAAATAATGCCATGTTTACAAAAAAAGAAAGGGGATACCTTACCTTACGAAAAATCTGATCATGTCACACACACAAAGAAGCTTCCAAGATTCATCCCAATTTCTTTATATGAATATGTGTAATTTGTATTAGATTTATTCATGAAAACAATAAAATGCAATTTGTAATTTATCTGCGAGCACTATATGAATTATGAAGTTATTTACGTTGTTTCATGAGTTCAAAGTCTAGTCTTGTTTGATTTCTGAGTACAAAGTGGATTGGCATCGAATAGATAATTGATGATTATTACTTTGGTTGAATGATGTACATCTTGCACTAGTTTCTAAAGTAAGAGTTTGAGTCAAATGACTGAACTGAATCTAATAATGAATTTAATATAATAATCCCTGCTCAGGTGATGCTTTTATAGTCTTTCCCCAGAACTACAAGGATCGTTTTTCTAAACTGTAAAAATTTGTGATATGTATATATATATTATATATATATATATATATATATATTTCACAATAAATGATTCTTCATATACAGGGTATGACAACCAATTGGTGACATTTTATTCTCCTGGGGTAAGAACAAGTGACAGAAGTAATATCAGCTGATTTACTCGGTGTGATCTACAATATGAACATGTTCATCAAATGCTTTATTTTTCATCTAGCATGTATTTCTCTCTGATAATATCAAATCAGCATCGAATTGCATTGTTTTGCAATGGTTGGATTTCAATGCATTTTCTCTTCCTTTAATTATTTCATTGTCATTTCCAGGAACTCGTTGATGCTAGAAATCTTTAAAATGTGTTTTGAAGTCCTTCTTACCTAGAAATCTGAAAATAAAATGAAATATTCAAGCAAAACATACAGATTAACAATAAAAACAAAACAATGTCATAACCTCAAATCTTTGTATAAGCCATAAAATGTTTATAATCTTTACCTCTCTACAAAATTTAATGCGACCCAAATGTGGCCTTACTTCAACAAAAAATTATTATATCCACTTTTATTTATAACACAATCACGAATGAACTGCGAAATGAAACTCCTTATGTGCATTTGCTTTTTCGAAGGAAAGGTTCGTGAGCTCCTCCCCCTTTGTGACGTCAGACTAAGGTAGTTCATTTCACCAGTCTTACACTCAACATATGCGCCGAACAGTTCGGTGTTCAGTTGCAGGAACATACTTCAGCAAAAGACATTCTGGATCACTAGGTCACAATGGTCATTGATATTATTCTAAATGAAATACTGTTTGGGTTTTGTTTTCTTAGTTTGTTCTGAATTTCTGATAATTGTGATTCGTTAAGTGCTTAGGTGTGTTGACCTCATCTACTAGTTGGTTGTTTTCATAAACTATGAAATTAAATACACTGGTGTGCAAAAAAGATTATACCTTGTATATTTGTGTAAGACAATAGTTTTTTGCTTTGACCTTTTAAACGGAACACTTGGCGGACAAAGTGTACTATAGCCAGTAATTAAATTTTTTTATGATTCTTTTTAGGTAATAACTGGGGAGTTTGCGAGGATGGAACAGGAGCAATGGGTTGTGGTAATCAGGAACACTTCATATCTTGTTCTGACATCGTCATTGTTTAGTTTTCAACGATATTTGCTCCTGGCGAGATCATAATTCCTCGATGAGAGTCCAGATAAGCGAGAGGAGTTTCTCTCTCTGGTCGCGAAAATATGACATTAGAAATGTAAGTTTGAAATTTAATAACAATAAATCGTATACTCTGTCAGTTTTTGTAGTTATTGAAGGGTATTTGAGTTGAAAAACTATTAAAAACTGTTACTTTGTGAACTCTTTTTTTTTCATCAATCAAACTGTATTCTGACTGTCCTTTCAGAGAGTGTGCGTACCATGATAATAATAAATGAAACAACATGTTGAGCTTATGAATATAAATAATGACTTTCATTGAGCTCACAGTCTGAATGAGAATACTTTGTGATTTGAAATTCTGAACTAACGTGACTGAACTATATACAAAATCACAAGGACTTCAAAAGGTTTCTCAATTATACAAAAATTATTCAATTGAAATTCAGTTGATATTACTATAACAAGTCAAGAGTTAGTATTTAACAAGTACCCCACTGACGAAAACTCAGGAGGAACTACAACTATCTTTTCTGAAACCTTTTTCAATCCCTTACACAGTGCATTAGTTTCACGTGTAGAATGAAACGTGTTAATGGATGGTGTCTCTGAGCTAACATAATAAATATATTCTACTTTTGAACATAAGACAAGTACCGGAGATGCTAATTCATACATTTTTGTATCTCTCTCTCTCTCTTTCTCTCTCTCTTTTTCCATATATATTATATATATATATATATATATATATATATATATATATATATATAATAATAATAATATTTTATATTATATAGTGGAAATTATATCAAAGTGATCGTCGAATTGTGCTCGATGGAACTGTAAATATGAAGCATTGAATGTTTCACATAATCGCATACTAACCGTGAATTGATAGAGAGCTCGAATGAAACACACTGTGCCAAAGTGTGAACAGAAACAAAAAGTTATCGACTACCGTTTTTACTCAGCAGCAATCGGGATCACATGTGTATTGGAACTTATTCATACGAGGGCGATTCATATACTATATAGCTTTCTAATACGGCAATGGCAACGGCAAAACCAGTGTTGGATGTATCTCCAAAACATCCTTGTAAAAGATGCCAAAAAGTTGCATTGAGTGGTTATAAGTGTATTGATTGTGAAACTATATCCCATAGCGGTTGTCTGAGACAAATGAAAAACATTAAATATGTAAACAACAGGGAAATTTTGTGTTGTGGAACGCCTGTTAACGATGACCTTGAAGAATCGTTCGATAGTGCCAAAGAGTGAGTGAATCAAATCACTCTAACAATGATACTGAAATCTTTTACTTGAAAGAACTACTGAAACACAAAGGTATCATAATAAATAACCAGCAAACTATGATAAACATTATGAATGACCAAATCACTCTATTGAAACAATCAGGAATCTTGCCGAACCAGCTAAATCCGGTACCTTTAACTACACCTAGCGGATCTAAACAAAGGGAAATAGACCCACATGCTACACCAAATATTGGTAAAAGAACCGTATAAACCAAGTGAACGGATGATGGCGCCAGCACAAAAAGCCCAGACAACTGATAAACCCAATTATCAGGGGCGTAGCCAAACCGAAATAAACAAATTAAAGAAAACGAATGTACGAATCTACCTAGACAAATAACCTCCAAACATGTCACAAGAAAATAAAGACAATCCTGCAATATTATCAAACGAAACCTGGGAAACGCAAGCCCGTAAATCGAGAAATAAGGGCAGGGTGAAAAACAAACCTATAGTAGGAAATAAAACGAAGTGCTCACTGAAAGCAGCTACACAAAAGACGTTCCTCCATGTTTACAAATTGGACATTAGTATGAAACCACAAGACGTAAGTGACTTTCTGAAACCCTCTTTCCCTGAGGTAGATGTGGAACAGTTGCTGTCAAGGTACCCCCAATTTTATTCTTCATTTAAAGTGACAATAAACGAGATCAACTACGAGAAAGCTATGGATTCTTCAGTTTGGCCTGACGGAGCACTCGTAAATAGTTTTTTACATCGAAGAACGAAGACAAACAACAACGGGTGATTTTAAACGATAATAATTCTATATCTTCTCACTCATCTTATTGTAAACAGGGGAATTGGGTGAGTATTTTCCATGTTAACATAGGGTGTCTATCAAATAAGGTTGATGAACTTTTATTATATTTGGAAAAACATAATTATGATATTATCTGCTTGAGCGAACACTGGCTCAAAAAAGATGAAATAAAAATGATAAATATGAATCATTATGCACTGGCAAATTTCTATTGTAGAACCGATAATGAGCACGGTGGTGTCTGCATCTTTTTAAAGTCTGAAATTCAATTCAATCCATTAGATCTTACACATTACTGCAAAGAATTCCATTCAGAATTCTGCGGAATTGAACTTGCATCCAAAAAAACTTGCATAATTAACACCTATAGATCATGTAAATATGGCGAATTGAACACATTTTTTGATCAATTCAGTCAACTTATGGACATGCTTATTTCATAAATACGAAAATATTGTAATACTGGGCGATTTTAATATTGATATAAAAAAATCAAATAAATATTCGAAAGAATGGGTCGATACTGTGGATTCTTTTGGACTTGTTTTGACCATTGATGATTACACTAGAGTGAGCGCGATATCTGCCACATGTATCGACAATATTCTAACAAACATGGACGAGGAAAACTTCTCAGAGAAGGTTGTTTGATCCATGTCTATCTGATCATAGGGCGCAAGTAATTTTCATCAAGGAAATGGTTGAGTTACGCACTGATCACAACTTTGTAAGAAAAATAAAAGAAAGTGATTTACAAAATTATAATGATTCACTAGGCAGACTAGACTGGAACATTTTTGATGCTCCTCAAGTAAATTGCAACACCTTATCGGAATTTTTAGTAGACAACTACTCATATCTTGTAGAAAAGCACTTTCCACTAAAAAAATCAACAAACAAGATGAAATCCCCTGTAAATTACTTTAATGAACATCTCCGTACGATGAGAGACTCACTATCTACAATAAGTTATTTGTGACGTAATAAACGACCCTCACGATAGGGCAGCATATGAATGCTACAAATTACAATATAAAAGATCCTTAGTAGCTTCCAAACAGAAATCCTACGATTCATTCATTCAGAATTCGCAAAACAAACGAAGGGACAGTTGGAAACTAATAAACTACGAGAGAAATAAAAGAGTAGAATCAAAAAAATCTAACCTGAATCCTGATGAACTCAATTTTTTCTTCACAAATGTTGCTAAAGAAGTCATAAAAACTCTACCTAGCTCCGATCATTGTGATACAGACTTCCTGAAAGACTTACCCAAACCTAAAGACTCTCTATTTTTATCACCTGTGAGCCATGAAGAAGTGGAGGAAGCCATAAATAAACTAAAAGATTCACAATGTTTTGATGTATATTGCCTGAATGCTAAAATTATCAAAGGAACGTCAGATTTACTCCTGGAACCCTTGACTGAATTGATCAACCAATGTTTCCAATCTGGAGTGTTTCCTGATAATCTAAAAGTGACCAAAGTAATACCAGTCCTGAAAAGGGGAGATTTCGATTTGGCTGACAACTACAGGCCAATATCTATAATCACACTCCGGGAAAATAATCGAGATCATTTTAAAGGATCGCTTACTAAACTTTTTCAAAAAGCATAATACCCTGGATTCAAATCAATTCGGATTCCGTACAAAGTGCTCTACAGTACAAGCAGTTCGAAGGATTGTTGCAGACGTAATCGAGGGTTCAGAGAGAGGAGAACACAAGGAAGTCACCCTGTGTGACCTTTCAAAGGCCTTCGATTGCGTCTCACACAATGAACTTCTAGACAAATTAAATTTTTATGGCATCAGAGGTATTCCACTAAAGTTGATTGAATCTTACTTACAGAATAGAACCCAATCAGTTATCATCAACCATAATAAGTCAGAATATCGTTATATCACCCATGGAGTTCCCCAGGGAAGTGTGCTAGGGCCTCTACTTTTTCTCATCTATTTGAATGACATTTTCCACTATATGTCTCCCACAGGATGCGTCTGCTATGCTGACGACACAACACTACTGAATTCTCATGAATACAAAGATACTCTGAATAACCCTACTGTTAATGCACTTGAAAAGCAAACCTATGGTTCTCTAGAAATGAACTAAAATTGAATCAGGCTAGGACGCAAAATTATCATCTCCACTACAATAGGCTTTCTTGAAGCTTCAGTGAGTCTTAGGTAAGTCCTGGATGACAAACTCAATGGAATGCCATGTTGATCAATTATGTAAAAATGTCTCACAATATTTCTATTAAGACATTCGAAAAGATGCTAAGCCCTACTAGTCTATTAACTAATTACTCATTCTTCTCGCATCTTCTGAATGTCACAGTTGTAGAAGCATCAGAATCTGATGGCTGTAAGTCCCTTCTTAAATAAGGATTTTCCAGTGCAGTTTTACATTTCACGACTGAAATCTCAGAAAGAAAATTAGAACAAATGATTTCAAATCTGGAAAAAGATCAAAGCTAACCAAATGCACAAATTAGATAAACTTCTATTGAACTTATCACGACGTGAAATCTCAATCAGAATTAAATGTATAATCACCTTGCTCCTGTTGATATATCATCACCTAGATCATTAACTATCAGGTCAACTCTATTCCAGTTTATTTCAAATACCTAGTTTAAATCGTTGTATTAACTGAATATTGCAATACTCTACATTACAAACGTAGTAAAGTTACCTATCACCTATCTAACTCATGAGTTTTCATCATTTCAATATTTGGGAGATTTAAAAAAAAAAACAAATAAATAATGTGACGGACAATAATATAGATACCACTTACAAATGCAACTTCCAATAAGTTTGATCACTTGTCAAATCTGACGGACGGTGATATGCACGTTCCCACGTTTGATATTTCTACAACTCTAGGGTCGGAATCAGCCAATATGAGTTCAACCGAATGCTTCACTAAAATTTCAAAATCCACCGTAAACACCAATAGGATTAATATTATTATTCGAAATTCCACTAATGGGTGTCATTCACTTGTAGAATGCATTAAACGACGTCCAGCAGTGGTATCTGGAGTGGAAGATAAAGCTAAATCCTGAAAAAACACAAGCGATTTTGATGGGTCGCAAGAGAAACAACCCGGAGAGGGGAGTCACTATCTCTGGAAGGGAGATTTGTCGGAGCAGGTCAAGTACCTAGGAGTCACTCTGGATGGCCGGCTCACCTGGAGATCACACGTCAATATTGTCAGAGACAAAATCGTCAAAAAAATCTGTTTGTATTTTGACAATGGAAAAGTCGAATTGGTGAACAGTTTTTGAAAAATGTTCCACTACCGCACAAGAGTTTTTTCCTAGACGGCAATCACTCTTGTGTTGGGTTATCAGATGTTTTATCCACTGATTAACAGGAAGAGCAAACTCACGATTTGCAAAATGATGTTCAGGCCTGTCATTTTGTATGCCTCAGCCGCCTGGAGCCAAATCTGCAGGTCTAGCATTGGAATCCTGGAACGGGCGCAAATGAGAGTCTTGAGGATGATAACGAACGCTCCGTGGTACGTGCGGAACGATCGTTTCCTCGAAGACCTAAATCTGCCCCCTATCAGAAATATCATTAGAGAGCAATCTGAAAGTATTTTATTGTGCAATAACTCACGAGAATCCGTGTATGTAACTATAATATTGTAAAATATAACAGCAAATATTGTTGAGTTAATTTGTATCTGATTTGTAGTTGACAGTATTTTCCTTTTTTTTGTTGATATGGTACATCTTGAAGAACAATCTTCTTTCGTGGTTGTTTGCGTGTTCTAGTATTTTGACAATGAAAAAGTCGAATCGGTGAATAGTTTTTTTTTTATGTTCCACTACCGCACAAGAGTTTTTTCCTAGACGGCAATCTCTCTTGTGTTGGGTTATCAGTTGTTTCATCCACTGGGATGATTGCCCCACATAACAACCAGACAAGGAAGTTCATAGATAATGTTGCTATTGTCTAGTGTGGGTGTTTTGTCCTTAACTTTGGAGAATAAATTGGAATTTTGTTAAATCACATATTTGGATATTTTTTTAAAAGGGTGATTATGTTTTGAGATAAATTGTCTATGTATGGGATGTCCATCGTACATGTTGGACCTGTATATTAAACTTCTCAGAATATGTTGGGGATAACCGTTTTTAGTAAAAATGTCGAATAGTTTTTTTTAAATTTTATTCTAGGAATGATTTATAACATATATGAGTAATTCTGTTTTATATGTTTATTACTGTATTTGTTTTTTTGGTTAGTGGGATGATTTGAGAATTAATTAATGAATCTTCCAGATGACGTCCAATATTATTGTGTCTTCAGTTCTTATAAGTTTGCTGTCTAAAAATGAAACACTACGATTTTCTTCACTTTCGACTGTAAATTGCAAATTGTTATAAAAAAAGTTGAAAATATCGAATGTTAACTGAATGCTGTCTGCTGGTACAACATGAATCATATCATCAATATACTTATATTAAAACGGACATCTGAAGGGAAGAGACGGCATTATAGTATCCAACAAATGATCTAACATTATTTTCGATAGTATGTGGCCATGGGAGAACCCATAGGTGTTCCAAATAACTGTTTGTAGAATTTATTGTTGAAACTGAAATATATATTGTCGAATATAAAGTTGGTTAACTGAATAAAATTGTTTTTTGATAAGGTGGGGTACTCTTAGATTTCATCCCACTTGATTCTAAAATGCTAATTATAGGGTGGAATGGAATATGTGTAATCAAGGATACTACATATAACGAAATAGTATCCTTTATATTGTAATCTGTGCTAGATATTTTGAGGTGGTGGAGCTAATGGAGCTTACAATTGGTCTTACCGGTATGTTCTGTTTGTGTATTTTTCGAAAGCAATACAATTTGGGGAATGAATAATTGCATCCTGTTTGGTTATCTCATTGTTGTTTCTTAGTATTTTGATTAAGCTGTTGTTTTTAGTTTGAATAGATGTTGTAGGGTCCTATTAAATTTTATATATGTGAGGTTAACTTGTAACAGACTTTATGATTTGTTGATATATTCTTCCTTGTCCATTGCAACAATTAAAAATCGTTTTATTGTTTTTAAACAAGGTAGAATTGCAAATAAAATTCGTGACGACATTGGTAACCCTCGTTCTTGTCCGGAATGTCAAAGTTGTTATGAAGGGCCAACATCCCAGTCGCTAAAACAACGGATAACCCAACACAAGAGTGATTGCAGTCTAGGAAAAAATTCTTGCTCGGTGGGGGAACATTTTCAAAGAACCGGTCACCAATTCGACTTTTCCAATGTCAAAAAACTAGAACACGCAAACAACCAAAAGAGCAGATTGTTCCTTGAGATGTACCATATTAACAAAAAAAAAAAGGAAAATACTGTCAACTACAAATCAGACTGAAATCAACTAAGTAATATTTACTCTAATATTTTCCAAATGATTTAGTTAAGGTTTTCTTTGTGCCTGAAGTTCCATTAGAAAATCCACCCACATTCATGTGATAGAAGGAAGAGATAAATATCTTCAAGCCACTAGTTCTTATAATTTTTTTATCTTCCTCTTCTTCGATAAACATTGAACACACATAGTACTGTTCTGAACGTGATGCTAACAATCCAAAAATTTGCCGTTTTTATACAATTGACTGACTCCCTGTTTTGTGAGTAGTATTTATATTATTGAGATCTCTCCTAATATATATATTGTTATGTTATGTTATGCCAGTTATAAGTTTTAAAAGGAAAAAAAACCACAAAAAGAATAATTACTAAATAGTTATTAGTTTCAAGAGATTGTTTTTACATAATTTTGGAAGTTCTATTTATTTATAAGCCTATGTATAATATGGATAGATAAAAATGTCAAAATACTATAACACAATCAATTTCATACACTGTCATAATGATTATAACTCATAATTGGTAAAAAGACAACAAAAAGTCTAGATTTACAAAATTTTCATGAATAAAAAGTGATCAACACATTTATAAATTTGAAACATACAGTATATGAAATTGTACCTAACTAAAAGTAGCCAATGGTAGAACAGCAAACTTCTTGATGAGATTAGCCAATCAGGAAATAGATAGTCATATGAAAAATTGGAAATTGTGAGAGAATAACAACGGGGTGATGTCATAAGCAATTATTATTGAAATATGTACATAGTAATAAGTATGGAAAAATAGTTGTTTATATAAATTATATAAGATGAACCCGAACAGTGAAATGTGACAATTTGGTGCGTGAATTCAAAAATTCAAATGAAAAAAGAGGAAGGAAAATTCGTATCTAGGTGACAACAAACAAAGCCAAAAGGAGATCGAAAATAAATTACAAGGGAATGCCACGCAACATTTTGAGAGAGAGAAAAATGAAATAATTTCAACGTTTGAAGAACAAAACTAATATTACCTTAATTATAAAACATATCCAAGTGTCCAAAGCTGATTTCTGCATATGTATGGTTCCTGATTTATGGTATTGGAGTTCCTGATAGAGCTTGGAGTGAGAAGGGATCCAGTTTCAGGGCATATCTTGAACACCGACATTTCCAGCCAGGTATAAAAACTTTAATAGTGCACATACGGTCCATGAACAATATCACAAATAACGTATCTCACATCTGAAGAACTTTATTTCACTTTATTTCGAACCATAAAAGAAAAATTTACTCTAAAAAAAAAAATAATTGCTTTTTTCCATGATTTCATTTTATGATTATCCGTGAATATTTGTAGATTCACATTAGTATAAGTTATTTCTCGTAGGCCAGGTAAAATTAAGTCTTCCTAATAAAGAAATAATTTTTTTGATACTTTGTTGTTTGTTTTCTACAATGATCAACAATCATTCCTACGACCATTGAATAAATTGAGTTTTGACATATCAAGTAGTGGCTAAATTGCCTTGAACCGGCTATCTGAGATAAGAGGCGTACCAACTGTGCTTAGCTGTGGTAAGAAAAATGATAACAATTGGCAGCAACGTGACGAGAGGACAGTGACGTAGCAATTATTATTACATCATTGCAATATTATGCAGGGTGAAAATACTTATCTATATCATAACAATCTGGCTCATAAGAATAGCCAAAAACTATTAGCAATCTCATTTTATAACAACAATTAATAATTTGTTATATTATATTACATAACAATATATATATATATATATATATATATATATATATATATATATATATATATATATATATATATGTGTTATATGGCCCATTTAGCTAGAAGGATGATTGCCGCCATTGTTCTCAAATATCTTGATTAATTTAACATTATTCCAATATACTATTTTTGTCGATACAGTAGATCCTTCGTAACATTCATACTTCTTTGACACACATTTTTGAATAGATTCCAGAGCGATAATGGTGTTTAACTACCGGAAAATGGCCATGAATTTCCAAAAATATATATTATCACTCAGAAAAGTTCATCCTTTTGAAATAGTACAAACATATCTTTATAAAATATGTGATATTTGTCGAATTTCAAAAGAGATATTCGTGTTCAAATAGTCAATATGCGTTTTGCTTCAAGGGAACCCATTGAATTAACTACCGAGGTATAATCTTCCAGGGGATTTCAACAATGGGATTATTGCACGTTGGAAGCCGGTATAACTGCATATTCATATCTGCAGGCGTTATATCAATATGCGCGAGGAGATATTCGAGAGATATGCCGTCCTTGGGAGGAGACTTCAAGATGACAGTCCCAAGTTCACTGAACTGAGTGAATACAATTATTATTTGATTGAATTAATGAGTCGAGGTATTTGCAAAACAAGTAGTTACCTGATCTTTATGATAGTTGAAATTGTTTGGGTGAATAAATTTGATATCGGGAAAAATCAGAATATTTCAGTACTTTGTTTGAAAAACGTCTTGATAATTTGATCGATTGCTTACTCTTTCTAATCTAAATCATTATATCGCTTGGAAAAACACATTATCGTTTTCTCTATCTAATTTGGAGTGAAGCATAGATAATATTTCGTTTTTATCAGTGGCGTAGCTAGACAACCAAGACCCCGGTGCAAAAAAAATGAGGCCCTATCTGAACTCGTTAGGTTTCATCAAGTGAAAGTGTTAAAATGTTCAAAGGTACTTTATCCTCAGCTCTCCATCGCCTACTTCAGAGCATAGCAAAACAAAGTTAGTTTTGGTGGTGGATAATAATAAAAAATTAAACAATAACGAAGTGGATTATAATTGATATGATAATAAATATAGGTAATGGGCAATAAAACGAAGTGGATTGAATTAAAATGATTTATTATATGTATTAAGATCGGACCGATCTACTGATACAAAATAACTATTCTGCAGACAACAAAATAACAATTTTATTGTTTATAGTCTTTTCCTAGCTTTAGTTTCCGCGAAAGAATCCATGACTCCGGTTGAATTAAATGAATTTTATTTATTTCAAATAATACTTATATCACACATCATCATAATAATTAGCCCAGGAACATTATATATAAAGTAAGTTTATAATTGCACTGTCGTAAAATCTCTATAATCTTGTGTAAGTTGTGCTACTCTGTTATTGGATAGTTGAACTATCTATTGAGCGGCCTAATTCTGTGGAATAAAATAAAGAAACTCCAATACAGAGTGAGTCATTGAAAACGAAACAGCGGCTCTATAGGTCGGCAGAACCGAATTATATAAAAACGCTCTGACACGTCAACTACATTTTCGAGGGAGACATCGTTCGCGATGAAATTCACCCGAAATACATTCCATCCCTCGGAGCTGTGACCACCACCCCTAAATTTTCAAATGGCAACATATGGCAAGTGATACCTTATTCGAAAGGTATTTTCCTTCTTTATACCAAACAACAAAAATAAATTTATTCTATCGATTCGTTTTCGAGATATAAGAACTTGAAGTTGGGAAATCACTTTTTATTCACTCAATCAATAAAAACAATATCTGATAAAGCAACTGTCGCAATAATTATTATTGTCAATATGTGAAATATCAAGTGGTCTTCATGGTAACGATCGCCATTTTCAATGATGTCTACTAATTGTGGATAAACAAATTCATTCAATAATTCCAAATAAGTTTCTCCTATCAGACATTGAGTTTTTGGAGAATTTGAGTATGGACTTCGTGGAAAACAAGTGGATTGGCATCTGACCAATAACGACAATTATGACGATTCACAGTCGAATACAAAAAGAATGTAGACCCATCAGAAAAGCAGATGTTGAAAAAGAAATTCGCATCAGCATCTATTCTCGTAGTCATTATTTCACAAAATTCCTGACGCCTATCAAAATCATCTTCATTCAATTGGTGTACCAAATGTATTTCGTAGAATGTTTCAGGATTCGGCGGATACTGGTTCTACTGATATTGGTAACACTAGCCAATTTCCTTGTGCTCAATGTTGGGTCTGCATGAATTTGTCCTAAAAGTGCAACTTCAACAGCTCCATTTCTCAACGGAAATTCACGTTCTGGGTCTCGTTTCTTGTCGGCTACTGATCCAGTTTCACGAAATTTTTGCACCAATTCTAGAACGTATTTTCTAGCAACAAGTTTATCTGGATGCGTTTCTGTGAACAAATTAGCTGTACGGTTACCGCACTCATCATTCTTAAAAAAAATTGTTATTATTTCAACTCTTTCCGCGATCGTATACACCACTATTGCAGAAAGATACTCAGCAGCTTCAGTCAAGTAATTCACTCTAATGTCGTTCAATCAAAGATCAGTCTGACACTGATAGACGTCCATAATTGCGATTTGGCGAAAAAAAAATTTCTCATACATGTTTTTGTTGTACTCGCATTTGAGTCGAATTCGAGAAAACGTCTTTTTATCGATTCTTAAGAACCTCAGAATTTTTTCGATCAAGTAAATGAGGATGAAATGAAAATTATACACGGAATTGCATGTTATTTGTTGGTAAACAGTTAGATCATTTAATTCCTTTACAATGATAATTATCTTCAAACAGTTGCATTGTTAGATGTTATTTTTATTGATTGAGTTGATAATAAGTGATTTCCCAACTTCAAGTACCTATATCTGGAAAACGAATCGATAGAATTAATTTATTTTTGTTGCTTGATATTGAAAAGGAAAATACCTTTCAAATGAGGTATCACTTGCCATATCTTGTCATTTAAAAATTTAGGGGTGGCGTTCACAGCTCCGAGGGATGGAATGTATTTCGGGTGAATTCCATCGAGAACGATATCCCCCTCGAACATGTAGTTGACGTGTCCGTGCGTTTTTATATAATTCGGTTCTGCCGACTTACAGTGCCGCTGTTTCGTTTTCAATGGCCCACTCTGTATATTTGAACCGTTAGGTTTCTTTTTCGCTTCAATTGTAGTATGTATACCATGCAAAACAAAAATAATCACCTCAATCATCATTCAGTATTGACCTATGAAAATTTCAGTTTTTTTTCCATAATCGGTACAATATTCAAGTATGGCAATCAAGAACGAATATATTTTTTAGGAAAGTTACTGTACTCATTGATGATCACGGTAAAGTAAGTCATTTGAATACTTGGCTCAAATACTGAACAGGTTCACCTCGTCCCCAATATAATAAGTTTAATTATTTGTCAGTTAATTGAAATATCTGAAATAATACACCAGATGGATTTTCCGTGATTTTGATGAATAGGTCATGATTACTGTGTTGGACGATTCCGTTGCATCCAAATACATGTACTCGTAAAAATAATGGATTTACGACCCAAATGATCATCATGTTCTCCAAAACACATCATCCATGCTATGAAAAGATGAGTTTTTTCAACGAAGAAGGCTTTACGAGAAGATAAGTAACTTCGATTTGTTGAAAATATGAACATGATGTTCATAAAATCAGATGTGGAATCTTCATTTTTATCGTGGATTTTTCAATTCACAGAAAAACCTTTCAATTCAATATTCAATTGAGAATGTTTCCCTCATCAATAAGCTACTTCATTTCAAAAGGAGTTTTTCGATTTTGATATACTAATTTTCGCTTAAAATAAAGATATAAAAAGTCAAATATTTCCTTACATTCAAGATTCTGTGATTCCTTGTTAGAAATGCCGGTTTCATTGGACTGTGATTTGGATCCTGTAGTTGATTCAATGGATTGAAAAAAATATCCAATGTGATAATTGTATACCAATTGTCAAAGGATTTACTAGCACTGTTTTTTCGAAATACAGCATGGGAAACACATTTTGACATATCTGTCACATTTTTAGCACTTCTGGTTTCAGCCGTTTCACTGTTTCGAATATCAATTGTTATTTGTATATTTTCGGAATCTTCAGGAGTCAGATGCATTTTTACTTTTGAGAACCCCTTAATTTTATTTTTATATGTAGAGTGCTTCGAATGGGCTAAAATAAATCTAAACAACGAGAATAATAATGAGAAATAAGCAATCATCAATTTGATCGACAGCTTCGCAGCTACGGGCCTTCGAATTCGATGAAATTATTTATTTCCATGGCATCACCTATGGGCATAATACTATTTAAAATGATATTAGAAGGAATACAATAGAATCCCGAATCCCAAATATACTTTTTTGTAGTTAAAGAAAACCGAAAAAATTCAATATTTATTGAACTAATGAAATCAAATGGACAAATTTCTCTACAACTTTTATTCTAATAAAAAATCTACAAACAGTCTATGAGTGCTCCTAATTTCAACATATTCAAGACACTCTCTCTTTGAAATTCAAAACATAGGATTATTTCCGGTGAATCCGGAAGTGCTGGAAATATGACAGATGTAAAAATGTGCTTTGTATCCTTTACATCAATACTATCACATTTTGTTTCGATAGCTCTAGAAAAAAGGATAGTAAAGAGGGTGTTAGGAAATCTGTTGAAATCTCGATATTGTCACATCCCCTTCTTTGGGGATTTGCGACTGGGGGTAAGTATAGCTAACAGTATTTTTGTAAAAAATGTCACAGAGGAAGAAATTAGGGACATCATGAAATATAAACTAAAGAAAAAACATTCCTGCGGTCCTGATGAAATATCAGGTTATTTGATTAAAAAAATTGCTGATTACATCATCGAACCCCTCACTCATATAATGAACATATCTTTTCAAGAGGGTATGTATCCCACCAGATTGAAGAATGCACTAGTCTCCCCAATTTTCAAAAAATCATACCCGCATAATTTAGAAAATTACCGGCCAATCACAGTGCCTCCCGTACCCTCGAAAATTTTCGAATATTTTATGCTTTCTCAACTCCTCAATTTTTTGAACGTGAATAACTTACTTCATCCCGATCAACATGGCTTCCGTACAGGACATTCAACTATCAGTGCTATTAACTCTTTTTATGGAAACATTATACAAACTATTGAATCTGGACAAAATCCAACAGGAGTCTTCTGCGATCTTAGTCGAGCTTTCGACTGTGTAGTACACGAAAAATTGCTTGATAAACTTTATCTTAATGGAATAAGAGGTAAACCTTACGAATGGTTCAGTTCCTTTCTTGAAGGAAGAATCCAGCGGGTAAAAATCAATCACACCAACAATATTGAAACAATAACCCATGTCTCAAATCCACAACAAAATAACATTGGTGTTCCCCAAGGGTCCGTCCTAGCACCTATACTCTTTATAATTTATATAAATGAACTGCCAACTGTTCTACCAAGAGCCTTCACCTGTTTGTATGCTGATGATGCTACCCTGCTTCTCTGTGATGAATCCGCAGTAGAACTTCAAAATAAAATAAACAACACAACTGATGCAGTTGGCTAAGCAACAACTCTCTGTTTCTCAATACGTCAAAAACAAGTTTTACTACTTTTCATACCAGGCAAAACACCAATCCACCTTCCCTGAACCTGAACATCTGCGGCACACCTCTTGAACATAGTACATCCTCCAAATCATAATCGACAACGACCTTGGCTTTAAATCACATTGCAATAATCTGACTAGCTCTCTACACTCCAAATGCTACCAAATTAGAATCCTCAAACACGTTTTGGACAAACCTAGTTTGCTCCTATTTTATCACGCCCAGGTACAATCAAGAATTTGCTACGCAATTACAATATGGGGGAGCTCCCCAGCAGCGAAAGACGTATTCATCGCACAAAAGCCAATAATACGTTGCCTTGCAAGCGTCTCCCAGCAGACGTCATGTCGAGATCTTTTCAAGAAACTTGGAATTCTACCACTTCCTGGTCTTTTTATCTCAGAAGTCATAACATATATTCACGCGAATAAAAAAATGTTTCCCACAAACAACCAATATCACAATTATAATACGAGGAAAAAAAACGACTTCCATTTACCACCCTCACATCTCACCATTTCTCAAAAATCACTGAACGTGATAGGACTGAGATTATACAATGTACTTCCAAATGAGCTGAAAGTAATAGAACAGACGTATATTTTCAGAAAAAAAATCAAAGCATTTTTATTGGGCATTACTCCATACAACCTTGATGAATATTCTGAATATTTTTAATGTTTTATTTTATTGTTATAACAAACATTTTACCTGAAACATGTTCACATTCATAATTGTTCAGATATTTATAATATTTTTATCGATTTTGTGAGTTGATATCGTTGATGTGTGTCTCATTTTATCTATATTCAACTATGTATTGTATTTTATGAATAACTTTATTTATACATGTACTTTGTTTTGACTTGTCCTATAGCTTTATGGGCTCGCATTTGGATCAATAAACTATCTATCTATCCATCTATCTACCACTTTCCCTGTCAGTGGTTTCACTCTTGATTATGTTTCCTAGATTCGTTAAACCAGATCATGAGGTAAGTGTGGATTCATGCAGAACAAAATAACAATTATCAAATAAGAAATAAGAAATAACAAATAACAATTATCAATTAACAAGAATTAAAATGTAGCATTCATGCACTCAAAATAACAATTAAGAAATAGAAAGTAAGCATGCGCACAAGACGGAGATCCGAGGCATTTAAATAAGGTAATCCTACTTTTTCGAAACTCCATGTCCCCTCGATAATGAAAAAACAAGGGAAAATTCAAAATGTCCACTAAACAATATGAAACAAAAACAATACCTCAAATATTAGAAAAAGTGAGGTTATTTTCATCATCGGTTTGACCAATCCGCGGTCATCTGCGAACTAGTTGCGCACTAGAAGAAAATTTCGTTCAAATAATGTGAAAAGATAAAAGTTGGCCAACTTCTACTTGTTTTTTCTTAAATGAAAATTGTTATTTGTCTGCATGAATAAAGTCATTGAAAACTACAGGGTTCAACTTATATTGCTAAATGTTATTTGTTATTTGTTATTTGAAAATTGTTATTTTGTGCTGCATGAATCCACACTGAGTTAGTGAGAATTGAAACAGTTGGGTGAACTTAACACATGTATTCAACAATGAAATAAAAGATGACATGCTACTAACAAAATCAAAAACATTATTCTCTGGAGGTGTCACACCTTGGAGAGACTCAGCTAGCAACTGTTTGGAACTTCTATTTTCCCAAAAACCATTTCCCTCAAATCGAAGGTAATAAAATTCCTCAACAGCGTATTCCAATTCCCCTCGCACAAAGCCAATATTTGCCATCTCAGCAGTTAAGTCAATATCACTCGATACGATGTGAATTGGATACTTCCTGATATGCCTGGTATTCAAGAGAAATTAATTGAGTTTAAAAATTCAATTTGAATTTTTCCCAAATAAAAGTGAATAAGAATTTAATTGATTATTTCCCCCAATATATTAGAATATATTTTATGAACATCATGATATTTGCCAAACCAACTGTGAGATCGAAAATCACTTATAGCGTTATCTAGTAGTTTTTTGTTACTGTTGTCATTTTATAGACAGAAAATGTTTTTAACAAAAAATTAAACCAACGAAAAACGGAACTGAAAAGTAAAAAATAAAATAAACCTTCTTAGTCTCAATAACTAAGCTCCTAAACTAATGTAAGTAACTAATTTTGAGTCGGCGCCAAACAAACAAGCAAATGAAATAATTAAGGCGTAAAATGATGGCATCGAGTTGCGCGGTGACATTCTGATAATTTTTTTTGAAGTAATTCAATGATCTTCGTTGATTGTTCGTTTGGCGCCGACCCAAAATTGGTTACTTACATTAGTTCAGGAGCTTAGTTATTGAGACTAAGGAGGTTTATTTTATTTTTTACTTTTCAGTTCCGTATTTTGTCGGTTAAATTTCTTATTAAAAAACTTTCATTTTTCAATTTTTTGTGGCTGAAATCTACTAATTACTAACTACTTGTTTTTTGATTACTTCCAAAATACTTAGTTACCCACCTCACTCCAACTATTACCAGTTAAATAATATGATTATCTACTTTTACTATTCGTTGTGATATAAATTATTTTTGTTGTTCTGGTTAGTTTATTTCAATACTCTGTATATCATTCCATCCTCTCATCGGATATAATGATTGTGACGGATGTAGGAGAACAAAAATAATGACAATAGCGATCTGTCATTGTCAACTACATATGTGTGCCAATGTTCACAAGTGAAAAATCAATTATCCCCTATTTTTCTACCCGTAAGGGTGGATAATTCCACTCGAAATCCAAATATGATCAACTATGAGGTATACCCTATCTAATGAATAGAGAATGATCCCCATCGAAGAACCCAGTACAAAGTTATGCCTGATAGAATCGGTTAACGGACTAGAATTTAGAGGGTGAGTGATCAATATCCTTCATTTTGCTTCGAAGTACACCCTATCGACTGAAAAAAGAATAATCGGAATCCGACGTCTCAGTAAAACGTTATGCGTGGTCATACATAAGGAAAAATATATACGCTCCGACTAGAGAACCTCCTCCTTTTTGGTTTCGTCGGTTAAAAAAAAAACTTTGCCAACTCAACTATATGCTGGTTCTGAAACTCTATTTACGATCTTTGATGATGATTCAGAAATAACAAAGTTGCTGTGCAAGTTTCGAGTATTTTTTATTACTCAGAAATAAACTTTCTAAGCATATTTCATGTACAGTACTATATAGAGTGTTTCAAAATTCAGTATCAAGATTTCAGGGGCGTATTTTTCAGGTCGAAATAATACTTTTTTTTCCATAAGCATGTGTCCGCAAACGCTTCGTTACCGATCTACAGAACGTTGAAGTTTCAAGAATTTTTTTTCTCCTTCATACCTCTTTTAGTTTTTGCGATCTTGAGATCAAATTTGAGATATAGATTACGTTTTAGGGTTGATATCTTCCAGTATGCAGAGTGATTGTAAGAATTTTTAGGGAGATATTGTTTCAGGGGTCAAGTTTATTTTTGTTCCATAAACTTTTTTGTAGTGCGCCTCTGGTGGATTCTATCATATACAATGAATTCTTTGTTTTGTTTACACTTTTTTTTTGTATCCTGTAATTTCAACGCATCTGCGACCGTTATCGAGAAAACAAGGAAAATAATTTTTTGTAATTTGCTGGAGTTATTTGAATTTTTCAACGAAACAATGAAAAAGAGAATTAGTGGGCTTTGACTGCTATTTTCATTTTGACGTTTGAGTAAGTGACATTATTCGAAAGTTGGTGGATGTCTCATCGTGTATTTGTTCAACATTAAAATGGAAAATGAACCATTTGTTATGCTTGACACGGACCATCATGAAATTGGAGAAATTTTGCGTGAATTGAAAAACAATAAATCCCCTGGTTATGATGGATTGAAATCAGAAACCTTAAAATCTATTTCAGAATATCTTATTGAACCATTGACATACATTATAAATAAATGTATGGCCTTAGGATACTGGCTTTCAAGGACACAATTGTTATTCCAATATACAAGAAAGGTGAAAATGCCTTGGCCAGTAACTACAGGCCAATATCACTGATAACAAACTTTGCAAAAATATTCGAGAAGGTCCTAAGAAATGGATTAGTATCATACCTCAATAACTATAAAATATTATCCGACAAGCAATTCGGTTTCAGGGAAAATGTTTCCACACAAGATGCGATAGTTTCCCTAACAAATAATGTATTTTCTGCCCTAGATAAAAGTATGCCTTGCCTATGTATGTTTATAGATCTAGCTAAAGCATTTGACACTGTTAGTCACCCACTACTTATGGAATCTCTAGAGGATATCGGAATAAGAGGTAAACCCCTCACACTCTTCGAAAGCTATATTTCGAACAGAATCTAATGTGTAAGAGTCCGGGCTGAGTACAGTGATAAGCTTCCCGTGGAGTTTGGGGTATCACAAGGGACTGTTCTGGGACCGATCTTATTTTCGATATATCAATAATTTGTTCAAAATTGAGAGCTCTGGAGAAATCATAGGTTTCGCAGACTATAACGCCATCGTTTAAAAGCAGCTACCTGGGGGGAGTTAAAAATGACAGTACAAACCGATATTTCTCGTATCAAACATTGGTTTGATCAGAAGTTGTTAACAATAAATTTGGAGAAAACCCAGTATATACCATTCACATGCTACGAATCCAAGACACCTGATTTTAACTATATAGAAATATATGAAAAAGGATCGATTTCTCATATACTACCATCAAAAAGTGTTAAGTACTTGGGTGTACTCATTGATGACCATTTGAGGTGGGATGTCCATATTAAATACGTAATAAAAAAACTACAATTTATTCTATATAAATTCAGACACCTTTGTCGCACATTACCTCAGAAAGAACTAAAAATTGTGTATTTTGCACTGTAGATAGTCATCTGAAATACGGCATCTTGGCGGGGTGCAGCATCAGAAAACAGATAAACCTTTAGAAATACTACAACGAAGATTCTTGAAACTAAAGTTTTAACAAAAATGGGACTACTCAACAGAACTGACTTACACTGAGTCAGAGGTTTGACCTCAGGCAGGAATTCAGTTATAAATGTATGATCATTATCACATAAGTAAGAAATTCAAAAAAAGCAATCATGAATTATGACACCATCAGAAAAAAATGTACCACTTAATTCGCGTCATGCAAAAATCTATAGGACATACGTTCATGGTTTGATAGAAACGAAAAAAGTCTAAAAAATTTGTGCTGACCTGCCCTAGGTCATACGTTCATGGTTTGATAGAAACGAAAATATAATTAAATAAAGTTACATTTCATAAGGTATCCGGATAGGTAAGTATTTTGTTTCCATATCGCATCTCCCGTGCAACCAATCTCCAGATGAAATTGATCCAAATTCAAATATTCTAAAAGTCAATGTTGAATGAATCTACTGTTTCTTGCTTTATTTTTTATTGTGTTCTGTTATCAATTATTCAGTTATTACAGTATATATATGTGTGTATTTTTTATTTTTTATATTTTTATATATTTTATATTTATAGTCTTAATTGCTACACTGTCTCGGAACAAGTATTTTACTTACCGAGTATATTTACTCATCATATCATTTATTTTAGTATTTAGTATTTGTTACCCATTCTCCATTTCATTAATGCCTGTCGTGTGATATTCAATAGGACGTTCTAGTGGAGTTTTCATTATTATTATCTTATACTAATTCTATTATAACGTATTGTATTGCTTATATTATTATGTGAGTGAATAAATTTATTATTATATTATTATTCATTTGAGCATCTGGTTGACATCCATTTTATTCATGGTCTGGCTAATGGTAACGGGCTTGAAGCTCAGAGGTTGTACGCGCTAAGATTTCCTAATCGCCGGCTTCCCAACTAAAGAAATTTTATAAATTCCCATCAGCACTTTCGGGAATACGGCAGATTTCAGACTCCAAGGTACGATGCTGGCAGACCGCGACGAGCACGCAACCCAGTAAGAGATGAAGAGATTTCAAATGTTATCGATGAAAAAACTTTTTAACAAAAAATTAAATCGACGAAATACAGAACTGAAAATTAAAAAATAAAATAAACCTCCTTAGTCTCGGTAACTGAGCTCCTAAACTAATGTAAGTAACTAATTTTGAGTCGGCGCCAAACAAACGAGCAAATGAATTAAGTAAGGCGTAAAATGATGGCATCGAGTTGCGCGGTGACATTTTGAGAATTTTTTTGAAGTAATTTAATGATGTTCGTTGATTGTTTGTTTAGCGCCGACTCAAAATTAGTTACTAACATTAGTTTAGGAGCTTAGTTACTGAGACTAAGAAGGTTTATTTTATTTCTTAATTTTCAGTCCGTATTTCGTCGGTTTAATTTTTTGTTAAAAAGTTTTTATTTTTCAATTCTTTATGGCTAAAATATACTAATTACTACCTACTTGTTTTTTGATTACTTCCAAAATACTTACTTACCCACCTTACTTCAATTATTACCAGTTAAATAATATGATTATCTACTTTTACTATTTGTTGTAATATAAATTATTTTTGTTGTTCTGGTTAGTTTATTTCATTACTTTTTATATCATTCCATCCTCTCATAGAATATAATGGTTTTGACGGATGTGGAACAGAAATAATGTCAGTAGCGATCTGTCATTGTCAACTACGTATGTGTGTGCCAATGTTCATAAGTGAAAAATCAATTATCCCCTATTTTTCCACCCGTGAAGGTATATAATTCCATTCGAAATCTAAATATAAGGTATACCCCATCTATTAAAAACAGAATCATCCAAATCGAAGAACCCAGTACAAAGTTATGCCTGATAGAATCGGTTAACGGACCAGAATTCAGAGGGTGAGTGATCAATATCCTTCATGTTGCTACCCTTAAGGGTGCATTTCATATTTCATTCGAATGAGACCACCTTCAAAGTACACTCTATCCACTGAAAAAAAAATTATCGGAATCGGACGTTTCAGTAAAAAGTTATGTGTGATCATACATAAAAAAAATAATGGAAAAAAAATATACTAGAAAACCTCCTCCTTTTCGGTTTCGTCGGTTGAAAATCCTGGTATGAGTTCTCGACAAATAGCACGGGATTTGGATTTTTCCCATTCATTTGTCTGGAAGGCTTTACACGAAAACATATCATATCCAGCACGTCCAAAGTTTGCTTCCGCGAGATTTTCCACGGCGCTTGCAGTTCTCTCAATGGATACTGCACAACTGTACTAGGGTTCCTGCATTTTTATCTTGTATCCTTTTTACCGGCAAAGCTCACTTTACACGCGACGGAGTAGTGAATTACCACAACGTTCATATTTGGGCACTAGAAAATCCACACATGATCAGACAATCTCGACACCAGGAACAGTTCAGCGTAAACATATGGACAAGAATAGTAGGAGATACTACAATTGGTAGTTTTATTTTACCGAGAATTTTAAATGATGCCACATATTTAAATTTCCTACAGAACGAATTGCCTGCTTTAATGGAGGGCGTGCCTTTACGAATTTGTCAACAAATGTGGTTTATTCACGATGCCCCCCTCATTTCTGAGTCATCGTCCGCAATTATTAAGATACAGTGTTTCCCAATCGGTGGATTGGCAGAGCAGGTCCAATTGCTTGGCCCCCACGGTCCCCAAATTGCAACCCGCTGGACTTCTTTTTGTGGGGACATGTGAAGGGCCTAGTTTATGGTGCAGAACCAGTGCCTTCCATCAAAGTTCTTACTGAACGAATTATGGATGCCTTCCACACCATAAGAAACACTCCTGGAATTTTATAAAGGTACGTCAGTCTATGAGAAGAAGAGTGGAAGGTTGTATCGCAGAAGGAGGAGGGCATTTCCAGCACCTTTTATAAAAAGTCAAGGTTCGTTAGGTTTATTATTTTTTAGGTAATGTTTAAGGGAACTTCTAATTCAGATCACAAACCAAATAGGTAGCGTTTTTTGTTTTGATTGTGATAAAAGGTTCCCTTTTGTAAAAAAAAATATTTAAATGTAGCGAATTACAAAAACATATTTTACTTTTTTTCTCGAAAACGGTTGCACATGCGTAAAGATTACAGAAGTCAAAAAAAATTATAAACAAAACAAAAAATTCATTGCATACGTTAGAATCCACCAGCGGCGCACTTCAAAAAAGTTTATGAGGCGAAAAAGGGCTTGACCCCTGAAAAAATATCTCCCTGTGGATTCTCACAATCACTCGACATACTGGATGATGTGAACCCTGAAACGTCACCTATATTTCGAATTTGATCTTGATATTGCAAACACTGAAACAGCTATGACGATAAAATTAAAAAATCTTGAAATCTCAACGCTCTGTAGATCGGTAACAAAGCTTTTGCGGACACATGTTTATGGAAAAAAAATCTTATTTTGACCTGAAAAATACGCCCCTGAAATCTTGATACCGAATTTTGAAACACCCTGTATATTCATAAATAGAAATGTATCGTACAGCGATTTCAGTATTGTCACAATAGGTATTGTCACCTATTAGTCAGTTAAATTGATTTATCTTCAACTCTATTTGTTTTTTCAATACCCATATGGGATGTTTTCAGATCACTTTAGAAATCCTTGGTTTTATTGCATAGGTATACCAACTCAACTCAACATTGAGGTTGATAGCTGGACTATCTAACAAAATGAAAGTTATAAGTTCATTTCATTCCTTCACTTATATTCTCTGCAATTGCAACCAAAAAACTGCTAGAATAGACCAAAAAATCAACAGTCAAATCAACAACTCAAATTCAGCAACAAAATATTTCATGAAGTTGAAGTATAAACATTATAAGTGAAAGCTAGTTTGATAGGACATACATGAAAACAGACTCAATCTTCACTCCAGTCTAGAGGCTCTTCAGTTACTGGCGGTATTTGGTAGATCTAGGCGGCCAGAAGTCGATTTCCTAAAACTCGGTCCAGGTATCCAAAAATCACTACCTGTTTAACTTAGTGAAGAAACATTAAGTTAATCCTACCCCCGATATCGACAGTCTGCTGACCGCTACATTAGTAGGAAATTGATCATCTCTGTACGTATCTTTTACAGAATTATTCGTGAAACGTCGTTTCGTCAGTCCATATTTTTGGTTCGGGGTTTATTTTGATGAAATTAGTAATGGATCTTGACAACACAGGAAGAACAATAAAAAAATTGAAGGTTGGTCATTTTGATCATCCACACTCCTATAGTCTTTGAACGCACCTGCAGATTTGACGAGGCAACGTCTGGATTTTTTTCAGTTGTGAATATTGCTACTTCATCTGCGAAAGTTTTTATGTTATTTATTTTTCTTGAAGTCGGTATGCTTAATAGTAGGCATAAAAGGAATAGGAGTCGAATATGATAGATGTTTCACGATTAAGTTCGCTGAGCCAGTAAAATCTCGTTCTATCTCTAATGGCGATAACAAAAGAAATTATTTGAATAAATAATCTTTCAAGTAACCTACGTGTTCTCTTCTGGAATGACATACTTTCGGAGATTCGACGATAATCCAATTCTGAAAAATCTTCTTCTTTTCTTTGGTATGCTTTCGGAATCGAATGGATATGAATAAAAAAAACTTTTTAACAAAAAATTAAACCGACGAAATACGGAAATGAAGAGTAAAAAATAAAATGAACCTTCATAGTCTCAATAACTAAGCTCCTAAACTGATGTAAGTAACTAATTTTGAGTCGGCGCCAAACAAACAAGCAAATGCATTAGGTAAGGCGTAAAATCCTGGCATCGAGTTTCGCGGTGACATTCTGATAATTTTTTTAAAGTAATTTAATGATCTCCGCTGATTGTTCGTTTGGCGCCGACTCCAAATTAGTTACTTACATTAGTTTAGGAGCGTAGTTACTGAGAATAAGAAGATTTATTTTATTTTTCACTTTTCAGGTCCGTATTTCGTCGATTTAATTTTTTGTTAAAAAGTTTTTATTTTTAAATTTTTTGTGGTTGAAATCTACTTATTACTACCAACTTGTTTTTCGATTACTTCCAAAATACTTACTTACCTACCTTACTTCAACTATTACCAGTTAAATAATATGATTATCTACTTTTACTATTTGTTGTAATATAAATTATTTTTGTTGTTCTGGTTAGTTCATTTTCTTACTTTGTATATCATTCCATCCTCTCATTGAATATAATGATTGTGACGAATGTAGGAGAACAAAAATAATAACAATAGCGATCTGTCATTGTCAACTACATATGTGTGTCAATGTTCACAAGTGAAAAATCAATTATCCCCTATTTTTCTACCGGTAAGGGTGGATAATTCCATTCGAAATCCAAATTTAATCACCTATGAGGTATACCCTATCTAATAAAAAAAGAATCATCCAAATCGAAGAACTCAGTACAAAGTTATGCCTGATAGAATCGGTTAACGGACCAGAATTCAGAGGGTGAGTGATCAATATTTTTCATTTTGCTACCCTTAGGGGTGGATTCCATCTTTTAAATGGGACCAACTTCGGAGTACACCCTATCCACTGAAAAAAGAATTATCGGAATCGGACGTCTCGGTGAAAAGTTATGCGTGGTCATACATAAAAAAAAATACGCGTCGACTAGAGAACCTCCTCCTTTTTGGTTTCGTCGGTTAATAACCCAATTCGGATCTTTCTTAAAGGGTTGTGTCTCATTGTTTCTATTCCTTCTATACCAAAACAGTTTCGAAATTGAACTAGTTTTTGCTGTGTCCTACATATATGAATTGTGAACACGTTTATGCATGATTCATCATCGAGTTTAAAATCTTTTTGTTTCTTATGGTAATGATTTTGCCTTTATGGGTCGATTGTCGTCAGCGTAGTGTTTACGGCAAGACCGAAATTGGGGTCTTACTCCTCTCATATTATTCATATTCCATATCGTGCATTCGTTAGGTCCCGTTTTGAAAATCCAAAAGAGAAAAAGCCCACGCATTTGATGACAGTTACTCTATGTAAATCGAAAATTAATTGAGAATTGTGCTTGATAAATTATTCATGTATAGAAGGAAATATAGAAGTTGATATGAAAGGATTTTTTTATATAGTTGATTGTAGTTCATGAAGAATAATGGGAGCTCAGGCGGATTTCCACCGAATTATCATAAATAAAAATATGCATGCAAATTGAAGGAGTAATCAATATTATTTTCTAAGAATCTGACATTATTTATGTTGGTAACGTAAATCTTGTTTGAAGGCACCTACATTGAAGTGTTCGGAATCGGATCGGATGAATGTCTGCTTACATTTTTCAACTACAATATTCGAAATGCGAAAAGACATTATATTGTGATCATTTACATCTGTCAGGACTGTACCACTATCGCAGATTGGTTCACAATTGTTAAAAACGCAGTACAAATAAGCATAAGCTGCCGCAATTCTTGTAGGTTGGTTTATGAGTTGACAGTAAAACATTTCAACGCAACATATTAATATTCAAGCCACTCATTACAACAGGCATTATATTCGATTGAGAGCACCTAACATATCACAAAGTCCGGTGTTAGGAGTACGACAAAATATAGCAGAATGAGTTTATTATTATATTTATTCAAAATTTACCTCTAGGATGACACCAGAAATTAATTTTTTGCTAATATCTGCTATGTACAAATGTAACGCCATAATATTAAGTGCATATGTTTTGTTATTAGATAATGATTTTAATTTGTTGTGTCACCTTCTAGCTTACACGCAAGTTTATAAATGATTCTTAAATAATTGATTTTGACATAATTGTGGTGAAAATATTATGTGATGCATGCTGTAAAAAGTAGGGGCGAAAAACCGGCTCCGAACAACTGTATTTTGGGTCTCAACCCCAATTTGGTATTATGAAGGTTAAATAAAAATACGAAAAAGATTTTGTTTGCAAGGATTTGAACCTCCGATCTAGAAGGAAGTTTAGTATGGCACAGCTTTGAGTATTAACAATGAACATTCCAAAATTTTCAAATCCCCGGTATATCTATTTTTAGTTGTACATTTTTGAGTGCTTGTGATTTTCACGAATTTCGAATAACTACCTATTTCTCTTATGGAAATCTCAATGAAGAATTCTTCACTCACATGGTGTTGTCCGAAAGTTTTTTTTGGGGGTGATTCCTTGTTGAAAATTAAAGGTATTTGAAGTGAACAGAAGCTCTTACGCCTTTCGTTGGAAAGTCACACGTTTCCAAAAATGAGAAAAAATTGTTTTTTTTTATTGCTGAAGAAATGAAGGAATGGCATTTTGAGGGCGTGTTCTACCAATAAAAAGGCTACCTATGAATATTTTTTAAAGGGGCGAAACATGCAAACCCCCATTCTATTTTTCACCAGAACTTTTTGACAAAACTATTTTTTTTTATTTAGAAATATGTGTTGAATAGAACGATTTATTGCAAAACTTTTTTGTTTGCGTACAAGCAATAGTCTCTTGATAAAAAAAGTAAGTTCAAGAACTAAAACCGACTACTGAAAAATCACGCTCTAAACATTAAGAAACAAGAAAATATTCTCATCTGAAATTGTTATGTACAAACTATTCAATATTTATCGTTTATTAAATGAACAACTTATACGTAATATATTACAGACAGGAAAAGATATCAACAAAAAGAAACAAATATTTCTGCCGAAAATTTCAACAATTTTTTTGTCAATGTGGGCAGAAACATTGGTAACTCAATACCTCATAGCGACATTGATTTTATACATGCACTGCAAAATACTCATAGTTCTCCCTGTTTTTCTTTTTTCATTAGCCCTACTACTGATGAGGAGATAAAAAGTATTATTAGACACTTGAAAAACTCAAATAGTAGAGATGTGTATGATATGAGCGTAGGGGTAGTTAAACATCTGTGTGATGAACTGGCTCCAATATTATGTTACATTTTTAATAGGTGCTTAGAACAGAGCATTTTTCCAGATAAATTGAAAATTGCAAAAGTAGTACCGATTCCAAAAACAAACGACCATAACGAAGCTAACTCATTTAGACCCATTTCAGTGCTTCCTGTTTTTTCCAAACTTTTTGAATGTTTACTGAAATCTAGGATAGTTTCATATTTTGAAGATAAAGAACTTTTCTCAAAAGAGCAGTTTGGTTACCGCAGTAATAAATCAACAACAAAAGCAATAATATTCATTTTAGAAAAAATCATGGATGCGATTGATAAAATAGTATATTGAAGTATAAGTGGATAAAAAGGGCTTTAAAACACGCGCGATTTTTCGAGCACGACGGCGCAGCCGGAGTGCTCGAAATAGAGCAAGTGTTTTTAAGACCAGTTATCCACGAATACTTTACGTTATTTTTTTTTATTGGTGCACTTTGAAATCATATATACTGGTATTATTACTACAAAAAATAGAAATAAGAACTAATAATGCAAGAAGGTTGAATTCGTGATGTGACATCAGTATATCTTTCGTTGTCATGGAAAGGAGAAAAACATTCATTTGCAATTTGTTACCAAAGATCAATATTTGTTGTCACCAGAGCTCAAAAATGAATTATTCTAATATCGATTTTTTGAATAGTGAGGCAGAATCGCGGTTGATACCGCGAAAATCCAGTGATATATATAAAAAAGAATATGAAAAGTTCATCAAATGGATGGAGGAGCACATATAAATGAACGAATTGTGAGTAATATTTTATCTGACGTTACAAGGTACTCCTGTCAGATCAATAATAAAAAATTTGTCATTTAGACTTCACGTTTCTCGATTTGTTGATGTTGTCATGGTTACCTTTAAAAAACGCGCGTTTTTTAAAGTTCGATTTAAACACGCTGAGGCGTGCTTTAAATGGGTAAAAAGGGGCACCAATAAAAAAAATAACTTTTCGTGTGCCACAATGTTGGATTTATCAAAGGCATTTGATTGCGTCACACATGAATACCTACTGGCAAAATTAGATTTTTATGGGATCAGGGGTGCTGCCTTGGAATTATTCGCTTCCTACTTGCACAGTCGACAGCAACGAGTGGTTCTACCATCAGGCGAGAAGTCAGACATAATGGCAATAGATATTGGAGTTCCCCAAGGATCAATATTGGGACCTATATTTTTTATTATTTTCATAAATGATTTAGCAAAATATTGAAATGCTGACGCAATGACATTATATGCTGATGACTCTACAATTTTAAATATAAGCCCTGATATTAAAAACCTCAAACTCAGAAATACTGAAACAATAGCAAAGGCTTCAGAATGATTTTCGACAAATAATTTAAAACTGAACACAGAAAAAACAAACGAGCTTATGTTCTCAAATGGTAGTCAAGAGAATAGCGTTAAGTTATTAGGTATACATATTGACACGAAATTGAACTGGAAAGAACATGTCAACTACTTATCTAAAAAAAATTAAATAAAGTAGTGTATCAAATGAGGAAACTAATAGAATTTACTACTGTAGATACCGCATTAACATATTATTACAGTAATTTTTATTCAACTTTTTCTTATGGACTTCTTCTTTGGGGAAACTCCGTAGAAAGTGGAAGAATATTTAAACTACAAAAAAAGTTTTACGAATAATAGCAAAGGCTAGTTATCGAGAACATTGTAAACCGTTATTTGCAAAATTTAGCATCTTAACTTTACCTTCAGTATTCATTCTACAATGTGTGATGTTTGTGAAAGAAAACGAAAAGTCTCTATTTTCAAATTCTTCCTACCATTCTCATAACACAAGGAATAGAAATTCGTTGAGCATTCCCTATCACCGCCTGAAAAAAACTCAACAGCCAATTAATCACACATCCATCAAAAATTTTCACAAATTACCGGATGCACTGAAAAATGCCCATACCAAACAGTTGAAGGCAGCAATCATCAATATATTATTGAAAAATACATTCTATTCTCTAGAAGAATATTTCGAATTTAATTTTGACGAAACAATTTATTGAGATATAAACAGGCATATTTTTATCTATGTATCTTCTGTTGTGATGTAATATTGACTAATTTTAAATTGTATATATATTTTATTGAATTTTATGTATTTTAGGTGACTGAACATAAGTATACATATAGTTTTATATTCAAAATTTTACTATAATTGTCGACGTGTCTTGTATATACCTGTACTCAGTTTCGTTCATATTTTCTGTTTTTCATATAATTTGACAACCTTAAATGTAACTTACATTACTTGGTCCAATAAATTATTATTATTATTATTATTATTTTCGTTTTAAACACTACCAGTCAGGCTCCTTACTTCCGAAGCTCCGACCCATTCGGAAGGGCGGTGGACATAAACCAATGACCTCCCACACCCGTGAGGTGAGATCATTGGGTCCGTGAATCATGTGTCCTGAGCAGACGTAACGATCCGAGAATGACTGCCTTCTGCATGCGGCCGGCTAGAGATTCTGCCGATTTACGGCATGCCGGTATAATTTCCAGGTTTGAGAGTAGCGTTGGATCATTCCACCAAGGGCCCCTATAATCAGAACCACTATCTTTACAGAATGGTCTGATAGAGTCTACGGAGCTCGAAGAGTAAATCTCGATACTTCTTCCGTTTCTCGTCCTCTTTTCGCACGATATTCTTCCCGCCCGGAGCCGAAAGCTCTATGACGTATATCGTTTTCTGCTCGCTGTCGAAGAGGACTACATCAGGCTTGTTGATTGTATTTGCTCTGAGGGTGGGGAATGAGAGTCTCCAATAAATTCGGCACTCTCATTCTCCACAACGGACTCAATATCCCCGGAGCGTAGGGCAGCATCGGTGTCTCATCAATACCGTACGAGTGTCGTAAATGATAATACAGCACTCGTAACGCCGCGTTATGACGATGGATATAGGCTGAAACCGCATATGCTGTACATGCTGACAGCAAGTGCATGATGGTCTCAGGCGCTCCATGGCAGGCCCTGCATCTCGTGTCAGGGACCCTATACCCATCACGCGGCTTCGGTAGACGAGAGTGTTGAAAACACCGTCCTGGCAAGCCATGATGAATCCTCAGTCTCCGACTTGAGTCCACCTGACCTAAGAAAAGCAAAGGTCAAGCCTTCGGATAAGCCGTGGTCTTCAATATGTTTGTAGAAGATTCCATGCATCGGCTTATCCTTGTGGGAGCTGCAGATGCGATTCTCTGCAGCTTTTATGTGGACTCTCCTTCGAGCGGGCTCCAACTCGGTGATAGAGTCTTGATATCCCGCTCGGTGTCGAATACTAAGACTCGAGTTCATCGGCTGCACGGATTGCTGCCTTAAAAGAAACGCTCCTTTCCCCGCGATCTCATGATCTTTGACCATGCAGAAAGGGGATCCAAGCTCCTGATGACTTTACAGGCTCCATCCAGCACCATCCTGTTGTGTAGACACTCCAAACTCAGAAGTCCACGGCCTCCTTGTTTTCGGGGAGGTACAACCGTGGAACGGACGATTTCGGATGCAAACTACGATGTAGGTGCATCATTTTGCGAGTCTTCACGTCGATTCCGTGCAGCTCCTCCAGGGTCCACTCACTACCCCAAAGGAGTAGATCAGTATCGGAACGGCAAGCATGTTGGTGGCAGAAACTTTTTCATGACCGACAGTTCTGATGACCAGTTCTGCCGGAGTTTCTGCTGATACTTGCCGCGGAGAGCGTTACTAACCGCCACTATTCCTCTTGGTGCAACGTTGTTGCACTCCTAGGTAGGATACGCCTCTCCGGCATCCAGATGGCGGAGGATGCTTCCATCTACCAGCTGCGCGTTTCTCCATAATCCTCGCATCGTCCTCTTCGAGATGAACCAGTGCACATTTATCCATCCCGAATTCCATACCGATAGCATGCGTGTACTCTTGCACCACCCTCAGAGATTGTTGAGATCTCCCTCACCCGAGGCATGAAGCTTCAGGTCATCCATATAAAATAAATGGGTGACCTTATGCCTTCGGTCTCCGGGGTACAGTTAGAACCACGGGTTTTCTGAGCGCAACGGATAATGGCATAAGTGAGATGCAAAAAAGGAGGGGGCTGAGGGAATCCCCTTGGAACACACCTCTCCTAAAGATAACCTGCTCCGTTTGGACTTTGGCTCCACCTGATGTTATGGTGAAGCTATTTGATCGGGTACCGCAAGGCATCTGAGCAAATGCAAGATCAACTCATGCGATGTTGAATCAAATGCCTTGGGTAATCGATCCAGGCCATCGAAAGGTTGCGCTTATACTGCACGGAGTCCTGCGTGATACATCTATCGATCAGCAGGTTCTCCTTGCAGCCAACAACACTTTCTTTGACCCTTTCTGCTCATATATCCGTTCGTACACCGTGTCAACTGCGAGGAGTATTATTATTATTATTATTATGTTTTAAAAACTACCAGTCAGGCCCTTACTTCCGAAGCTCCGACCCATTCGGAAGGGCGCGCTGGTTACATAAACCAATGACCTCTCCCCACACCCGTGAGGTGAGAGATCATTGGGTCCGTGAATCATGTGTTCTGAGCAGACGTAACGATCCGAGAATGACTGCCTTCTGCATGCGGCCGGCTAGAGATTCTGCCGATTTACGGCATGCCGGTATAATTTCCAGGATTGAGAGTAGCGTTGGCATCATTCCACCAAGGGCCCCTATAACCCAGAACCACTATCTTTACAGAATGGTCTGGATAGAGTCTGCGGAGCTCGAAGAGTAAATCTCGATACTTCGTCCGTTTCTCGTCCTCTTTCGCACGATATTCGTTCGCCCGAGCCGAAAACTATGACTTTATATCGTTTTCTGCTCGCGGTCGAAGAGGACTACATCAGGCTTGTTGGTTGTATTTGCTGAGGGTGGGGATGGGTTCAATAAATTCGGCACTTCTATTTCCACAAGGGGACTCAATATCCCCGGAGCGTAGGGCAGCACCGGTGTTCTCAAACGTACGAGGTCGTAAATGATAATACAGCACTCGTAACGCCGCGTTATGACGATGGATATAGGCTGAGATCGCATATGCTGTACATGCTGACAGCAAGTGCATGATGGTCTCAGGCGCTCCACGCAGGCCCGCACCGTGTCAGGGACCTCTATACCCATCCGCGGCTTCGGTAGACGAGGTGTTGAAAACACCGTCCTGGCAAGCCATGATGAACCCTCAGTCTCCGACTTGAGTCCACCCTGACCTAAAAAGCAAGTCAGCCTTTCGGATAAGCCGGTCTTCAATATGTTTGTAGAAGATTCCATGCATCGGTTTATCCTGTGGAGCGCTAGATGTACAGATTCTCTGCAGCTTTTATGTGGACTCTCTTCGAGCGGGCTCCAACTCGGTGATAGAGTCTTGGATATCCCGCTCGGTGTCGAATAAGACCGAGTTCATCGGCTGCACGGATTGCTGCCTTAAAAAAGAAACGCTCCTTTCCTGCAACTCATGGTCTTTGACCATGCAGAGAAGGGGATCCAAGCTCCTGATGACTTTACAGGCTCCATCCAACACCATCCTGTTGTGTAGACACTCCAAACTCAGAAGTCCACGGCCTCTTTGTTTTCGGGGAGGTACAACCGTGGAACGGACGATTTCGGATGCAAACTACGATTAGGTGCATCATTTTGCGAGTCTTCACGTCGATTCCGTGCAGCTCCTCCAGGGTCCACTTCACTACCCAAAGGAGTAGATCAGTATCGGAACGGCAAGCATGTTGGTGGCAGAAACTTTGTTCATGCCCGACACTTCTGATGACCAGATCTGCCGGAGTTTCTGCTGATACTTGCCGCGGAGAGCGTTTTTAACCGCCACTACTCTTGGGTGCAACGTTTTTTGCACTTAGGTGGTATACGCCTCTTCGGCATCCAGATGGCGGAGGATACTTCCATCTACCAGCTGCGCGTCCTCTCCATAATCCTCGCATCGTCCTCTTCTGAGATGAACCAGTGCCCTTTATCCATCCCGGAATTCCATACCGATAGCATGCGTGTACTCTTGCACCACCCTCAGAGATTGTGGAGTCTCCTCACCGAGGCATGAAGCTTCAGGTCATCCATATAAAATAAATGGGTGACCTTATGCCTTCGGTCTCCGGGGACGCCGCACAGTTGTAACCACGGGATTTTCTGAGCGCAACGGATAATGGCATAAGTGAGATGCAAAAAAGGAGGGGGCTGAGGGAATCCCCTTGGAACACCCCCTCCTAAAGATAACCTGCCCGTTTGGACTTTGGCTCCACCTAATGTTTGGGTGAAGCGAGTCTTCCAGAGTGGCATCAACTGTTCAATGCATCTCCCATTTGATCGGGTACCGCAAGCATCTGAGCAAATGCAAGATCCCTGCGATGTTGAATCAAATGCCTTGCGGTATCATCAGCCATCGAGTTGCGCATACTGCACGGAGTCCGCGTGTACATCTATCGACAGCAGGTTCTCCTGCAGCCAGCAACACCTTTCTTTGACCCTTTCTGCTCATATCCGTTCGTCACCGTGTCAACTGCGAGGAGTATTCGCGTGTACAAAATTCGCGTAAACAATTTGTAACACGTGTTCAAGCATGTTATCGGTCTGTAATTCTTGGGATCAGACAAATTTCCGTTCTTGGAGATTAGCACGGTTCGCCCTCGACAAACCAAGCCGGAATTGCTGCTTCCACTAGCCACGAGTCGAAAACTCTGGCTAAGTGGTGGTGGGTACTGGGGAACTTCTTCCACCACAAGTTGCACAACCCGTCTGGGCCTGGGTCGCAAAGTTCTTCGAGCCCTGTAGAGCTTTCCGAACTTCTTCCGGGTTATCGGTTGGCGCAGTTCAATGGGATGAGGTTGCTGAAACCTCCTACAGAAGGCTCCCAAAATGCGTCAGGGCTGGAGTGTCTATGTTGAGTGGCTGCGGATATTCGGAAATCTCCTTCCAGAAGTTTTCCACCTGATCACGGTCGGCGGGGTTTTTCCACAACAAGCGGCGGTTGCTGGGAAAAAGCGGGAGGGTTTTCCGAACTGTTTGTTTTCCGCGATTCCTCCTCGTTCGCCCTACTAGTGACTTTTTTGGGAGCCACTAGCATTCGTATCCTATCAAGGCAGTGTTGTTTAATGGTTAACAGCACTTTGATTCAATGTGATGGACTCGTCGCAACTTAGCTGCGATTCGCCGCACCGTTAGCGTAAATGGCCTATTGGCCACTACGTAGTCCATCACACATTGGATACGGATGGTTGTCTCGCCGACTTGATTTTGGCTTCCATCTTTTTTATGCGTCTCTCATGCTCTCTAGTAGAAGACGCATTATTCTACGTATCCGCACAGGAAAGCATAAGAGCAGCATCGTATACGGCGGTGTTGATTTGCCAGATGTCAGCCTCTTCTGGAAGCGCTTCACGAATTTCCGCATCCACTCGAGCCAGACTTGAGGCTTCAGGGGCTTCAAAGTGCGGAGCACCCTGCGTGTTCTGATAACTCTGTTGGTGGAATATTGATACTGCCACCTTCGGTGGTTCGACTGGGCACTTCTGCCACTTCGGCCACTTCGTTAACCTGCCTAGGGAGGCGGGTCTCACATAGCCACGGCTACGAAGGTGAGATACATAATCCCGTAGATTTTGTGAGGAAATGCAGCATACCTGCGTGCCACACACCACAGAGCATGCATTCGCGCCATGTATCCCTTCGGCCGGGCTCGCTACTCTCATAGCAACGCAGAAGGCCGTCTCTCATTTCGTCTGTCCACTCAGAACGTTGTCCACGTATGCGTCATTAGGCTGTCCATCGATTTGGGCCCCACCACCTGCCGTTGACCTCCATCCGGATGAGGTCGGTTGTGGGGCCCGTCTCTCCTTCTAGGAACCAGAGTATGATCCTGCGAGGGGGGTTAGCTGGCAGAACCGGCCGACACCAGAGGAAGTGTTTGCCTTTTTTCCTTCCCGGATGCGCTTGCTGCCGGTCCGATTTTGCATCCTTATTATTATTATTATTATTATTATCATTATTATTATTATTATTTTAATGTGTTTGACACATATTCATAGTGATGTTCAGATGATGGCCATGGTCATATAATAATAATACTAATAAGGATTATTTGGTTGCAAATTCAACAATATATCTTATACACTATGAAACCAATAAACAAAGAGGGAAACCGCAAAGCCATTCTGTCCGCGGTATGACACCCCTAACAAAACAATACATTCTAACAGTAGTAAGCTATCATAGCTTTAGGAAAAGTGGCATATGACCACGGCTATATTATCAAAATATATTACGTGTAAGTTGTTTATTTGATAGACGATAAATATTGAATAGTTTGTACATAACAATTTCAGATGCGAATATTTTCTTGTTTCATAATTTTAGATCTCGATTTTCGGTAGCCGGTTTTAGTTCTTGAACTTACTTGTTTTATTAAGAAACTATTGCTTTCACGCAAACAAAAAAGTTTTGCAATACATCGTTCTTTCAACACATATTTCTAAATGAAGACATTTTGTTTTGTTGTTTCATACTTTCTAGAGCGTGATTTTAGCCTGTAATATTACTGTTACTGCCTTCACCTCGTGGAGGTACTCCCAGCTCATGTCATTATTATTAATATGTTTTTTTTTTTTTATATAATTTTAACATGGATAGAAGAATCTCGATAAAGCTGAAATTGCAACTATTTCGATGTTTTTTTATGAAAGTTGAAAATAAAAACCTGATGTGAATGATATTGTACTGGCACCATTCTCAGATTCTTTCTATTATTCTTGTATGCAACCACAACGTAAAAAAAACATAATTGATAGAACAACGCAGAAACATGCTCCAGGTATTAATGAAATACATGCCAAAGATGTGAAAGTAGAATGATATAATTTGTTTCCACTTTCTCTGTCATCAATCTCTCATTTTGTGAAGGGAAGTACCCTGAAGACTCGAAATTATCAAAGTCAATTCCAATATTCGAAGGCAAAGGATCTAGGAAAGAGGTGAGCAACTATCGTTACATCTGCTCACAATCACAGTTTGCAAGGTCATTGACTACACATATAATATACGCCTGAAAGACTTCCTTGAAAAAAAAAAAAAAGCTGATGGCGGATTGTCAAGATGGTTTCAGAAGTAAAGGTCGACTGAATCTGCAATAAAGAACTGTGTCAAGTCTATGAATATCTGAATCAGAAAAAAATCCCTATTGCACTGTACTTTGATCTGAGTACCACAATTTACTTCGAAAAACTGTACCGCAGCTGTTATAGAGGTGTAGACTATGACTGGGCAGCATCTTATTTGAAAATCGGTCACAGATAGTTATGCTAGAATCCGTCAAATCTAATCCATTGTAAGTTAGAATGGGAGGTCCACAAGGATCAACCTAGGTCCCCTATTTTTCGTTATCTTCATGAACGATATTATATTTCTTCTCCCAACAAAATGATAATCTATGCGGATGATACGATTCAACTGATAGCCGAAAATGATTTGGAAACATCTGTTAATAAATCTAACGTTTGTGTAATTCCATCGCTGGTGTCATAAGCACGGCTTATAAGTAAATACATCTAAAACACAGTATATGTTATTTCTACCAAAGAACGTTAGCTACGACTATAGTCCTTTGATCAAAATAGATCATATATCTTCGAAAGAGTGTTTGAAACTAAGTTCTTAGGTGTCACAGTCGATCACAAGCAAACATGGGAACCGATGTAGATAATATTGTACCAAGTCTGAGCAGTGTTTGCTTTGTTGTCAGACAATTAAAAAAAACATGATCCCTGAGTGTGCTCAAACTTGCCTATCACGGTCTAGTGCAATCCACGTTAACTCATGGTCTGATTTTTTGGGGAAACTCAAGTCATGCCTATAGGGTTTTTATTATGCAGAAAAAAAATCAGATGCCTGGTGGGTGCAATAACTTTATGAAAGCTGTCGACAAATCTTCATCAAACTATCACTCCCACCCTACCATGTCTGTATATATTTTATCAAAACTAAATGTGAAAAAAAAAGTATTCAAATTTTATACGAAAT
>JAFIRS010002532.1:0-205828 GCA_018342105.1 Gonioctena quinquepunctata
GAAAACACGAAAACTTGGATGTGATCCCGTTCGGATATCGTTCTGCATAAAGCGCAGCTGCAGCAGTAGCACTACTTCTACATTCACCATGAATGTAGTGCATTTGAATTTGCGCATATTCTTGGGGAGTATAACGTGTGTACGGCATGATGGTGAAATGAATACTGCCCGATGAAACAAAATTAGTACCTATATTTTTTATCTTCAATACACAATAAAAACAAAAAGTGGAAAACAAGTTTGGTACAGGACAAAAGTAAGATGCGCAAAAAATCATGTTCAGCAATAACACTGTCGATCTCTGAAACTTTGTTAGAATCTGGATTTTGGACAATTGCGACATTTATTACAAGAATTCGTGTATTAATCGGTGCCATGTCGAATAATCGACCATTTAATTTCGATATTAATTTTATTATGCTGATTACATAAAAAGTTCATTTTGTGAACATACTCTCTAATGCTATCAAGCAATTTATCCGTTATTATTAATAATCATTTCCACTTCTCATCTTGATAAAATCAAAACAATACACTTTTTGGGCGAAAGTATAAAAGTTGATGGAAGCCTAGAATAAAACCACACTCTATTTCAATGGAAATATCACTCCCTCCAAAAATAATTTAAGTACGTTTTATACCATGGTAGAGTCTGGACAAAATGAGCATTTTTTTGTAATGAATGTCCACCTCCACGTGGTTATGGTTTTTTTCAGACAATAATTTCAAGCTTTTGTTAATAAAAATTGGTGAGATTCAAATCTGGCATTTTACCTCTATTTCTTGAAAAAATTTATCAATTCATGAAAAACTGTTTGGTACGTCTGAAAGCATTACTCATCATTAATCTTCAGCAGCAAATATATTTGAATTAGTCTTAATTTGTAGACATAGCACTCAAAAATCCGAGGTAAAATAGCGATTTTCTAGAAATTTATAAAATTCCCATTATCTCGAAAACGGTAGAAGTTTTACTGAGATAAAATTTTGATATTCTGAACAGTCATGACCTGGTCTATCATCATCAGTGCCAATATTGTACAAGGTTTACCGGTAACCCTGTATATAGGTGAGAAGGGTGTGTTCAATTTGCATTTCCAGTGTTTTTAATAAAGCCGACTTATCTGTTTTGCAAATTGAACCGTTCAGATGACATAAAGGGCACTGGCAATAACGGGAATGATGAAACTTTTTCTATGTTGACTTTTTCATCAAGGGCAATAGCAAGAAAGCGTCAAAAAATTTATTATTAAAACATATTTGAATATTATGAACGACAATATATTCAATTTGAATAATTTCCCTATAAGTATATATTGAAATATAAATGTTAATTTTAACTATCATGGTAAAATAACATAAAACCCAACCATTTTAATTTTCATTTAAGTATTTGTTATTAATTTTTTTATATATATTGAATTATTAATATACATCCCAACTCGCTCCGTACAGAAACGCGCGCTCACTGAATATCTACACTTCGAGCGACTGCTAACTACGTCTGTTCCATTAAAACGTGGTCTGAGAGTTTTTTTCTCAAATTATACAGGGTGTTAGTGAATAAGTGCAACAAACTCCAGGGCGTGATTCTGCTTGAAAAAATAATGACAGTTTGCTATATAACTTTTGTCCGCAAATGCTTCGATTTCCGAGATACAGGGTGTTGAAATTTTTCTTAAAAACTTACAGCCATTAAAAAACCAAACATGTTGAGGTCTCCCGCTAAGAAATAAAAATTCTCATTTTAATGTATAAAAAGCGGTCATTAATTACCACCGCGGACAGAATGCACTTCAAAATACCCCAGCTGAGTTGAAACTAATAATTAATATTTGTGGGTCCTAAAATATATTTTGTAATAAACTAGGGAGATAAAAATAGATACATAAAAAAACAAGTCTTTTTAGTCATCCGTAAAATCAAATCTCATAAATCAACGACATAAAGTTGTCATCACTAACCACTACGTGCGATACCAATAATAACTGACGCATAGGGTAAACGTCGTCCGCGAAGGGATATAAAAAGGATTGAAAAATAAAAGTCAGTCTCATTCACAGCCTTCCATCCCAGTCAGTACACATATAGAAGTACCAAATATTTTGGGTACTAAATATTCGACGTAGTCGATTAAAAATTCGGTTAACGATCGAATAGAAATAATTGAAATGTATATTTGAAAGTGTTACAAAAATATCGGAACGAAAATAAGGATTTGGATGTTCAAGTTCAGCGAGTAATTTTGAATTATTCATGAACGCTTGAAGAAGAAAAACTGTCACACTTCACAGAATGAAATTGTGAAAAGAATATGCGAGTTAATGAAACTAACTCGTTCAACAGTTCTTCGGGTTATTAAAACAGGGGATGTCATTGACCATTCAATGAAACGAAAACAAAGGAATACAAAATTCGCAAACATTGATGAATCTACAAAAGATGTGATTCGCGAACAATTTATGGTATATACCAAAAAAATTAAGTACGAACCTTGAAAATGATTCGGTATACATTACTCGACTATCCCGATTACAATTACAAATGTTTAAACACTCTACGAGGTGTTTTACTGTCTTGTGGTTTCAAACATAAAAAATTTAACAATCGGATGGCCATAATGGAATCATTACGCATTGTTCAACTCCGACAGGAATATTTGAGGCGAATGAAAAGCTACCGAGAATCAAGCAGACATAAAATCTACCTCGACGAAACCAAGTATTGTGCTTTGAACACACCTTCTTCAAGGGGAAAACGTGTTATAATTTTGCATGCTGGGAATGAAAGTAGTTTCGTACCAAAAGCTTCGCTTCTGTCGGCCAAAAATATGAAAAATTAAGTGTTGATTACCACGAAGCTATGACTGCAGGTTTATTCGAAACCTGGTTCAGTGAGCAGCTTCTCCCAAATATTCCTCCAAACTCTGTTATTGTTATGGATAACGCTCCGTCATCATTCTTGGTTATTGAATAAAATACCAAACAATAACACAAAAAACGCAGATAGATGTTATTGGTTTCATGCGAAATCATGACATGGAAATACCCGAAAAGATTCCAACGAAAAAGGTTTAACTGGCGGCTATAAAATAACGTAATTTCAAAAAAGAGTATATAATTGATTCGATGTGTAAATCGCGTGGTCATATGCTCTTACCGCTCACCGACCGAAGAACTGTGTGGCCCACGTTATGGGAGAAGAGAACAAATATTATGTGCAAAGTTCCATAAATCCGATCGTTATTCAACCTGATGATGATTACACCTCATCAGAATGTAGCGAAGAAGAATTTTGATTTTTCTAGTTCAATTTTGTTGACATCTATTTTTTTTGAGTATATTTTTGACAACTATTCGGGATTATTTGTGTTTTCATTGTATTTTAGAGTTTTTGACTCAGCAATCAACTACCTTATATTTCGAAGTTTTTCATAATTACTCAGGGTGGAAAAATTCAGTTGAGATAACATGTGTCTACTTCTATAAGGGGTGATCAATTGCTATGATTGTGAGAATAAGTAATTGAAAAAATACCACCGAAAAATAATATACCGACGCCTATGTCAAGGCGGCGACTGCAAAGAGAATTCCTTCTTAAAACTTTTTATGTCGGTCCAATTGGGATTAGAAATACTATACCTAGAATTATTTCAGTTTTAATTATTGAATCAAATTAAGTTCATATCCTGTGTGTGTAAAGAGTTACAAATAATTATGAATCAGTCATACAGCTTCGTTGAATGATACGTGCTCATTCAACAATTATTGTTTTTTCATAAGTTTTTTACTTACTCATTTAATAGAGTCTCAGACATTTTGTACAAGAGTATGTATAAGCCTTTGACTTATATGAATTATAAAATTTCTTACAATTGATTTGGAATGATACTTGTTCATTCATCATAGTTTATATATACAGTGTGGTTGGGAAAAGCTGAATATATTTTATAACGGGTTTTAGACAGATTTTTTTAAATGAAAAATTTTTGTTCATCTAAAGTCATTTTTGTAATTGTGAGATTCTTTAAATCTTAGTTCTTCTGTACAGAGACTTCAGAAAAATTGATACAACTTACTGTCAGTTGTGAAAAAAATATTATTCAGGTTGGATTACATTATTTGAAATAGGTTTATATTACTATGGAAGTACTGAGGTTGTATGATAGATATATCTTTATTTCCAACAGGTATACACCCAATTACAGAAAAAGTAGTGAAAATTCTTAAAATAACAAAAAACAAATTAAATTAAATTAAATCAAATTGAATCATGTTAGTAGTAGTGAAAATTCTTAAAATAACAAGAAAATAAACTAAATTAAATCATATTATCCAGATACAATCATTCATTTTGTGTCCTTTCAATTATACAGGAGAAAATATGCTCGAGAGAACTGCTATTCAAGTCACACAGGTCACAAATCAGATTGAAATTCCAACACATCAAAGACACAGGCGATCTACGCATCACATTGGTTCGAGAAGCCTTGCAATAGAATGTTATTTCATATCTGGAATTCAGACGTGGTATGAGGTAATTAATTTTTTGTAAGAGCAAAGAACAAAGAATATTGTTGTGCGTCAAATTATGGAGAAAAGAAATAGTAACAAAAACTCTACGTGTATCCAGGGAAATTACATCAAAACTGTCAAGAAGCATCGAATAGTCAATTCCCCGTTCTGGATAATTCCCTGTTACCTTAAATAACAGGAACTTAAGAAATTTTCGTTGTACAGCTTCAACTTGATGCGTGTGGCAATCATAAATGGGGTACCATATCAATGCCCCATATTCAAGTTTAGACCTCACATATGCGTAAAAAAGTGTGAGAATTGCGTCTATGTTGTTGAAATCCCCAGTGTTTCTCATTATGAAACCCAACATTCGATTAGCTGAGGAGACAACTTGATTTATGTGTGGTATGAAAGTGAACTTTTGGTCGAAAGTAATTCCGAGATCTTTCATCTCATTGATCCTGTCAACAACATTATCATTTATTTCATAGGGAAACTCAATAATTTTCTGTTTTCTAGTGAACGATGAAACATGACATTTTGATATATTTAGTTTTAGATGATTTTTTGGGCACCAATCAAACACTAAGTTGATTGAAGTCTATAAGTTTTGACAATCTTCACAGGCACTAATGACTTTGAAAATCTTTAGGTCATCAGCATAGAGTAGCTTAGAGCAGCTTATGTTCTTAGCGAGATCATCGATGAATTGTAGGAATAGAAGTGGTCCTAGATTTGATCCTTGAGGCACTCCGGAACTGGGGATGTATAGAGCTGACTTATAGCTTTCGTATTCTACAAATTGTTGCCTAACGAACAAGTATGGATTAGAATGGCATACCATACAGTGTGTTTATTTGTTGTAACGAAGTAATTTTTTAATTGATATAGTTTGTTTGTTTTTATAAGTGCTTTAATTATTTGCATAGTATTCTCAACTAGCTTGGCGAGGTACACAATCTGAACGATTCCAGCTCTCTATAACATCTATATTTCGGGAGGAGATTCTTATCTGCCGCCTCGATAAAAATCGCCAGTCAGTTTTTATAAATTATTCACACCAGTATAGCCCTTCATGAACTTGGTAACAACATCTTAACCAAGTACAATAAAGGACAGGGCCGGGCCATATTTACTGTTGTTTTTTTCTGACAATAAGTGTCAGATTTGATTTGATTCCTCGTCTTCTGATTGTGTGATGAAGAACAACGAAAAAGTTGTAAGTAACCTTGAATGAATTTCGGGGAATTGCAACTTGTTACTTGCCAAGTATATAGGAAAACGGGAATGGGTTTACAAAAATGTGTGGACTCTTGCTATAGGAAAAATGACGATAATATTATGACTGGTATCTTTGAGCGAATTTTGTCAATGCTGAGGATAATACGAACCGAAAGTGAAATTATGGACTCTTCCGAGTAGTACTAGGAGCATTTTTAAAAGACAATTATACAGGGTGTTATGTGAGTACGTGGCCAAACTTGAAGGGGTGATTCTTTGAGTAATTCTAAGACGAAACGTTCACATGAATATAGGTCCGGTAATGCCTCGTTTTCAAGATACAGGGTGTCAACATTTTTAAAAGAAATAGTTTTTTCCTGAATATCTTAATGATCCTTTGGCCGATTTTGTTAAAATTTGGCAGTCTCATTTGGGAAAGCAGGGGGCTAATTTAGCCCTAACTGGATTAAAAATAGCATGTCCAGTGGCGACCCTGAGGGCTCCTTAACCAATATTTTTGACAAAAAATATGCTCCACTGATTTTTTTGCAAGCTACTGAAACTACAACTTTTTATTTTTAGCATTTTTTCGTATCTTGCTTTGTTTTCGGAAAAAAAAAATAACTTTATTGTTATGTGGTAACGCCGGAAATTAAAAACACATGGAACAAGAAGAACCCTTTATTATTAAACCACACTTAAACAAATGGTACACCATTTTTTCCAGTAAGAAAACATTTAACAATAAGTATCACGAAACTTACAATAGTTCCTCAAAATGTCCTCCTCCAACTTCAATTATCTCAACTTCAACTTCAATCAGTATCAACAGGAGTTTTATAAACGAGAGACTCTAAATGTCCCCAAACGAAGAACTCTAAGGGATTTAAATCAGGTGACCTGGGTGGCCATGACTGTGGACCTGCGCGACCGATCCAGTTTTCTCCATAAGTTGCATCCAGAAATTGACGTGCTACTATGCTTAAGTGAGGTGAGGCCCCATCGTGCATGAACCACATCGCTCCTCTTACTACCAGTGGGACATTTTCTAATAGTATAGGTAACACAAATTCCAAAAAATGACGATATTCTTGACCATTTAATCTCGGGGGTAAGAAATGAGGTTCAATGAGATAATCACCCACAATACCAACCCAAACATTCACGGAAAACTGTTGTTGATAATGATGTTCTAAAACCGCATGAGGATTTTCTTCAGCCCAAATATGATTGTTATGGAAGTTCATAATTGAATTTCGGGAAAAACAAGCTTCATCGGTAAACAATATACGGGGTAGGAATGTCGGAGATGCTGCCTGTTGTTGCAAAAGCCAAGTAGAATGAACAATTCGCTTGGGAAAATCCGCAGGTCATAACGCTTGCACACGCGGTATGTGGTAAGGATAGTCCCTCAAAATCTTCCATACAATAAAGTGAGGAATGTTTAATTGTTGTGCAATTTCGCTTGTACTTTTAGTGGGGCTACGCTCAACTTTACGTAAAACTGCTTCCTCCAGCTCCACTGTTCTTACCGTTGCAGGTCTCCCATTAAGAGCAGCCAACCTTCGGTATGTGCCTGATTCGCACAGGCTTTCGTGTATTCTTACAAATCTTCGTCTATTTGGTACAATGCGATGAGGATATCTTTCTTGATAAATGCGTCTAGCCGCACTGACATTGCCTTGTGCCATTCCATAGACAAAATGCATATCGGACATTTCTGAACTTGTAAACGGAACCATTTTCTGATATCAGTAACGAATTTTATAGCCTATAACTCCCAAAAACACTTCAAATAATTACTATCAAATAATTACGTATGCACTGTTTCAAGTTATATGTCAAAGTAAAATTTGTTTGAACAATTGTTTTTTCTTCCATGGCACTCTAACTTTACTTTCAAAACACTGCAGTTATAATTAACGTTCTTTGTTTCATCGAAAACAGTTATTCTAAAAATTCAAAAGATGAGGTTCGTGTAATTTTAATTGTTCAATCATAAATAAAAATCTCGTTATTGCATATCCATGGACAACAATAATAAAAAAAAAATTAATAATAAAAAAATAATTATTGCTTCCATTACTTTTGATAACAATTTCTAAGACTAGAATAGACTATTGATATGGAAAAAAATAACAAGTTCACCCCAGTTTTTGATGATTTGGTAGTTATTTTTTTTTATTATGTTGTCCCAGGGACATGCAATAAAGTGATTTTTATGTTTTCACTCAAAAATAAAGCAAGATACGAAAAAATGCTAAAAATAAAAAATTTGTAGTTTCAATTGCTTAATGCGAAAAAAAAAATACAAAAATTGCAAAAAATCAGTGGCGCACATTTTTTTGGTCAAAAATATGGGATGCCACTGGACATGATGATTTCAATCTATCTAGGGCTTAATTAGCCCCTTACCACCCCAAATAACACTGCCAAATTTCAACAAAATCGGCTAAAGGATTATTAAGATATTTAGGAAAAAACTATTTCGTTTGAAAATGTTGACACCCTGTATCTTGAAAACAAAGCATTCCCGGACCTTCGGTTGTATAAACTTTTCGTCTTAGAATCACTCAAAGAATCACCCCTTCGAGTTTGGCCACGTACTTACATAACACCCGGTATGGTTACAAGGCGAAGGAATCTGAGGTTATTATGACGGTGATATACGTGATTTCATCACATATAGGAATATAACTTCCCATTTTTTGTATTTTCTCTTTTCCTGGAAGTCGAAAATGTCTGTTATCTGTTCAAGAAGGGTAAATTAGTAAATTTACCCCGATACGTTACTACGCGGTAAGTATTCTGGATTCATTCAAAAATATATTACGAAAATATTTATTTGTCAATAATGTTTGACAAAAATATTTCACAACAAAAATTATATTGGAAATGAGCAACAAAATATTCCTCCAATTTACAATAATTGTGCAAATCGCCAAATAACTGTAAATATAACAGATTACAGGAAAAAAATCCCGTGCTGTTCAGGATGCTTGGTAACGGTTAAACATAGTAGTAAAATAACTATTGTTGCGTCAGAATAAGCCAGAAAGTTGCTTTTTGAAGTGTCGCAACACAAAATATTATTTGAACTGGGTGATTAAGGAAAGGAGTATAACATTTATTTCCGGAATATTATCTAATGACTCACCTATGATTAACTCCCAGATATACTGATGTTTCCAAAATTTTGTGAACGATTCCTTGAAATTTATATTTATCGTCCTTATTCAATTTGATGTATACTGAGTCGTACACCAGAAGGGAAGGTCGAGCTTCAGCAAGTCCTGGTACCTGTCAATCAGATTGATCTACTAAAGTAATTGAAAGGCAAAGAGGCTTGAAAGAAAATACTACTCCTTATTCTAATTTCTCTCATTTCTTCTGAAATAATCGAATATAAAATTAGCTGATCTGGGAGGAGGGCAATGTTCATTCCACATCCAGAAATCATTTGGAAATTCAGCAAAATGTACAAATATTTGAATTCTCGATTATAAAAATGGTTATACCTCAAGAAAATGTCATTTTACCAATAAAATAATCACATATCAAAATAGTGTGGTCAGTATCTCTCTACCGTTTGGAGGAGGTTCAAAATATCGGAAAAAAAAATATTTAGGGCATGTCAAATCGTCCCGATACGCACAATTATATCATGGAAATGGAATCAATTCTCACAGATATTTCTACTATTACTTTTCCCTGGGAACTCAAAATTGGAAATCTACCAATAATTCCTTCAAATAACCTTTTGAGGTATATGAATATAAATGTATGCTCTCGTAGGTAGTTTGAGAATCAATGTATTTCCGAAGTTTGTGTACTGGAGTATCAATTTCACGGTGTGAATAGAATGTGACAAAATGTTTAAATCAAACATGATTGGTAAATGTTTTCCATACTCACCTCTAGTTGAAACAAAGAACTTCCTTTCACGACATTCAGGGTCGATATCATATCATAGTCTCTAATATCCACTTTCAACTGATTCTCCTCAATATCTAATAATTTCCTGTAATTTTGGCAGTAATTGTCTTTGTTAATTCTCGAATTGATTTGCAATATCGACGAATATGTAGAATTGAAAAATCTGTCCGCAATGGGAAGTCCTCTTTGAATGAAACTGGGATATGCTCTTATCAGGTCCGTCAATTTTAACTCGTAAAACTGAGAAATTTTGAAAGGACTCAGTGGAAGAGTCTCCTTATAGTATGATGAATACCTGTAGAATGATTAACATTATTCGATAATTGCATAAACTGACATTTCAAAGAGTTACCAAGGGTTACATGAAAAAGCAACTATTTTAGAAACTTTGAAAATTAAATACTGTAGTATTTTCACTTCTAAACTCAACAAAATATCTTCGATTCTTATGATTTTTCATTGTTTATTTTATTTGATTATTCCAAATAAGAACAATGAAAAACAGATATGTTTTAGTGTTTTTGAAGTGGAAGTCTTATATTTGAAAAAAAAGTTGTATGAAGAATTGATTATTAAATAGTTGGAAATTGATAAATAATAAAAAATAATTAATACATGTTAATTCAGAAGAGATAAATTAATATTCAATAAGAATACACCTTCAATAGAATCCAAGCTTTTGTAGTGCAGGTAGACTCAAACTGATCAAACTCCGGATATTTCATCGTTTCTACTTTCTTTCTACTGAATGCACGTGCAGTAGTCTTATGTTTTTTTAAGTGAACACATGTGTTTTCATTTTATTAATGCTTCAAAAGACTTTTTCAACATTGACAATTGAACTTATGAAAAGTTAATTATTGAATATAATTCATGAAAAATTATTGAGAGATAATTATTTGTTTTAAGTTTGTGGTGAAAATAATAGGATTGTGTGATTTGAAGTTTGTGTATGTTTTCGAAGAATTGAGTTCTTTCTTAACACTTTTTTCAAAATCTAAAAAAGAAAGTGTAATATTTTGAATACTTCTTTCAAAGTTTTTTGCGCGTTACGGTCGTCGTTGGAATTATTTGTTGAATCTGTAACTGACGAAATAACCTACGTCATACATCCGAAGCAATTATTTTTTAGTCTTGAGGGCATTTGAATAAAAACTTGTCTTTGAAAAGGTTTTTTATTGATTTGTTTTATTTTGTGCTTCGTAGTTAGTACGCTTCAATCTATGCATTTTTAATAAGCATCGTTATTATGAGACCTTTTTCCTGTTATTATGAGATCATCAGATCTAAAGATCAACTCGCCCGCCATCTTGGAGCTTTCATTTCCAATTTAAGATTTTTGACAAAAAATTGACAATCTTCGTCATAATTCATAATATCCGACCCCAAAAACCCTGACATACGAATTTCGAATAGGAACGGTCCATAATAAAAGTCGCCCACCATCTTGGAGTCGCTATCTTGAATTTATGAATTTTGACAATCAATTCATAACGTCCGACCCCGAAAACCCCCACATACCAAATTTGAATAGAATCGGGCCATAATTACAAAACTCATCTTGGAACCGCTATCTCGAATTTATGAATGTCGACAAAAAAATCATCATTTCCGACCCCAAAAACCTCCACATACCAATTTTGAATAGAATCGGACAATAATCACAGAGATCGTCCGCCATCTTGGAGCCGCCATTTAAATTTTGTGAATTTCGACAAAAAATTCATGATTTTCGACCTCGAAAACCCCCACAACCAATTTTGAATCGAATCGGACCATAAACACAAATCTCGACCGCCATCGGGGAGCCGCCATTTTGTTTTTTTTTATCTAACAAAAATTTTATAATACATTGTCACAGGAATAATAGAATTCTGACGAATTTAACGTTAATCGGACAACTAGAAGTGGGACAAAATGCACTTGCAAACTTTGAACGAAACATACAGATGTGCAGTTAAATAAAAGTTTGTAAAAACATTGTTATTATATGCAAAAAGAGGATAGTGTGGCATAGTGGACAAATTATTAAATTAAAGAAAGAAATCATCCTCAAGTGGGAGTCGAACCCACGACCTTATGATCTCTAGCCATACGCTCTACCAACTGAGCCATTCGAGGACATAGGAATCGACACACACTCGTGAATCCTTTCCTTCGATAATTTAATGTTCATGTTAGAAATGAAACGAAACGAAGATCAAACGTTCTTATCAATGGCTGTCGAGATCTGTTACCTGTCACTCTAAAATCATCTTCCATTGACGATTTCAATAACAGATTCAGGAAGATGATCTCCAACCGCTGATGATATTTTAGCCAAATATATAATGTGAAAGTGGAAATATTGCGTCCGAAAGAAAAACATGCAAGAAGGGAATATTGTGGCATTATATGTTACAGGAAATTGTTGCATTTGCATACACCAAGAGAATTCAGAAGCACCAAGTACTCCGAATAAAATTGTAGAAAAATTCACAGAAGTCCTGCCAACACGTTTTCTGTGGAATTGAAGTAAAACCGCTTATCAAATGTTCTTAATAGTGGAAGAAAAACATGTTTTCACTGCCAATTGGTATGGTGCAGTCCGTATCACCAAACAATATTTTGAAAAGAATTATTTGCCATTCCAAAACTGGTTGCGGTCCAGAACGTGACTGTAGAAAAAATTGTCTTTATTGGTCTCCAGCAAATATTGGTGGCAGTGAAAACCATTGCAGCAATTTTCCATCGATGTACGCCAATAAAGACTTTCAAGTTATGAATCCCAATGGAAATCAAAACCAATTTGTTTCCTTTTCATAACTGAAAAAATGTATTACTGTACCCAAATTCAAAAATTATTCATTTATTCCATAGACATTTTTTCAGACACCGGAGATTCTTAAAAATGGCTTCATTAATAGAGACTGTAATGAAGTTACTATTTTTCCGATTGAATAAAACAAACAAAAGCTTTATCTATTATTGAAGTCATATCTCCGATAATGATAGTAATAGAAACGTCATTTGTTTTGGGTTTGAATTCGCGAGTTGAGCTCACCTAAACCAACGTATTTACTCCGCTATAAGTATTACAAAACGCCGTTCTGACACCGCGATGTGAGCATAAAATAAAAATACGCGAACGCCATTCTGCATAGTGAGAAACCGAATCGGTAGTCAGCCAGCCGTCGCAAAGCGGCAGCGAGAGAAATCAGTCATTCTCCTGTCGGCGAAGAGTCTACCACGGCCAGAGCTATCGATCAGGTGAGAAATATTATTACTCAAATGAAACAGGCCTGCGCCGGACCATAAGAATATCAGAAGGAAAAATAATTTGGAATCTCTGCGAAAGAAAAGAAAGTAAGTTGTGCCCCAGACTAGCAGCAGTCCACAACGCCGTCACACAAAGAGACAGGCTTGCGCCAGATCATAAGAATATCAGAGGGGAAAATAATTTGGAATCGCTGCGGAAGAAAATTAGGTCAGTTGTGCCCCAGACTAGCAGCAGTCCACCACGCCGTCACACGAAGCTAGACGTTACGGACCCATGTGTCACTACCCGACAATAGTCTTGGTTAGAAAGGCGCCAGACCAGCAGAATAGCAGAGGCGACAAGTATTTGGAATCTTGGCGAGGTAAAATTGATAGAGGCAGTTGTGCTTCAGCCGAACACCAGTTCACCACGCCATATGCAGTCACCGAAGCCTAACGTCACGAGCCACCATACGACCAGCCATGAAATATTAAAAGTCTGTAATTATCGCAAACCCGTAAAATACCGGCTGCGTCTGAGCGAGAGAATTAGGAGAGAGGGAAAATTGGTTGAAGGCACCTACAGACGTTACGATTTATTGTAACCGATATCGAGGCCGACGTCGGGCCGAATTGGCTCGACTGTACACAAGTTCCGATTTCAAACTTTCCGATCAAGTGCTATCAGTTACTAGTCATACGTGAACCGGCAAGGATGGCACCTGCTTTATCGAAAAAGGAAACAATTTGGATTGCTCTAATAGCGAATGTGGTGTGCAAAAAAGAAAGAAGAAAAAGGAAATTTTGGGCAAGACAATTGTACCAAGAGTGGCCTAAGTTCACCAAAACGCAGTTGCCATATCTTCTGGAATGTAATGAAATAAGAAATCATTTAAAGATGTATCTCTCAGAAACGGTGAATTTCCGGTTATTTTCCACCCATTTTACCAAAATAACCATGAAATCACCGAAACTTCTAGGTTGTAAAGACATTTCAGTAAACACAGTGAAAATTTTGTATTGTTCATAACTAAGGTCACACTTGGAATATGCATCCATTGTGTGATGTCCCTCCTATTCAGTTAAAGAAACATCATTGGAAAGGGTCCAACATGAATTTTCGCGTTCTGTTGGCTACAAAATGGGCTTTCAAATGAACCATCGTCATAAATACACCTAACCACACTGAAAAAAAGGCGGACTCAAATTGCCCAGAACTTATCTCCTCAATTAATCTGAGGGCCAAACAAAGAGTAACAAGGGATAATAAAACTGTACATGTAGAGAACTCACATTTTACTAATTATGGATTTGATAGTCCAATGTCGAAAATATCAAGGAAAGCTAATGCTTCAGAACTTGATTTTTTCACTAACTCGTTGGAGGCTTTCATGAGTTGTGCAGCTAATTATGTATTTTCTCTCTAGATTGAGATTTTTGTATGTTTTTTCTCTTTTTTTATTAGTTTTAAGTACTTTCCATATTCTAATTTGTACAACTTTTTGTAACAATAGGGAGTTTTTCCGTTTATATCAAATGAATAAATAAAACACCACAAATATTTAATGAACTTTTTGGCATGTTCAGACCGCAAAAAACAGAAACAGTTCCACGAGGAACGAGAAGAAGGAAATTTAATGAAATCGTGTCTCGACAGGATCCGATCGTGCTACACACGTGCCAACCGAAAGAAAAAGTAGGTAGGGGATCGGGCCGACAAACCGATATCGGGACTCCAATTATTTAGTCGGCCAACGAGCCTGTACACGTCATCATTTCGAGTCCCGACGTCGACCCCTGATATCGTGTCTGATCAATGGGCACGTCTGCAAGGTTTTATTTATTTCGTGCCGCAATAGAAATATCAGTAGTAACCGGTCCGCAAGAACTATTACCACGCGATAACAGTAACTAGTATAAACACCGTTGGCATTATCAAGTCTCCAGGACCGGTGCGCAAGTTAATACGGACGCAGTAAGAACGTGAGCCTTGCGCGTTAATACTTATTGATTGTATACTTAGCCGAAAAAGTATAACGTTTTTTTCTAGGGTCGGCTATTTGACCGCTAAAACGGTCCCTAGAAGGGTACGTTACTTATGACGCCAAAGTACTATACAGGAAATATGTTCCTTGCTAACTTTAAATCTCGGTCGCCACTCCACGAACTAGGGTAGCAACAGATGAAGATGCGGTATGTCCAGGGGTTTGGTATTTTGACACTTTTAGAACTCGTCAAAAGACTGTAGGCTTCAATTACAATATTTGATACTGGACACCAGGTGCTACTATTTGAACAGAGAGACAGACAGTCAGAGATATATTCCTAAAATGGGAATATTAAAATTTTGGGTAATGACAATTTTACAAAATGTATGTAGATGTAATTCGTTTTACATAATATGGTTGTCGGTCTGGCAAAATTAAATGGGCGTACGATACATAACAATATTTGTACTGCAAGTCGGAATTATCACAAGAATTTTGAAAACAATTTCTCCTATAATACGGTTACGTGGAGAATTCACAGTGATTTTTCGAAGTTGTGGCAATTAACTTTTCCTTTCCGAATTAAATCCTTATTGATCTTGAATCAATGATTACCACGTTCCACTTGGTTATCCTCTGAGCTTTACGTTCGCAATATCCCAAACTTTGATACTTTACGTATTGTTCTAGGCCCTTCTGGTAATAATTCAATTTTTCTTAATGATTTGATATTTTCTTGACAATTGTTTTCGTTCGGCGATTTCCCTGAACTGAACCAACTTCAACTACTAGGCTTGGATACAGACTACAAGGCATCAAAGTTATTTCCATAAAATTAAAATATAATTCACTCAGTGGAGCAACAAAAAATAACGGATATTTACCGGAGGATGAATAATATTCTAAATAATTTTGGTATCAGGGGTATCTATTTTGGAACTCGAAACTTTTGCTCTGCAAGTATTTCATCAGACAACTATTATGATTTGTTCTATATATCGCGGCCGTTGTTCGAATTTGGTCATTTCCTGAATCCAAACACTGGTGGAAAATTGTTATTATGTAATCCTATAACACGACAGTGGCTTTATTTCGGCGTTTTCCCTGAACTCAAGCCATCGGCCAAACTAACCGAAATTTACAATTTGAAGTGATGTAACCTTCCGCGCCAGTTGTTTTCATTCGGCATTTTCCCTGAACTCAAACAACTGTACTGTACTGTACTGTAACAATCACCAGAGTGACCAATTTCCAGACTACTTGTGAGTGATTCCACACTATTAAACACCTGCAAGAGCCAAATGCTAATATTTCTCGAGGGTACACGGGTAGCTGTTTCGGAGAAAAATGCGTGGATTTGACTAAACTTTGGCCGTCGAAATAAATTCGCACACCAAATTAACTAACCGAAACATCTCTTGCGGATTTATTTCGAACTTAAAGATTACTATGTTTTTTTTACTTAAGTACTCGACAACTTGGAAGTATAGCAGGAACAAGCCCTCTAACTTCATTGCACCTTTTATATGTTTCAAATCTACGACTTCTAGGATAAGAACGGGGGTATGAACGGTGCACTCTTTGTCGGTTAATCTGAAACTGGACCGGGAATCTAATTGACAATCTGATGCCTATCACAATTTTTTTCATGGTTTTCCATCGTGAGTTTGATTTCTTTCACCCCTTCAACAAAAACAATCCAAAGAGCTTTTCACCCTTTTTATAAGATGCGGAAAAACACAGCTCTGTTTTTTTGGCGGATTTTCATGTTACTTCCAGTAGCTTTGGGTATTCACATTTATTTTCTAATCTAGGAATAAAACTTATTGCCAGACCGCAACTTTTATTAACCCCAAATAGTCAGGGAGTACCGAAGTTATGTTGAGCTTTCTTCATCCGTTTTTAGTGACGGAGCACTAAAAAATGATTCGTTACAAAAGTCGAGTCGAACACATTTTTGGCTTAATTGCACTAACAGTCGCGCAGTATAGAGATAAGAATTAGGAATTATCGCGACTTGGTTCTATAGTGAGGCAGAAAAGTAAAGCTGTCAGTTGGATCGGGTGCATTCTTCGCCTCATCACACTAACAGTTGCGCAGGATGGAAGTAGGAATAAAAATAGTCATGTCTTGGTTTTGTAGTTAGCCGAAAAAGTAAAGCTGTCAGTTGGGTCGAGCGCATTTTTGGCCTCATCACACTAACAGTCGCGCAGGATAGGAATAGGAGTAAGGAATGAAACCGTCATAAAAAAAGCTTTTAGATGAATTTGAGAATAAACTAAGACGCCATTCACACGGATCATTGCGAACTGCCCTCCCGTTCATAGTTCTGGCCGACCTGTAAGCTTGCATTGACATCCGTTTTTCTGTTTAACAAAAAGCAGAATAAGTTGGTAATTTCTTCTCATTCAGTTTATTGCTTTGAGTAGAACTATCTATTAGTTGGCAAGTCAAATCTGCCCTTCTAGCCTCGTTGAGTTTGTCAGTACCATAGTGACTCCTGGAGTGTTATTTCTTCACCGAAGCTGCCCGGAGCAAGTGGCTTCCCCACGTTAAATATTTTAATATAAGATGACGTCCGAGACAACCGCAATTGGGCGCTAAAATTTGATTGTAGAGAAAAACACCCTCAGGATTTTGAAATTTCTCCAAATTTTCAAGAGAAATTTTATTAAAATCTCAAGTTTCACTAGTCCTAATTCTTTCGGGTAAAACGTCAAATTTCGATGGAAATGTTTATGATTTGTATCTATGACTATTTATAGTAGCGTAATCCAAGAACATACACCTCTGATGACATTCATATGAAATATAAAAACACAAATATAATTTTTCTGAATACGAATAGTCGACGGCCCCTTCTTTACAAAAACTGAAATAAAATTAAATGATGAAAAAAATTATTTGAAGTTCAAAGAATTATCTGGTTAGGTATTTTTCTGATTTTGAATAACTGAATATTACAAATGTTGAAAAGTTGCCCGGAAAATGGAGAATTCGACTATATGAGAAATTTGACAAGGAGAAAGAATATCGAGTCGTTTATTACCAAAGATGAATTAGCTCAGCGGTCTACCAAGCAGAAGGTCGCAGGAACGAATCCTAGTCAGGGTAATTATTTTTATTTTGTTAAAACAACAGCTGGACCGATTCGTCTAATTGTCTTTCCGAATGTTCGTAATACACCGAATAAGGTTTTTAGGAAAAGGAAGGATTTTTAGAAAAGTAATCAAAAATTTGGTTGTCTTGGAAAAGTTTTCAGGAATTTACAATAAAGGGAAGTTGTTATCTACGAAATAAAAACAGCATGGCTCACTGGAAAAATGTATATATTCCGGAGATTGAGATCCCCATCTTCAGCAGAATTACAAAAATTTAAAATAATGATTATGGTGCAGGTAATGGAACAAAATGTAAGTTACCTTACTTACAATTGTTATGGTAGACATTTTTTTTTGTAATAAAACTTGGGTATGGTCCCAGCTTAGACCTTACTATGAACACCCCATTTGCGGAGTTTTCTCTTTCTTATTGATGATGTTTTGGTTGCAACATTTTTAGAATGTTTGAAGAAACTTGGTGAACTCGTATAAAAAGAGAATCTCACAAAATGGAAAAATTGAAAGATTGTTCATTGAGTATGGGACATCTGGCAGAGATCTAGTGAACTAAATAGTTTTAAACAATGAAATATATGCGTGTCAACCTAACCTTACGAAGTAAAGTGATTGGTTAGTAGATGTCGTTGTACCATGGTGGTGGTTTCTAACAGTGACAGAGATGTGATAGATGGTGACTGTAAGGAAGAATATTTTGTTTTTGGGATTAACGAATGAAAGCAAGAGCTTTAAACAAATTTAGGCAATCGAATTCGGTTTGTTCATTGACACAATTTGTATCGGGTGCATTTTTTTATTTTTGGATTTCAAGAATTTCTAAGAGGTTTAATTTAGGGCATTTTGGACAGAAATGGATAAGATCGACGTTATTGTTTATGTTTGAGTGTCCGGATTCTGACAGGTGATTGGCAAAAGCAGGCTGGTTACTTCCATTTTGTTCCATAACCTGTACCATGATCATTATTTTAGATTTTTAAAATTCTGCTGGATATGGGGATCTCAATCTCCGAAATGCATTATCTTTCCAGTGAGCCATGCTGTTTTTATTTCGTGGAGAACGACTTTGAGTTAACTCTCTTTTCCTTCCCATATTATACCATCTCCACTTTCAGTAAAATGGACTTCTTTCGCCAAATTTATAATAGAAATGGATGTCTGTTTGTGTCATAACTTGAGAACGGCTGGACCGATTTAGCAAATTTTTTTAAGGAAAAAATGGGATAACGGTATAACGAGAAAGAAAATGAGATAACGGAAAAACCGGAAAACAGGATAATGGGAAAACGGGATAACGGAAAAATGGGATAACGGGATATCTGGAAAATGGGATAACGGGAAAACGGGATAACGGAATAAAGGAATAACTGGGTGACAGGATGACGAGAAAACGGGATAAAGGGATAACGGGAAGCGGGCAGGGTAAAAGGCATAACATCACAAAACAACATGGGAAAAAATCAATTCTACGCGAACGAGAGATTTCAGAAAAAAAATTAGGTAATATAAAAATTTGGACAGGACAACATCTTTTGGGTCAGCTAGTTAGTATGTTATGACCTGTAATTACAGAAAAACTTTCATCCCTACAAAACAACATAATATTCTTAAATAAGAACGTGATAGCCGGAAAAGTTCAATAGGTTTCACATGCTTGACTGAAAACTGATATAATATATGCTCGTAAAAACATATTTCATCCTTGGAAGACAATTAAATGCACTTAAAAATTATTATCAAGAAATAACCCTTGTACACCGGAGGCATAAATGACTCATTTAGGAAAAATTAACGATGGTAAACAAGATTATTGATTACAACTTGTTGACATCGCAACGCGATATGAGGTATCATAAAACTGATTTAATGTAATTGTACAACAGAAAAACACTATCAATTCGATAGTTTATGACCGACCAATAAAATTAGCTCATTAAAACTTCATCGTATTTATTCTTGCGTGTAGGGCCAAAACAAAGCCATTAATTATTGTTGAAGATAATTATAATTGGTAACCGCGGTTAGACCAACTATCACGTGATTCGATAACGGGTTATAAAAAGCGCGAGTTTTCATATCAAAATTCATTCGGTGTTCAGCAGTCAAGCAAGTTCGTTCAGAGATGAGGTTATAATTCAGTCATTCACGACATAGTGAAATTAGTGTTAGAACAGTAGCCAAGCCAGTCATATCAAAGTCGTTACTCGGTAATATGTTCCTCGCAAAAGTGAGGTTAAAAAGTCCGTCGAATCCCAGTATCGTAAAATAATGATGAGAAGCGTACTAGTAAAATCGTCCATATAGTGAACTTCAGAAACCATTAAGACTAAGCAACTGCAAACCAAGTCAAACCAAGTATTGAACGCTCCAAGTAAAAGCACGAGTGAACAGTATTTTTTTTCAAAAATTGACTATTTTTGTCAACACTTCCCGAACCGAGATAAGTCAACGGAATAACGCAATTCGATGGTTCATGATCTCTTAGAAAAACCATAGACATATCGCGCTATACTAATATACCGGGCAAATAAAATAAAATAACCAATTGACGCGAGATTACTCGAAATAATAATAGAAGTAATTGTCGTTTTAAAACCTACTCCAGTGAATAAGTTTAAAACAGGGTGAGTCCTATGTATGTTTTTCTGTATTAATGGTTGGCAAATTCAATCATTTAAAATATGCAGGTGTCTTTAAATGTTTCTCCATAGTTTCATGTTACCCAAAAGTTTCGAAAGATGATTATTTTCAATCGTTTGTAGCAATTGATGGATATATTGTTTTTAGTAAATCGATTTTCAATTTTGTAGCCTAATGTAAAATTAACTACCAATAAGCTACTCTCTTTTTGTTGTATGAATATTGTTTCATATTATTCGTCTATAGAAAAAATGAAATAATTGTGTCAAATTTTAGTAAATATATATGTACATTCTTACTATTTTTATGAGTGCATTATTATTTCTTGGTTCATTATTGTTTTTCGAATCCTTTCGAAAGGTACGTACTTCCTGGATAAACAACCCATGTTTCGGTATTGAAAGAAAGGAGATTAGTCTATGTCGACCGCTCCATAGATCATTTCCGGTTCGACCTTCTTCAGATAGTCGATGCTTTGAATACTGTTTTTCCCAATCTAACGAATAATGTCTGGTATTACAGGTGTGGTGTGTTAAGTCATAACACCCTGTAGTCCGGCCCTTCAACATTGGTTGGTCAGATGTGAGGTATTTACTTCCCCAGCTTTAACATTGGTGGTCAAGAGTGTGGTTAACACCCTGAATATGGCGAGCTACAACATTGGTTGGTCAGGTGTGTGGTTTTGACACACCATGTATAGGCCAGGCTTTAACAAGTAATATTTTTGTTAATTCATATATATTCATCTTTATTCTAATCAAATTTCTAAGTGTAATTGAAATTGTTTCCATGCTATAATTAGTGTCCTGAAAAAATATTAATATAATATATATATATATATATATATATATATATATATATATATCTTATATATATATATATATATATTATTTTTTTCTCTTTTCCTTTCCTCTTCATATATTGTTATTTTCAAATATTGTTTCTTCTAAAATATTCCTTAAAAACTGTTTCATGTATCTATACAAATATTATAATGGTTAGTTTCCTGAAAAATAATGACACTTATTACACTTCAAATATTATTATTATCATTATACATGGGATTGTGAACGTAAAGATGACTTTACTATCTTCTTTATAACCATAGGATTATCATACGGAGATTCATCTTCAGTTTTATATATAGAAGCATTTCTTCCAAGCAAGAGTTTACACTCACAAAGAGATTGAAATATACATAGCTCCTGTTTTTTCTTTTTTTTATTCATACTTTGTTTTTTTAATCTTTTCCACTCTTGGAATTTATCATAGCATTTACAATACTAGACTTTGAACTCTTCGAGCATCTTTTTTATTAGTAAGTAATGTATATCTTGCTTTTTCAAGTATTGAACTGAACTGAGTTCCTCAGTATAGGTTACTTCTCTGCGCTTTTTTGTCTATCTTTTCCAGGGTTAGGTGGAAGAACAGACATTCAGTTTAGCCACTGAATGAATTGAACCTCGCCTAACTATCTTATAATGTGTTAAGAAAATCGTTACGTAATCTATATATATATATATATATATATATATATATATATATATATATATATATATATCTCCAAGGCGCTGAAGTGCTAGCGAGCTGTTGTTTTTTGCATGAATCAATATTTCCATTCCTCGCTGAAATCATTCCTAACATCAAATATTGACAACAGAATTGGGATGGTTGATGAATTCTGAATTTCAGTTTGATATTTGGACTTTTTCGCTTTGTTAGCTTCCATAATACGTGCGTTCCAACTGAAAAATTATTCACTGATTTATTTTCCTGAATAATGTAAGGAAAACTTACTTCGTTAGCCACTTTATATCATAATTTTCTACATCACCGAAGAAAGTAGAAATTTCTCAGTTCGATGGAGTGGATGATTAACTGCTAATTTTTTTTTAAATATTCTATAATAATTCCATGCGATCGCGTTATACAGGTTTTTTTACTTTTATCTACTTATTTTTCAACACGTGCTCAATTCTTCTGTTAATCAAATTGTGAGACTCGTGGGTTGTTCGGATTTTCAGAGAATCCTACAAATTAATATTGAGTATCGCTCATAAAGCATCCCACAGCGAAAAACAAAATGTGAAATATATGAACTTACAGATCGGGCCTTTTTCCTGGTACAACAGATTCGGCTATTTCCAGAATGGGTACATTCTTAACTCTTTTCCAAGTTAAATTCGAATCTCCTTTCAAGTGTGAGAATTCTGAGGTTACTTCAATGAGCTGAAACAAACGGTATGAATGTTATTGAGGATGATAAAACGTTGATTGAAGATAGAAACTAACATTATAGCATGAAATAGATCAAAGATGCACAGGTAAAAAACACTTCAATATTTCGAATGCTGTTTCCACAATCCCACAGTGTATCTCTTAGAAGGTTATAAAGTTATAATAGTATCGAAATTTTTTGACGGAAACATAGATAACTTGCCACATCAATTATCCATTTCAAAATAATGAAGGACTTTTCTAATACCCCGCTGCCTAGATTCCCAAAAAGTTTTACATCGTACAATATCGATTCAACTTTTAGCAAATTATTTTCAAAATATGAAGGATTGATTTGTTGAAAATATGAACAGGATGTTAATAAAATCAGATGTAGATTTTTCAATTCACAGAAAAATATTTCTATCAATATTCAATTGAGAATGTTTCCCTTTTCAACATGAACTGGATGTTAGCTTTAAATTTTTGACGTTCTATTTTATCATTTCGTATGGCAAACAAAGTATAGAAATAAAAAATGGATGTAGGAATAGGCCAGTCATCATTTCATTTTGAAACTCTGGTGGAGTGAAAAGAACAGTGGAAAAACCTATGAACCTATTTTGGAATATTTTTCATAATCTGAAAAAACATAAGGAAATTTTACTCGATTTACGCGGAAAAAGTCAAAAGTTCCACAATTACTGGGACGGTTGTAAATATTATAAGGAATGACTCGTTTCAATGAAAAATGTATTATTAAAAAATAAACGATTTTGCAACTACAAAGGATAAATAGGAAATACGATGTGTTCTTCTTATCGAAATATCCCAGTATCTTCCGTAATTATTGGAATGGAATTCGAAAATTTATACGATCGGTTATATACCAAAGATTAGTCTGAATGTTTTGCGCATCAGGAGCAATAAAAATGCCATTTTTGCAAAAAATATTATTTGGAGGCGATATGACATTAATTTTTCTGAAGATTTGTGATGAGGACATCATATTAAGTACCATTACACAGTTTTGCTGAGATATTTTATGTTTTAAAAAATGTGAATTTGCGAATATTAAAAATTGATGACATTGTTTTCATAAAACATATTCCTGAAGATTATGTTATAGAAATGTTATCCGATGGAACAAACTGAAAATAAAAAACCTCCAACAAAACACGAAGTCACTCAACAACAACCCGTAGTGACAAATTGAATTCCATTCATTCCTTGCTTTCTAAAACAAATTCGATGTAAGCACATTATTCAAAACTGATAATAACTTAAGATCGGAATACGTTAAGCCGGTGGTTCTGAGATATTGAATTCATTGTCCTCTGTTTGGAACACCTGAGAAATGGAAAACATTTCTGGTTGATGGAGGTATGTATGCCCATCGGCATCGGTGATGAGCCCTGGTGAAAAATCCATGTCATATTTTTGGAAAAAAATGGAGCATATCAATAACATTGCATCCTTCGATCTATCATAAGGAGTCGATCTCTCATAAGGAGTCAAATTATATTCGTATCTACTCACAATTTCTTTCAAAACGAATTCCTTGGTTTCCTTCTTTTCGGTAACTATCACTAGTGGAAAATTGAACGACGCGCTATTTTCGAAATACCCATTCAAGACAATAACGGCTTTGGTCGTGGGTTTCAAAATGGATCCTTTTTCAAATTTATCATGGAGAGTGATGTCTGTTATGAGTGGATTCACTTGAATTAAATCTACAAGCTTCACTTCGGAGGTTGATGTATTTTTTATGTGCAATGTTACATTAACGTTGGTCTTTGGTTTGATTTCCAGTGCTGATGATGATTTAATATCATTGTTGTTGTTAATCTCGATTATTTCCAGGCACAAGTCTTCTGTATGTGTGAACGATTTCCTGAAAATGGATATGATTCAATTTATCAAAGGAAAACATCGTTTAAAATCACTGAAAAGATTGTATGTATTTATAGATGATATATTAAAATTTAATTTCGGTTTGATTTTCTATTTCTTCAAGTATTTGCTATTCCTGTTGCGCCACATCATTTGAGAATATATATATATATATATATATATATATATATATATATATATATATATATATATATATATATATATATATATATATATGATATATATATATATATATATATATGAACTGCATCAGATTATTGATAGTGACACCTATAATCTGTGCGGTGAAGCTTAAACCTAATATCGTGGAATTTTAATAGCACGAAATTTCGTGCATATTAACAGGTCACCAACAAATATGTCAGATATGCCTACCCACGATACCAATATTCGTACTCCTCATGCGTTTAACGCAAACAAATATCGAGAATAAGAGAAATCTGTTTCGAATCCAAAAGAACCCACCATCCGTCTACAGCCTGTTTCATGGTTTACCAATCATCAGCAGGGCCTGTGGTCTCTTTCAAATTCGTATCAGATTTCTCGTAGATTAATAGCCTTAGGCCAATACAAACATGTGAACTGCATCAGATTATTGATAGTGACACCTATAATCTGTGCGGTGAAGCTTAAACCTGATATCGTGGAATTATAATAGCACGAAATTTCGTGCATATTACCAGGTCACCAACAAATGTGTCAAGATAGGCCTACCCACGATACCAATAGTCGTACTCCTCATGCATTTAACGCAAACAAATATCGAGTATAAGAGAATCTGTTTCGAATCAAAGAATCCCATCCGTCTACAGCCTGTTTCCTGGTTCCCAATCATCAGACGTCCTGTGGTCTCTTTCTAATCGTTTCAGATTTCTCGTAGGTTAACCTTGGGCTCAATAAAACATGTGAACTGCATCAGATTATTGATAGTGACACTATAATCTGTGCGGTGAAGCATAAACCTAATATCGTGAAATTTAATAGCACGAAATTTCGTGCATATTAAAGGTCACAAAAATGTGTCAGATAGTCTACCCACGATATAAAGTCGTACTCCCCATGATTCAACGCAAACAAATGTCGAGTATGAGAGAATCTGTTTCGAATCAAAGAACCACCATCCGTCTCAGCCTGTTTCAGGTTTCCCACATCAGGACGCCTGTGGTCTCTTTCTAATTCGTTTCAGATTTATCGTAGGTTATTAGGCCATACAATGTAACATGCATCAGATTATTGATAGTAACACCTATAATCTGTGCGGTGAAGCTTAAACCTAATATCGTGGAATTTTAATAGCACGAAATTTCGTGTATATTAACAGGTCTCCAACAAATGTGTCAGATAGGCCTACCCACGATACCAATAGTCGTACTCCTCATGCGTTTAACGCAAACAAATATCGAGAATATCGAGGAGTACGACTATTGGTATCGTGGGTGGGCCTATCTGACACATTCGTTGGTGACCTGTTAATATGCTCGAAATTTCGTGCAATTAAAATTCCACGATATTAGGTTTAAGCTTCACCGCACAGATTATAGGTGTCACTATCAATAATCTGATGCAGCTCACATGTTTGTATTGGCCTAAGGCTATCAACCTACGAGAAATCTGATACGAATTTGAAAGAGACCACAGGCCGTCCTGATGATTGGGAAACCATGAAACAGGCTGTAGACGGATGGTGGGTTCTTTTGGATTCGAAACAGATTTCTCTTATTCTCGACATTTGTTTGCGTTAAACGCATGAGGAGTACGACTATTGGTATCGTGGGCAGGCCTATCTGACACATTTGTTGGTGACCTGTTAATATGCACGAAATTTCGTGCTATCAAAATTCCACGATATTTGGTTTAAGCTTCACCGCACAGATTATAGGTGTCACTATCAATAATCTGATGCTGTTCACATGTTTGTATTGGCCTAAGGCTGGCCTAAGGCTATTAACCTACGAGAAATCTGATACGAATTTGAAAGAGACCACAGGCCGTCCTGATGATTGAGAAACTATGAAACAGGCTGTAGACGGATGGTGGGTTCTTTTGGATTCGAAACAGATTTCTCTTATTCTCTATATATATATATATATAGTGTCCGTCATAAAGTTGGCAAAATATGGGAAAAAATTTGTTATTGAAAAACTCTAATGGTGGTTCGTTTCTGCATGTCTGACAACTATAAAATCCGTTGCGACTTATATCACGTGACCTCAGATTTGGCGTGGATTTAAAAAAAAAGTTGTTTGTGGTGCCGAAAAATGGGTCAAATTGACAAGATATCGAAAACATTGATTGGAGAAATGTGTTTGGAATCCAACGAGGACCCCATTTACCAATTTTGAACCAGATTGAAAAAAAAACAAAAATAGTATTTTATTCCTCTACCCTCACTAAGAAACATCATACATTCTTGTTTCATCTGGAAACAGCTTTAATAACCTGAATCACATAACTTTGGGTCAAAACTAATCAAATATTTGTGGAATAGACATGTTGCGGGAGATTAATTATGGAAACACGATTTAGTCTTGTCCCTAGGTGAAGTCATGCCCTGTTCATTGATGCACATGAGCTTATTCAATATTATCAATCCGTAAATGAAATTTGAACCAACTAATATTCGTCATTGAAACTTAATAATACATTATTCATCCTCATTGAATTTAGTATTGTTTAGGTGGATGTGGAAAAATTAAAAACTCAATAAACAAACAATGTTCAAATTTACAATATTCTACGTGACCACCTTCGCGCTCCATACATAGAGTTGTTCTGGAAAACATTCCGCGGCGAACATTTCTCAACATATTTCTGTTGATCACTGCTGCGCAATGGGCGTTGTTTATAAACATTGCTTTCCAGGTGAGCAATATTAAATTTAGCAAGGATAAATAATGTATTATTTAGTTTTGATTACAAATATTAGTTGGTTTAAATTTTATTTACGGATTGAGAATATTGAATGAGGTCATGTGCAACAATATACAGGGCATGACTACACCTAGTGACAAGCCTAAATCATGATTCCATAATTAATCTCCCGCAAAATGTCTATTCCACAAATATTTGATTAGTTCTGACCCAAACTTATGTGATTCAGGTTATTAAAGCTGTTTACAGATGAAACAAAAATGTATAATGTTCCTTAGTAAGGGTGGAAGAATAAAATAGTTTTTTTTCAATTGGTCTTCGTTGGATTCCAAACACATTTTTTCTATAATTTTTTTCGATATATTGTCAATTTGACCCATTTTTCGGCACCACAGACAACTGTTTCTAAAATTCCCGCCAAATCTGATATGCAGAAACGAACCGCCATTAGAGTTTTTCAGAAATTTCAATAACAAATATTTTTCCCATATGAAGCCAACTTTATGACGGACACTGTATATATTTTTATGAAATATTAATAGCTTTTAAATAATAATTGTTGTTAATTTTTCCCCACGTAATTGTTATTGCCCTTTTAATATTTTCTCCCTGTATAAATATTTTGATTTCGATTCTGATATACCTCTAAAACTTATGTAGGCAATTCAGCTTCGAGATGAGAAGCCAATTGTTATATTGTGATATGATGATAGCTGATTGTTATGGAATAATAATTGCCAGCTAACGTTACTGTTTTCTCGCCACGTTGTTGCCAATTATTATTACTTTTCTTACCACGACTAATCTCAGTTGGTACGCCTTCGCCTCAGGAGTCGGTATTGGCAACAGAGCCACTGCCTGTCTAGATGTCAATTCGAACTATTTTAGTTCAGTGTTTATAAGTAAGATATTGCAGATCATTGTGGAAAATAAACCAGAAATTACCAAAAAACAATTATTTCCTTCATTCAGGAAAACTTATATTAACCTGGCCTGCGATAGATAACTTATGACTATGATCAATTGACAAATTTTCATAAAATAATTGAAAACAGTGATGGATATGTAAATATAACCTCACTTTTTTCTTTAGAGTTGAAAGAATTCTTTTATAGTTCAATACCAAATCATAGAGTTCTTCAGAGATATGAGTTATTTTGTGAAGTGATTCAGTTCGTGATGTGCACTAAAAGTTTATACCTGGAACTGGAATCTCGCTGATGCAATACCTGACATAATCTGAATTCCTGTTTTCATCCACTCCTCTCAGGAACTGACCATTTCAAAATGAACCATCTAAAATCCACGAAATCAGCTTGGACAAGTTTCATGTGGATAACCAAAAAAGGTAATCTTCTTTTATCCTTGTTTATTTTGTGTAGAGGTTATTCAGAAGTTTTATTGGTTTTTTATTGTTGAAAAACTATCTTCTCATTAATGAAAGTTCTAAATTTCTTTCATTCAAATTTTGTACCTGGCTTCTCTTCAAAAAATTTTTCAATCCTCTCCACCTTTGTTTTTTCCTCCCTTGGATACCATTTCTGTTCTGTCCATTTCATTTGAATTTTCAAACTCGCGCACTTCCTTGTCGCACTTTCATTAATTTGGTGTTATATGAGAAAACTTATGAACTAATATATTCTTCATTTCTTATGAACTAAATACAATATTTGATGAAAATTATTTTTGACATTTCTCAGTTCTTACTTTTCCACAATTTCAAATCTTTTATCTGACCATCCTGTTCCCTGATTGGCTATTGTCATCAAGAAGTTTGTTGTTCTCCCATTGACTATTTTTAGTTAGATACAATTTCATATACTGTATGTTTCAAGCTTATAATTTTGTTGATCACATTTAATTCAGAATCATTTTGTAAATCTAGACTTTTTTGTTGTATTTTAAACAATTATAGGTTGTAATCATTTTGACAATGTATGAAAATGATTGCATTATAGTATTTGCATATTTTTACCTATCAATATTATACAGAGGCTTCATAAAGGAAATAGAATCTCAATATATATATATATATATATATATATATATATATATATATATATATGGGCCACAGTGGAACATCTATTATTCATTATAATATTTACTCATCCATCGAGTTCGTCTATTAAAAACGTAATTTCTTCATTCATTTTCACAAACACATTTTCTGACAGATTTGCACGCGGCGAGCAGAAGTGACGGATAAATCCGTACATTTATGCGGACTTGGCACGCCACATCACGAGCCATGCAAATCCGGGAACAAGCCCTTGCTCGCATGCCACAGGTTTACCCCATAAATGTTCACATTTGCTTGGCTTCGAAAATTCGTCAGTGAATTGTAACGATGTTCAGTACAAATCAAAAAAGAATTTCGACCCACTTCTAGTTGTTCGGTTACCTTGAAATTTGGCAGGTGTTCATATTTCCGGTGACAATGCTTTATGTAATTTTTATTAAAAATTATTCATCATTTGATCGAAAATTATATGTTTCGGTACGATTCTAATCAGGCTACCCTGTGTTTTGTAGTGAAATTAAAAAAAAAAAACTCGGGAAAACCGTTAGGGTGGGCCCGAAGGGTTGGTATGGTCACGTGAACTTGTATTTAAATAAGGAAATTTTCCGAGTTTTTAAACATGGTGCCACTGATACAAGTTCTTGTTATTAAACTGCTTAAAAAAAGATGGCATACCGATTGCGTATGCCCAAGTGAGGAGCAAACATGCAAAAACCGATAAATCCACTTTTCGAATTTTTTGAGTAAAGGATCGATTGTTACTGATTTTGGTGCGCATCGTCGAACTAGCACATTAGATACAAGCAAAAGTCGACAAATCCTCTTGAAAATGGTATCTGAAAGTGACCAGTTCGAGCAACTACCGATAAATCCAAATTACAAGCAAAACCCGGAAAAAAAATTGAATAATGTGGTACCATCTATTATGCAAGTACGCGAGCACTGTAATGTTACAGAGTTCTGAATTTCATGGGCATATGTGTTATTCTTTAGTAATGGGTAAATGATAAAGATGACTCTGGCTCTCAAGTTGCCGAATTATCTCATTGGGATTCCCCTGCTTAGATATTGCTTATTCTTCTTGGGTTTTACTGACAGTGTAGAGTGAAATAAGTTTGCAGATTATTTTGTATTACTATTTGGTTTGCATCTTTTTATCATGGAAGAAGGAGAAACTAGTGTATTTGAAATTAGTACAGGAAGTAGGAAGAGAAAGACAAATGAGACGAAATGACAGAAGGCACAAAAGCAAAGGTAAAACATCAAGATAATGTTTTTGGGATCATTTTTTTTTACAGTATCTGTTTGTTTTTAGATATCATTGTAGCAATGCTGATTTGGATAACTTTGAGAAAGTTTGCAATCACAATGGTCCTACATATTGTTGGGACAGACTTGCAGTCAGTGACGTACGAGCCATTCGAAGTAAAGTTTTTGAAAACAATATTAAAATAGAACAGGACACTAAATTGTGCCACTACATATCCGTAGTGCCAATTGAAAGAAAAAGACCAACAGATAGGAGACAGTCCAGGTGCCGCAATTTTTCTGTTCACTATTTTCTCCCTAAAAGAGTTACGAAGAGAAAAATACAAGTAAAAAGATCGAATAAATTCTATTGCTAAGGCATTATCTGTAGGGAACATTCCGAAAGAAAAACGAGGTGGCAATCATGTATCTATCAAATCTTTTGACAAAAAAATCAAGTAATAGAGTTTATTGGCAAACTACAAGGTAGAGAAAGTCACTATGATAGAAAAAATCTAAAAGAATTTATCTAGCCGCCGACTTGAACATAAAGAAGTTACATCAGATGTATCTAACTCAATGCAATGCCTTAAATAGGGTGAACTTTTCCATGTTCAGGAGAATATTCGTTAATGATTTCAATATTGGGTTCTCTAGTCCAGCATCAAACGTCTGCGTACAATGTACTAGACTCAAAGTCAAGATCAAGAGGACTGTAGATGTGAAAATTAAAACAGAAATGCGTACCGAGTTTACAGTCCACAAAAGGAGGGCGAATGCTTTCTATGATCTCTCAAAACAGACTCCCGAGAACTCGATTACGTTTTGCTTTGACTTACAGCAGGTTCAGCATTTGCCCAAAACGCCTATTAATAATGCGTTTTGTGCTCAGCAAGTTAGTTTTTTGTTGCGTTGACAGTCAGTCCAAACATCCAACCTTCTATACATGGACTGAAGATCAAGCAGGTAGAGGATCAATAGAGATAGCATCTGCACTTTTGAATCATCTGGATTCCTTGGATTATGGAAATAATACGACAGTTCGGCTTTTCTGCGACGGATGCGGTGGGCAAAACAAAAATTCTCATGTTATACACTTTCTATATTTCTGGCTCAGATTCAAAGCTCCAATCCAAATCACAAAAATAATACTTGTATTTCCAGTGAGGGGTCATTCATATTTACCAGCAGACCTTGTATTCGGGAGAGTAGAAAAGCTCCTGATGAAAGAGGCTATGCTATTGTTTAGAAAGGACTATGAGAAAATTTACGAGAAAGTGGGAGTGGTGAAAAAAATTGGATTTGATTGGAGACTTTTTGATTTCAAACAACTTAAAGTTAAATATCCACTTTCGAAAACTTCCATTTCACTAATGGTTCAGAGAAATTTGAAAAACTTTTGAAACCAGAATTTTCTGATACAGATTTGACTATAATTGAAAAAGATTCAATACGGGGCATTCCGCAAAATAAAAAGAAGTCTCTTCAGCATCTGCTAAATCAGCAGTTGATAAGGATTGGAAGGAGTTACAGGAACTGCACTGGTATCGGGCATTACTACACGGTCCTACTTCGAATGAGGAGGATCCTGAAGTTGATGAGGAGGATGGAACATGTGACTGCCTTGAAGAGGAACCAGCTATCCATATTTAGTTTTCCTGAAAAACATTTTCTCACTTTTTCATCAGAATGCTTTTTGTCGAGAATACAAATACTTATTTTTAGTTGTGTTGTTTTGTTTATTTTCAAAATCACATTATCCTAAAAATTGAGGTAAAACATTAACCCTTTTTCAGAATCTGAAATTCATGCAAAAACAGATAAAAATCAGATTTCATACAAAAACCGATAAATAAAAAAAAAAAAAATTATAATAAAAAAAGGATAAAAATGTTATGTTAGCAAAACTTGAGATTTATATTATATGAACCACGGATAGTTAAGTCCAGTTATAAATTATTTTAAATTTTTCTGTGATCGCGCTGTATAAGTTTTTCGTCATTATCTCAAAATGGATAAATATGGATTTATCGGTTTTTGCATGTTTGCTCCACAAGTAATGTTTACATTGCAAACATTTTGAACAGTTATGGAATAACATTCCGTGATTTTGATCAGCACAAAATTTGTTGTAATAACAAGTTTGTCTCCTGAATTGTTGATATGTAATATGGCATACGAGTTATGCGGGTTCGTCATATTAATAAATCAAAATGAAGTTGGAAAATAGATTTGAAAAAAATTCCATGTTTTGAAGCAGTATGCCTTCCTGTTTTTTTATGATAACCATAGTATATGTATGTTCAGTACGAATCAAAAAAGAATTTCGTCCCACTTCTTGTCGTTCGGTTACCTTGAAATTTGGCAGGTGTTCATAATTCCGGTGACAATGCTTTATGTAATTTTTATTGAAAAATCATTCATCATTTGATCAAAAATCATATGTTTCGGTACGATTCTAATCAGGCTACCATGTGTTTTGTAGTGAAATTAAAAAAAAAAACTCGGGAAAACCGTTAGGGTGGGCCCGTGAACTTGTATTTGAATGAGAAAATTTTCCGCATTTTCAAACATGGTGCCACTGATACAAGTTCTTGTTATGAAACTGCTTAAAAAAAGATGGTTTACCGATTGCGTATGCCCAAGTACTGTTTACATTGCAAACATTTTCTACTTCTAGTCGTTCGGTTACCTTGAAATTTGGCAGGTGTTCATAATTCCGGTGACAATGCTTTATGCAATTTTTGTAAGAGAAAAATCAAAATGGCGGCTCCATATGGCGGACGTGTTTGGTAATTATGATCCGATTCTATTAAATTTGGTATCTGGGGGTTATCGGGGTCGGAGATTATGAATGTTTTGTCAAAATTCATAAAATCAGAATGGCGGCTTCAAGATGCCCTTGATCTTTGTGATTATGGTCCGATTCTATTCAAAATTGGTATGTGGGGGTTTTCGGTGTCGGAGATTATAAAATTCTTGTCAAAATTCATGAAATCAAGATGGCGGCTCCAAGATAGCGGACGACTTTTATAATTATGGTCCGATTCCATTCAAAATTGGTATGTAAGGGTTTTCGGTGTCGGAGATTATAAATTTTTTGTCAAAATTCATAAATTCAAGATGGCGGCTACAAGATGTTGGACGAGTTTTGTGATTACGGACAGTTTCTATTCAAAATTAGTATGTCGGAGATTATGAATATAGTCGAAGATTATTGATTTTTTGTCAAAATGGCTGACGAGTTAATATTTAGATGGTCTCCTCATTGAATAACTAGATGGCTTAGGAAAAAAGACTCGTAATAATGATGCTTTAACAAAAATTAATAGATTATGGCGTAAAAGCAAATAATGAAATAATCAATAAAAAACCTTTTTGAAGACAAGCTTTCATTCAAATGCGCTAAAAAATTAAAAATCATTGCTTTCAATGTGTGACGTAGGTTATTCCGTGAGTTACAGCTTGTCGCTTTTGAATCCGAACGGAAAACTTTGCGCGACAAGCTCTTGAATATGTAACTCACGGAATTACCTGCGTCACACATCCAAAGCAATTATTTTACTTATTGATATGCCATTTGTAATTCTACCCACATATACCATGATTATAATAAAAATAGAAAATCCTACCTCACTTATTGGTATGCCATTTGTTATTTCACCTACATATACCATGATTATCATTAAAACGGAAGGGCATACTGCCTAAAACACAAAAAATGTTATGTTTATCTTACACAGGTTTTCTCTATATTTGCAACCTTTTTTATATTTTCAACAACCTTGGGCCTTTTTTTTGGATTTGATTTTTATTTACCTACCTTTATTAAAAAAGGGAAAAAATTTTCCTTTTACATATACCATGATTATCATAAAAACAAAAGGGCATACTGCTTAAAAACGCATTAATTTTTGTTTGCATTTTGCAATGTTTTTTGCGTATGCCTGTAGTTGTTACTCAAACAATATGCCAATTTCATGTACATCATACGTTACCATAAACTGTAGATGAATAATGGCATACAGAGTCCTTAACTGTTGAAAATGTTTGCACTGTAATCAGTTTTATAACAGGAACTTGTATACTCATCAGTAGTAAAACGCCTAACGTTTCCTTATTCGAATACAAGTTCAAGTGACCATACCAGCCCTTCGGGCCCACCCTAAGGGTTTGCCAATGGTTTTCCGAGGATTATTTTTTAAATTTAATTAAAAAACACATACTGATTAAAATCGTACCGAAACATATGATTTTCGAAAAAATATGGAGAATCCAGGACGACTCTTCGATTCATGCATTATTATCATGGGGATATACGCAAAATATTGTTCCTTAAAAGGCATACTGAGTAAAATCGTATCTCAAAATCTGTCACTATCCCCCGGTCTATTAATCTCAATTGAGCACTAGACAACCAAAAGGATGCAGTTTGTCACGTGCCACTTCTTTTAATACGCATAATGTTGAAACGTGTTTCAATAACCTAGAAAATGTTTATAAACGTTCAGATAGCTTTGCACATGGCTCTAGATTTTAGAATTTGGATGAGGCACACTTGAGTACAGAATCCCAGAAGGGTGTTAACAAAAAAACACTTTTCTTTATAGAAATAATGGCAATAATGGTGATTTCTAGATGTAGTAGTGGAAAAAAATTGCAAATATGGAAACCGCCAATAATCAATAGACATAGGTGATATACTCTGTAGAAATCCATTCAAAATGAAAATTTTTGTAAAAAGTATGAGTTCCGTATCGCATAGGAAGTTCCAAGTTTGTTGGAACGTCCTATTTTTTTACATTTACAACACAACACAACAAATTCAAATTTTTTTTTCTGAAAATTTCTCAGGAAATAGGTAAATGGATTGATGTCCTGATTAGAAATCTGAAAGAATCGTTCGTTCATCTCCTAATATAATTTTCTCGATGTGGTAGGTTCCTCACACCTGGCGTGTAGTGGTTTCAGATGAGGTAGATGGTATTTTCCTTCGATATCATTAACGTTCTTGGAAATTTTTAGTATTCCCGGTATTCCCGTTTTTTTTAATCCTCAAAATAATCATGTCGAAACAGCATAGATGTACAACTGATGACATGTATAGTACATCACAAATTATGGATATCGCCTTATGTTCTACCTCAATATGTTCATAACATATCACTTCAGTGTGAATAAAGCACCCCATCCCTCTCACCAGTATATAAGCAGAGGGCGCCAACTATTGACGCACCCATTAATGAAAAAAATCACTATAACTCATTTCACCTACACAGAACAACCCAACTGGCATATTGCCAAGCCCGCCAAGATAATTACGAATCTCTAGGTTAATTTGTTTAACCTTTGTTTGACCTCATAATAATGAATATAACAACGTTGGATTTTATTTTCAAATAATGTTATTTCGGAATAATGATTTCACGAATCATTTCTTCTTGATTAATTTCCAAACCAAATGATAATAGGAAACACGCAAGTTCCCCTTTTCTAAAATATTTTGATTTGAACATGAAAATTACCACTTAGAAAGATCAGCAACAAACTTAGAAATCGAAATAATGTTTATTGTTTTACATAAATCGAAATTGAAGACGCCAATTCTTCACTCACAATCAAAAGCGTACTTCTAGCGCCTCTGATGGACGTATGCATCGTTACTTCACACAGTTCAAACTTTTACCGCTAGTTGCTTCAAACATAATTTTATCTGTTTTCGTTTATACAGTGCGGTCCATAGGTATGGAATAAATTCATTTTTAGCTTTATTATGTATTTATTCAAAAAAACCTGAAACAGGTCGATTTTTATTGTCAATTTGACAATTCACAGTATGAAAATATTACCTTTTTGCACCCCTGAAATTGAAGGTATTTTGAAAGGGAAAATTCCAATTTAAAAAAAAAATTTTTTTATTTTTCAATTTATTTTACAATTAAATTGAATGTTCAAAATGACCACCATTCACTTATTAACACTAAGCAAGTCGATCTTGGAATTCTCTTACAACATTTTGTAGGACCTCTGGGGTTGATTTCTTAAGTTCTCCTAACTTTTAAATCTTCAATATTGTCTGGTCTATTGAAATATACTTTTGATTTTTAATAACCCCATAAGAAATAATCAGGTATTTTCTTATCTGTTTTGCTAAACGCCAGGAAAAAGTCATTCAAGATACCGAAAATATTCACAAAACCAACATGAATAATGTAATGTCAATCTAATAGACTATTGTTATTCTGATATTTATAAGTTGCTGGCACACGTCAGTGTATTGAAAAATATTTGTGTGTGTATTTGATTTATCTATGTCTCATTTATCCGAAACTCAAATAATATACATTTTAATTATAAATGGATGCGGTAATAAAACAACAATTCAAAAGGGAGTTTGTGAAATGTTTAATAATAAATACCCTGCTCAACACGTCTCACAGTATACAGTTAGCAAAATAGAAACAAAATTTCGTGAAACTGGACTGAAATAACTATTCAGAAACCAGGTCAAAATGTTGAATTGGATGAGGAACAAAGTTAGATGTACTGTTAGCGATTGAGGAAAATCCGCATATGACAAGTAGACAAGGTGCCGCCGACAATGATGTAAGTAAATCATCGATATTGAGAGCTTTACATAAAGAAAAATACCATCCTTATAGAGTTCAGTTTGTTCAGGAGTTAAATGAGGATGATCCTGATAGAAGGCAACAATTCTGTGAACTGATGATGGACAGAATGGAAGCGGATTTGCAGTTCATAAACATAATTGTTTTTTTCTGTTGGAGCTACTTTTCATTGGAATGGAACGGTTACTAGACAAAACTGTAAATATTGGAGCAGAGAAAATCCTCATTGGATGTGTGAGGCTCACACACAATATGCTAAGAAAGTGAACGTTTGGGCTGGTATCATTAACAACAAAATAATTGGCCCTTATTTTTTTGAAGACACAGTTAATGGTGAGGTTTATCTAGATTTATTGGTGAACTTTTTACAGCCTACTTTAAAAAGACTTTCTCCTGATGTTAATTATCCAAATGCAATAGATAGATCAATTTGATACCAACAAGACGGAGCTCCAGCGCATTACAAACGTATTGTTAGAGATTATTTGAACGAAGTTTTTCTCAATAGGTGGATTGGAAGACGTGGAACGATTGAATGGCCGCCTAGATCACCTGATTTGACTCCTCTCGATTACTTTTTATGGGGTTATTTGTGTGATGTATGAAATAATGTATAAATAACGCCCCGTTGGGACCGTACTACAATGTGTTTAGCACCTGCGCGTGCGACCCTCACACCTGGGATTTCAGTTTGCGATGGTACTTTTATCGGCATGTAATGATATGTGGTGTTGGTAAATATATTGTGTGTAACCGGGACCCGTTGTTTGATTTCCTTATTACAAAACATTGCAATTTGGAAGTTTATTTCAATGAACCAGACAATATTGCAGATTTTAAAGGTAAGAAGAAATTAACAAGCTTACCCCTGAGGTTCTACAAAAAGTTATGCGAGAATTTCAAGATCGACTTGCTTATTGTCATGAAGTGTAGTGGTCATTTTCAACATTCAATTTAATTGTAAAATAAATTGAAAAATACTTCTTAAACATTATGTGATATTATTTCCTTCATCCTACGTAACGTATAAAAATTTTACATTTCCAAAATAAATGTTCTCAGTTATGATTGCACCAAATTTAACAAAACTTAATATTGCTGAACAGAGAATGAAAATCCGTTTCGAACAAGGTGCCACACGACCCCCCTTCTCATTCAAATTTTTTGAGGGGGTGCTCATAATTCAGAGGAGGTTTAATATTTTCATACTGTAAATTGTCAATAGACAATAGAAATCGACCTGTTTCCGGTTTTTTAAACAAATTCATAATAACGCTAAAAATGAATTGTTTCCATACCTATGGACTGCACTGTATATTGCACTAATATTTTCATTATGATAGTATTTTCAAGTGTTAATGAACCATCACATTGAAAGTGAGGTTGAATTTATGGGTTGTGAGAAAAAGTATTGTCTATCAATATTCCTGAAACAAGCACAATTGGTGCTAGTGTTTGGGAAAAGTTATTCAACTGACGGTCAAATCGAGTTTGAATTGACCAACACCTGTAAATTTGAAAATTTCGACAAAATTTTGTGATTTGAGAAATGGTTGTTACAAAATGTTATTTCTGAGGATCGAACTAATGCAAAGAAAGGATAACATAAAATCACGCATGTTCCCCATTGATACTTCTAAACAGCTATTACATAAAGTAGGTAACTTAATCGGCAACAGTACCCGCCCGCCCGCGCCGGCCAGTGTCCGGATATTGTCTCGTAGTAGAAATTAGTTTCAACCATAATTACTCATTTGCACAGTTGGTGACTTGGATAAATATACACTTCAATGCATGGTGGCTCCTCTATTGGATTAGTTTTACAAGCTGTATTTGTAGCCAACCTTAAGAAGTTAGAGAAATTCGGATTTTTCATGAAAAATACCAATTGGTAGTGATCATGAATCTGGAGGAAATTCCCGCTTTCCTCGCCTTGTGATACTATTGATTGAAAAAATCGGTAGATTCAGCGCCCCTGATATAGTGTATCGGCATCAAGTTAAGCTTAAGGAGTTTTCCGGGCTCATCCTCATCTATAACAATTTTGAAAATTGCATAATTGTATTCCAATTACAGAAGATACGAAGTATAGTTATTCTGATCCCAATTGGAACGGCAATGAAAATAAGAGCACTACGAGGAGTGTTCATATGCACTGCCTGGCAAATGGGAAATTTATATACTACCAGTGTTTTTACTTTCAAAGCGTTCCTGGTACATTAATAAAAAAGATCCGGGGGGTGTCCATAGTTGCCCAGATTATTAGTTAAGGCGCTATCAAATATATTGGAGGAATATAATATCATTAGTCTGTGACACCCGTACCCAACTATGATGTCCACCCAATTCATTTTAATTTATCTTATTTATCTTCGTTAGTCATGAATGTAATGTTTGTATTAGTCTGTGACACTCGTACCCAACTATGATATCCACCCAATTTATTTTATATATTATAATTTTATCTTTATTTCAGCTTTATTAGCAATAGAAACAATTAAAATCTACAATCCCTTATATAATATATTTTAGAATTAGTATTCAGATCACCTAGCTATATCACGCACAAGCGATACTTATGTTATTGCTTCTGTGATGCTCTTGTTTATTTATATTTCTAAATGTACCTAAACTTCATCTATATGTACATTACATAAATAAACTTTATTATTATTATTATTAATAGAAGCTCGGCTAGCTGGATTGGACATCTGTTATCTGAAGCCGCATGATTTAGGCAGTTCACAATATTTCTTAATTAGTGCCGTGTGTTGGCGAGGTTAGGAATTATCCAATGAAAATAATTTTATCAATATGGCTTTCTGGAGACCTTTCGAAACAAATAATAAAATTCAGTTGAGATAACATGTGTCCACTTTTACATGGGGTGATCAATTGCTATGATTGTAAGAATAAGTAACTGAAAAAATACCAGTGAAAAATAATATACCGACGCCAGTGTCAAGGCGTCGACTGCAAAGAGAATTCCTTCCCGAAACTGTTTATGTCCGTCCAATTGGGATTAGAAATACTATAAATCACGGTATGCCGTTTGATTGGGATTTTCATTTCCTACAATTTTGGTCCTGGAAGGTTATCTTCTTTATATATGATATTTATTGGTTGTTTCCGAATTCCCAATTGGAATACAATAATATTCCATTTCAAACTGGTAATTATGAAAAAAATGCCGCCTCGCATCGCTTCACCTTCATAATATTCGCACCAATATCAATTCGTCTCATATAACTACTAATTTTCAATTACACTGGAAAATCAAGGAAATGAAATGAGAGTCTGATATACGGGTTCATGTCATTGAATAATTATCTCCCCAAATTCCGTCCTACTTCCTTTGTACTGTTATCAATACCACTTAACGAAGGCATTATCTCGTAAATCTGAAACCGACCGCTTCGTAAGTTTCTTTGAGTCACTCAAGGATCGTAACTCCTTAACTAATATTGAACTTCAGAAGAAAACAACTGCAGCGGACGTTTCCACAACCGAAGTAAAAGCTTTATCCTAATAATTAATGGTATAAAACGACTCATATTTTTCGTTTGCCAGCCACAAAGCTGATGTATGTTCAAAGAAAATATTCATACACAAAATTGAAGTGGGAAAATGAAAGAATTTCTGCATTCTAGAAACATGTTAATACTTTATAACGACTCTTTGAACTTTTTGAAGACGGATAACATTTTCATAATACATGGTGAGTCAAGCTGAACGCCTCGGACTCTCGTGGCCAAATGGTATTTTTTTTCAGTAAACGTTCTGAGGAAGTATATATAGGTATGCCGATCCGAACTACATTTTGAAAATAAATATTTTTATACAAGGTATTTGAAAACAGCGTGACATATCAAAGTTATAGTTTTTTAAATGGCCAGCGCGATGACGAAAACTAACCTAACTTTTCTCAAATTATTTTATTGTGGCTTACAAAAAGGTTCATTTTATCTATTACGTGAAACGTGACTGATATTTATTCAAAATAAAATGAATTATGAGTTTTCAATAGAAAATGTTTCTTGATGTTTTATAAAAAAGGTTGATTTAAATAGATCGGATCTTTGACTTGATGTGCTCCAATATTTATACTTTGATTGTTCATTCTGTTTGCATAAAGGCGATCATTTCCATTACTTGTTGATTGATAATTGTTACTTGATACTTGATAATTGTTGATTGGAGCTGCATGAATCCACTATACTTGCTACATGTCCTTTTTTTAACAATTAATGAACATGTACTCGCAATTTCGAGGTTATTACTTTCAAGTGGCAGGTTATAATAGCCCGACGTGTTCGCCCTTTTCAAGGGTATAAGATCTATTGTAATTTTTAGGTTATAACTTTGAAGTGGTGAGTCATGGCCTGCGACGTGGTTGCCACTTTCTACTGGTGGAAAAGTTAATAATTTAGTTCCACTGGGCACTTTATGATGGGAGAAGCTTTAGAGTGGTATATTTATACTTTCTGCCATATTAAAGCTATATTCTCCAAAAGTTGCCATATTTACAGGAATATGCTGGGTAGCCATTATCAGAGAAATGATCGAAATATTCAATAAAGATTCATTTGTCATCAGCACTGTATCAAATGTAGTAATTTGTTGCGCAAGTATTTGTTTCAACTAACCAAGATTGTTAAAACAATGTTTGAGGGATTTAAGTACATATAATTTCAGAGGCGAGTTATTTCCAAAATTATAATGTTTTCCTTAAATAAAGTGTATTTAGATGGCACGTGCTTACAATCGAGCTACATCACCTATATTTCATATAAAACTTTCAATCGTTTTAATTTTATTCCGATCAGGAGTATCCAAATTCAATATACTATCATACGCATTTGTATGTTATATATTTTTATAGTTGATCGAGTGTTGGAAACGAATAAGGCAAATTGGAAGAATGAGGAACATTCATTACAAAAATATGTTGCTGAACTACATATTATTTACACAAACGCAGTCAGTTGTTTAACGTATCTAGTGTCGGCCACTAGATATCCACGTTTTTGCCAGGTGACCACAACGTGGTTGGAATGTGGTTATCTGAGATCCAGGAACGTAGATCGGAACGTAGCAGCCACCAAAAAAGTGTTCCCCATTTTGGTAGCCGCCGCGTGATAGAACCGTGTATATTACGTGGCAGTGGTTGTGGTCAAACACTTCAAAGTTTTCCAGAATCGTGGCCGCTACGTTCCTTCCTCTTAAAATGCTACTTGGGCTCTGTTCAATTGTTGTTCCAAGCAAACTCCTGTCAAATAGCGTAATATTTTGTCATAAGTTTGTGTTGAATTCGTCTTGCTCTCGTGTTCTCAGATTTGAGACGTAAAATGAAAAGTTCTACACTTGAAGAAAGAATCAACACTATTTCAACCATTGGAGTGTTACGAAAATTGCTTATTAGCGTCGAAGGTTTATGCACAAAAGTATCCAGATCAAAAACATCCTGATAACAATGTATTTGAGAGATTATTAGCCAGATTTCGGAACAGGTAGTATCGAGTACACTGTTCGAGAGATATGGAAACCAGTGACTGGGAATGAGGAACTTAATTTCGAAGTTTTGTAATATGTGATTGAAAATCTCAATACCAGTACCAGAGCCATTGCTAATGCAACAGGTTTAAGTCAATCGAGTGTTAGCAGAATTATCGGAAAATACAAATATCATCCATACCACATTTAGCTGCATCAACATCTGTATGGAAGGGACTTTGAACGCAGGCTAGATTTCTGTTTATGGTATCTTGAACGAGTTGGCGAAAAGATGAACTTTTATGAACATATTTTATTCACAGACGAATCAACCTTCCATAACACTGGTCTGGTGAATCGACATAACTTTCATTATTATGACACCGAAAACAGACATTTATTTCGAACCGTCGATCGCCAGAACTGGTGGAGGTTAACTCATTCGGTGGAATCATAGGAGACACCATAATTGGTCCTCATTTCTTTGACGGGCATCTGGTTGGAAGAAAATTTTTGAGATTCATGAGAACATATTTATTGGAACCTCCTGGAAAATATTCCTTCGAATGTGAGACAGAAGATGTGGCTACAATTAGATGGTGCTTCGGCACGTTTCAAACGTGTTGTCAGGAACTATCTGGATAGAAAATTTACAGATGAATGGATAGGGAGAGGTGGTCTTTATAACTGGCCAGCGAAATCGCCTGATCTTACACCCTGGGACTTTTTTCATGGGGATATATCAAGAGTATTGCATACAGTACACCACCCACAACTCCTGATGATATCAAAATGAGGATTAGAAATGCCTTCCAAACAGTAACTCCAAATATGTTGAAAAATGTCAGCTCATTGGAAAAAAGAATAAGATGATGTATTGAAATAGATGGTGGTCATGTCGAACATGCATTATTTTTTTGTTTAATTTTCCCTTATTAATCTTTTAATATTGTTTTTTTTTTAATAAAAACCAGTAACCCCAAAAATAGTAGATACAGGTGGTCCAACATAACAATGCCCTGAAGAAAATCAACTGTAAGTTGAGAGTGTTCAAATTCAATTTGCCAATAATATTAAAGAACTATTCTTCAGTATTCTACATCAGACTACTAGATGAAAATGTTAATTCAAAAAATTCATCGGATTTCTAAAAGGCTTCGATAACTCCTGAAGCACCACATTTAGGTATGGCAAAATATTATAGGGTTCGAAAGGAAATTAAGAGTTGAATCTTGTCACGTGGAAAAATATGGAGTGTTCCATTTGAAATAACAAAGTTATTGGAGTTCAAATATATGGTAAGTGTTCCTGATAATATAAAACACACTGTATAATATTGATCGTCTACTCAAGCCACAGTAACTAGCTGAAAGGGTCAAAATTTCGTACACCTGCCGTGGCTAATTCCAATGATATTTCTTTGAAAACGTTACATTTTGTGAAAAAGTTGAATATCTCACAAACGGAGAGAGTTAGGTTTAGGAATACGTTAACAAAGTCAGCTTATTTTTACTCAAATAATTCAAAAATGGAAGAAAATACAGGGTAATCCATTTAAAAAATTATAACTTTGATTTGTCACGCTCTTTTCGAATACCTTGTATAAAAATCATTATTTTTAAAATTTAGTTCAGATCGACATACATATACTTCCCCAGACCGTTTACTGAAAAAAATACCATTTGGCCACGAGAGTCCGAGGCGTTCAGCTTGACTCACCCTGTATATCACATTCTGTTACTTTCATGAGTTTCAAGCACTTCTTTCCGTTCTGTTGGAGAAATTAACGAAACATATCAAACAGAAATTACCCTGGATGTCCCGGATATGCAGTGGTTTGATGAGGCAAACTGAAATCCATTTCAATGTTCCGTACAGGGGAGGTGTCTCTCTGTTCCTAACTAACATTATCGGGAATGTTTGAATTGACGCGGCTGATACTCGATGAAAATACATATTAGTAAAGCAATTAATTAGGTGAATGATTCTCAATGAATTGGATATGCAGAACCACGACACGTGTTTCGCTTTACAGGGTGTATCAACGGTGCGTGGGTGGACGATGGCTGCTTCCCTATTTGTGATAGAAAAAAATGGCTCAAATAAAAGTTGAAGAGGGCAATGAAAGCCATGTTCCGAAAATAAGTACCAACATATGTGAATTCCGTGGAAGAGTGTTTCTCAAAAATATAGGGTGGTATGGGTTTATAGGGTGCTATGGGTTTATAGGGTGTTACTTAACATGCTAATATTGAAGGAGTTTATTCATGGATCCGTTTTGAGAAAAAAATATCATATGAACATATGTCCTATAGGTTTTAATTTTGAACTACATGGTGCTAAAGTTTTGAGAAAAAATTCTTTTTTTATGACCCCAGATATTTTTGTGAAATGTAGTACGCATCTTCTATGCATCAAAAGGCATGTTCTGCTGTTCAACATAATTTTTTATTTTTGCCAGTGGCGTTCGAGCGGGATTTGCACTGAATCATTTTTAAGAGAAAAGTAATACGCCACTGCTTTTTCTTAAGAGTAAAATAATTTTTGAAATCCTCACTTTTTTCTGAGAAAATCTGGTCTTCCGATTTTTTTTTTTCGTTTGACACACGGTTTTTGCATAAAAAAACTTGCATCTCACTGGACCACTTACGAGAAAAAACAAATTATGTAACTTTAAACAAACATTTATTTAAGAGAATAATTTTTTAACGGCAAAATCATAAAATTAAAGTAATCAGTAATCTAAATACATTTTGGACTGCTAACACAAAATTGCCCTGAACGCACAAAGAAATAAATTAAATCAGGTGTTCAAAATGTGAACCTCCTGCAAATATGCACGTCTCTGCTCTTTTTCTCGCGTATTCATTGGAAAATGCCGGGACTGTTTCCTACTAGTTTCGCAAGAAACTATGATGCGATTTCTCGATTGCTCTACAGTATGAATTGCGGTGCTGTAAACCAATGTTTTAAGATGACCCCACAGGAAATAATATAAACTGCGACCAACCAGCGATTATTGTAATTTTGGTTTGAATAGCCAGAGCACTGTAGTGCGCTGGCGCCCCGACGTGCATAAACTTACTTAAATGGGAACATCTTCCTTCAAAGCTGGCAATTATTTTTCGAAAAACAGCCGGTAATTATGTCCATTCAACCTCACTTGAAAAAAATTGGGTCCAATTAAATAATAACCGTATATTCCAGCCCACACGTTAACGGAGAACTGCTTCAGGTAACGAGATTTCAGGATTGCATATCAGACCAATCAATAGAGATTTTTTCGTAACAAAGTTTACTATCAGGGAACCGACTACGCCATCATACGTGAAACGGTCCGTAGTTATATACAGTTGTTTCCTACTCGCAAGTGTCATTGCTGAATTTGTTATAAACATTTAAATGCAAAAAATCTTTTGTTTTTGTTTTTTGCTTTTAAAGCCAGGATCCAACGGCGCGTGAAGTTGTAACGATATATCTGTTACATTTCTTATTTATATGCTCTATACGTGATTTATTCACTTTTCTATTCACTTTATCTATTGAAAATCTTAGCGACATCTAACCGTCGGTTTTGGAACAATCATTACGGTTAAGAGAAGAAGAGCTGTCGCAAATGATCTGACAGTACGAGGATACTTAAGACGATGAGGTGAGATTCTCACCCTTTTCTCTTCTGATCGTTCAGCAATTAAGATACATGTGTTCTTGAAGCTCATCGGCGTCGGCCATCAAAGAGTTGAATATGCCATGTTGAAATAATTTATTTAATTGAGAGCATTTTCCTTTCTCCGCGAATACGAATTCAAATCAGTGAATAGTGATATCAAGAAAGGTGAGTGAGAACTTATGTTTGGATCATAGATATATCAAATATGTCACATTCAAATAATTTCTGAGTGAACGTTAAATAATTCTTCACAAGGGAAGAATCTGAAGGCATCTATGCATTTTTGTGATGAAAACAGTAATTTGGTTTATTTAGGTCAATCTCATTAAGAATAGCAGTGTCGTTTACTATATATTTTTGAGGAATTCTGTCAAGATTGCGAATCCCACATGTATATATTTTAATGAGTTTATATATGTATCTTCGGTATGGTTCCATATTTGATAACGATAATCATCAAGATGTCGTTTTGATGTGGTTGAAGTGATTTAATAGATTTATTTCATGTATAAATGTGGTACTTGGAATTTGGAATTTTCTTTGAATTTTCAGAAACCTTTCTGAAGAAGTATTTGACAGCAGGTCAGACATTTGTTCTCATATACGTTTCTTGAATATCGCTGAAATTGAAGTCATTTTCGTGAATCAAATTCAACAAAATTGATTGTCTCAAATTTTGAATTTTAATTGTTGATAACGAAATATCTTAGCTGCTTATGATCAGAGGAAAAAATCATCTCTTCCATTTATAAAGCAAAGATCAATTTTTGGTAATCCATAAGAATTATTAACATTAATTCTTCAATTTCAGTTTTGGATATTATTCATTTGTATACTCAATTAATTTAACACTCAACTGTAACAACAATGAGTTGAGGAGTGTGTAGTATAGATTCCAAGTTTCAAGAAATATAATCTTTTGTATATCAAACTCTGACACAAATAATATTGTTTTCATGTGAAATCGCTGAGAACACACTTGATGGACCAAAAGCTGATGTTCGTGTTAACCTGATCGGTAGCCCAGCAGCCATTAGTACCCCCTGATTGCGAGCCAATTCACATCGTGTAGTTTAGCTAAGTGCTAGACATTGGAAAATACAATCAAGGTACATCGTCTACGAAAAAACCGACAGTTCAGCAAAAGAAAACAATATTTATATTCTACATTGGAATAAGAAAATAAATTTTTGAATTCAAATGTTCAGAACTTGGAAAGAGATGTAAATTTTTGTAAATAGATTGTTATAAGTTGGTATTTGTTTTATTGTAGTTATTTACAGAAGGAAGGTTAATTGATTACAATCATTATTGAATAAGGTTTTGAATTTTTTTGTCCTAGTTAAATAAAAATTCCGGCGTCCATTCAAATTAACAATTTCAAAAACTTTGCTTGAAACATAAAAAATTTGAAACTAGCAAACCGGTCCAAAGAACTCCACACCGCTCTTCACTGAATAGTCTGGGCATTCTATTTTCAACAAATTACAAGAACTTTCATTTCAAAGTGGCAATTCTGGATTGAGGGTTGAGTGTCAAAGTTGGCGCAACGAAAAGTGTCAGGCCATTCCCACGGCGCATGTAGGATCGCGGTTTCAGACGTGGACACGCAGCGGTTGTAGTCTGTTGTACGCCGGCAGTATTGGCGGTAAAAATTTCAAGGATTTATTCTCATTTGCTTTTCAATTCGCTTCCAGGCATCATGAATTGAATTCCTGTTTTTATGGTTTGGATCCCGTGGGTTCCAAATAATCGTTCGACCACTCCATGGTGAAAGTTACCACGGCACTGACAGTACCACGCGCCTATCCGACGGCGCGAGAACTTGCAAGTTTGGCGCGAATGCCACTCCACGCGCCGTTGGATCCCGGCTTAACATGAAAACTAATGGAGCAATCTATATGCCTTCAATATACAAGATGTAGAGAATGAAAATGCAAAGAAAATTAGCACTAGTACCACTGGATCGGATTATTAGTAACGGAAAAAAACTGGAAAAACCAGAAAAAATCAGCGTTTTAAAAAAAAATCATTACTCCGCCAATTTTTGAGATGCAGTACAGGCTTTCCACACCATAGTAGTGATTGATATGTCCTTCGTGTGTGAGGAATTGAGGCGCTGTCGGATCATTAGTTTCGGCATAATGACAATCTGAATTTTTTAACGCACTTTATGCAGCAGATCTGGATGCTTCATAGGTGGTCCGATTTCAATTTTTCTAAAATATTTTGAGAAAACAAGTATAGTACTACGGAATGTCTATTCTAACTTTGCGTTTAAATGCTGCGAAATAGGTGAGAAATACTTGCAAACATGACCGAAAGCCCGCGACTGCATGAAAGCGGCTCAGGAGTGGGGGTAGAGCGGCAGATTCATAACTGGCGCAGCACGCTTGTATTACTTACCCGCGTCTGCTGCTTTGCCTCCACTGCTGAGCCGCTTACATGGACTCACCGGTTTTCAGTCATGTTTGCAAGTATAGTGTTTCTAATCCCAGTTGGACTGACATAAAAAGTTTCAAGAAGGAATTCTCTTTCTTGTCGCCGCCTTGACATAGGCGCCCGTATATTATTTTTCAGTGGTATTTTTTCAGTAACTTGTTCTTACAATCATAGCAATTGATCACCCCTTGTAAAAGTAGACACATGTTATCTCAACTGAATTTTTCCACCCTGAGTAATTATGAAAAACATCGAAATATAAGGTAGTTGATTGCTGAGTCAAAAACTCTGAAAAACAATAGAAACACAAATAATCACTTCGAATACTTGTCAAAAATATACTTAAAAAAAATAGATGTCAACAAAATTGGACTAGAAAGATCAAAATTCTTCTTCGCTACATTCGGATGAGGTGGAATCATCATCAGGTTGAATAACGATCGGATTTATGGAACTTTGCACATAATATTTGTTCTCTTCTTTCATAACGTGGGCCACACAGTTCTTCCACACCTCACTATCACCTACTTCATTCACCACTCGCCTTATATTGTAAAGCACCACAGCATTCAAGGTCGGTGACTGATTACATTTCCGCAAGCTTTCTTTCATTGTGGCCCAAACCATTTCAATTGGATTGAACACACAATAGTATGGAGGCAAACGTAAGAGAATATGACCACGTGATTCACACATCGAATCAATAATATACTCTTTTTTGAAATTACGTTGTTTTATAGCCGCCAGTAAAACCTTTTTCGTTGGAATCTTTTCGGGTATTTCCATGTCATGATTTCGCATGAAATCAACAATATCTGCTTTTTTTGTGTTATTGTTTGGTATTTTATTCAATAACCGAGAATGATACGAAGCGTTATCCATAACAATAACAGAATTTGGAGGAATATTTGGGAGAAGCTGCTCACTGAACCAGGTTTCGAATAAATCTGCAGTCATATCTTCGTGGTAATCAGCAGATGAATTTTTTATATTTTTGGCCGACAGAAGCAAAGCGTTCGGTACGAAACCACTTTCATTCCCAGCATGCAAAATTATAACACGTTTTCCCTTGAAGAAGGTGTGTTCAAAGCACAATACTTGGTTTCGTCTACCCAGCCATATTTGACAACATCATGGGTGTCAAACCAAGTTTCGTCGAGGTAGATTATATGTCTGCTGGATTCTCGGTAGCTTTTCATTCGCCTCAAATATTCTTGTCGGAGTTGAACAATGCGTGTTGATTCCATTATGACCATTCGATTGTTCAATTTTTTATGTTTGAAACCACAAGACAATAAAACACCTCGTAGAGTTTCTAAACATTTGTAACTGTAATCGGGATAGTCGAGTAATTTATACCGAATCATTTCTAAAGTTGGTACTTAATTTTTTTGGTATATACCATAAATTGTTCGCCGAATCACATCTTTTGTAGCTCTATCAATGTTTGCGAATTTTGTATTCCTTTGTTTTCGTTTTATTGAATGGTCAATGACATCCCCTGTAATAATAACCCGAAGAACTGTTGAACGAGTTAGTTTCGTTAACTCGCATATTCTTTTCACAATTTCATTCTGTGAAGTGTGACAGTTTTCCTTCTTCAAGCGTTCATGAATATTTAAAATTACTCGCTGAACTTGAACATCCAAATCCTTATTTTCAAATTCCGGATTCCTGTCGATTGACACAGATTCCTCACCCGTAATGTTATTATTGGTTTCGAAAGGTCTCCAGAAAGCCATATTATTTTCATTGGATAATTCCTAACCTCGCCAACACACGGCACTGATTAAGAAATACTGTGAACTGTGTAAATCATGCGACTTGGGATAACAGATGTCCAATCCAGCTGGCCAGCTTCTATTCCTCAAATATATGTGTCAGCGCCTTTACTAATGATCTGGGCAACTATAGACACGCGCTAGAAGTTTTTTATGATTGTACCAGGAACGATTTGAAAGTAAAAACACTGGTAGTATATAAATTTCTCATGTGCCATGCAGTGCATATGAACACTCCTCGTAGTACTCTCATTTTTATTGCTGTTCCAATTGGGATTAGAATAACTATATTTCTCACCTATTTCGAAGCAATTTAACGCAAAATGAGAATAGCCGTTTTGTAGTACTATACTGCTTCTCTGAAAATCTTTCAGAAAAATTGAAATCGGACCACCTATGGTCTGCTGCAATAAAGTGCGTTAAAAAATTTAGATTACAATAATGCCAAAACTAATGTACACATAAAGTACATATCAATCACTACTATGTTGTGAAAAGGCTGCACTACAACTTAGAAAGTGATGGAACAATGAATTTTTATAGAAACGCTGATATTTTCTGGTTTTTCTCCTTCACTAATAATCCGCTGAAACTTATTTCCTTTGTATTTGAATACTGTACAACTTGTCTATTGAGGGCATCTAGATTGCTCCATTAGTTTTCATGTTACAAGCATAAACAATATATTTTTTGCATTTAAATGTTCATAACAAATTTAGCAATGACACTTGCGAGTAGGAAACATAACAAGATATAACTACGGACCGTCTTTCGTATGATGACACAGTCGGTTTCCTGGTAGTATTTTTGTAACAGAATCACTAGAGCAAAAAATGCCTATTGATTGGCCTATGTGGGTTTTCTTCAGCCCAAAAATGATAATGGTGAATGTTTTGGATAGCCTTTCTGGAAAAAATGGCTTTAGAAACCATTGGCAAAAGTTCATCCATAATCGAAAGTCGCGAGGGAGTAGAGCCAGGACCTGATTGACTCCGTGCATGAGGACTGGCAGCGCCATCACGTTAAGGTGGGGGCAAGTGTTCACCAACCAGATGTGATATGTGAACATTCGGTTCTGTACGCGAAACTGTCGTTAGTTTCCAGTGAAATCGTATGATTTAAAAACTGTCATGCTAATAATCATATGCCGCTTTCGACCTAGGCCACCAGACTTCGCCAAATTGCTTTTTTGGTCGTGAAAGCCGCGAAAAATAAGGTAAATACGCATTTTATGCGACTAAATTCATGAATTGTCACTTTTTTCAGATTCCCATTTGTTTTTTTATTAATATAACTTATATTTTTTCAACGAAAGTTGATCTAGACGATATGATATTCTCTTCCATTTGTGTCCTCAATTGTGTCTATTCGATTCAGGTAACATTTTTTACACGAGTTTGAAATAGTAGGTCGACATCCTCATTCTAACCGGGCAATTTAACTACTTTGTTGACAATTTTTATTTACAAAAAAAATAATTAAACTACTTTCTACTCATTTCACAGCTTTAATTCATTCTCGGCGTTGTTTCAATCTGTTGGGATTGTTTCGAAAACTGTAATACTTTACACCATGTGAATTTCGTTATACAGTGCGGCTTTTAATACCCCCCCCACCTGTGATACTACTTTTTGAAATGAAAGACATTATGATTGCCCGATAGATGGCGCGGGAGATCATCAACTTAAAAAAATTTAAATAGCATGGGGGGTCAGTGGTACATCGTTGAAAAGAGAATTCAATTCTCATCTAATCTAATTGTTTTATCATTTCGTTGATTTGTTTTTTCACAATGTGCATTTGGAATGTCAAGCATATCAGAATGGTACCCTCATCACGATAACTTTTGAATGGTTCCGTATGAAACAATGGGACAACAAATATTTTGAATGGTATTACCGATCCTACTTTTTGAGAGAAGGAAAATTACAATTACTCGACAGACGGCGCTGGGGGCATAGCAACTTGAAAATTTCGAAAGGCATAGAGGTCGAGTTGCACACCGTTGGAAAGGTAGTTCATTTATAGTTTCAACCATGGTTGTTCTACGGAATCACAATTGCGATGAGTAACACCGAAAACGGTCAATAGAGGAAGATTCATTATTTATTCATTTTTTCATTTTTGAATTACAAAATTACGACACGTGTTATGCTATACAACAGCCTTCTGAAGCCTTTTCAAGAGATTATACCCAAATAATACCCAACTCATTAATTTTTAATGACCATAATTATATAAAGGGTTATCATTTATCGGATTCAGGAAATTGATAATCAAGCATTATCCTAAAAATGTCGATTATGAAATTGGATTATTTTGTCGATGTTTAAAAATTTCTAATGTAACAATGATTATATCATTACTTACCTGCTCTTTATATTATCGCATTTGTATTTAAAGAAGAGTTTTATTCTACTTCTACTAGTATTATTTTGATTTTGAAATATTATCATCGTTCGTGTACGTCCTACCGAAGAGAAAACTGGAGCAATCTACATTTTTGGTGAGGCCCGTGGGAACTACCATGCAGCAGGGAGAATTTTCAACGAAAAATTCTCTGATCATCCAATAACTCTAAAGTTTTTGGGGGAACTGGTTGGAAAATTCAACAGAACTGGCACTGTTCATAGGGCCAGTGGAGCTGGCTAAAAATCAATTTCGGAGGAGACGAAAGTTTCGGTAATTGCCAAATACATATTGTGAAAAAACGTATGAACGAAATGAAAAAAAAGATGGTTGGCAAGGAAATTGAATTGTCTTTTCAACGATGAGCCACATAACCCCCCATGCTATTTGAAAATTTCAAGTTGATGCCCCCTAGCGCCATCTATCGGGCAATCACGATGTCTTTCATTTCAAAAAGTAGAATCAATCGATACCTTTTTTTTTCATTATTCTTCGTCGAACCATTCAAGGTTAACAGGGGGAGGGACTATAAAAAGCAGAGCAGAGGGACTATAAAAAACAAATCAACGAAATGAAAAAAAATAGATGTTTGGAAAAAGAATTGAATTATCTTTCCAACGATGTGCTACATGACCCCTCATGCCATTTAAAATTTTGAAGTTGTTGTGCCCCCCGCGCCATTCAAAGTTAACAAGGGGGGGGGGGAATATAAAAAGCCGCACTGTATATGGCTGCACCTAACCACGCAACACACTTTCCCTTTATGTTTTCTAAGCACTTGCGGCACTAACGACCTCCATTCCGCCTTCAAGATAATCTGCCGTTTTACTTTAAAAATACTCGCAAAAAATATTTCATAAGCAAGTATAGTTACGTTTTATACCAGGCCGCCCCTGGACTATGAAGATAAGAACCGGGAATAGCTGATTATGAACTTTATTCGAGACTTATCTCTTCATTCGAATATTATCTTTTATAGTATGCATTAATATCGTACTTTATCTATTATTCATGCTTAGTGATTTTATTTCGAGAATTATCTTTTATATCTTATTTTCTTAAAGCTTATTGTTTGAGATGTTTATAAAAGCTCTGAGAATGTTTACCATTCAGTTCAGTTGTTACCAGCTATTCATTTAAATAAAAACACCTAGTGAGATTCGATTAATCTTTATTTGTGTGAAAGTTTGGGTGAAATAGAGTACAAAACTGGCTCAAAACCACGCAGGGGCTTCTACGAACCACCACTGCTAGAGGCTCAACGTAATTGGCGCAGTCACGGTAGGATAGTCGCGTACAAAAAGGTGGAAAACGGGACTATCACAAAAAGACAAAGTGTTTCGAGAAGTGGGCTGTATATTCCTTGTCGACTCACGGGGCCACCAATTCTTGGACTGAATATTCAAGAACCGGCTAACAACCTTTCTGGAGGACTGTTTATCCCTTGGACTGGTTCAACACAAAGAAAATAGAAAACAGAAACAAGCAAACTACACTGAGAAACAACCACTCTACACTGAGAAACAAGAAACAACCTTCCTGGAGGACCTTTTATTCCTGGACTGGTTTAACAGAAAACTATCCAACAACACAAGACGTACAGGGTGAGTCTCTCATTCATTTTCCTTTATTCTTTCCTACTTTTTTCTTTCCTTTATATGGTGTTATTAGTGAAATTATTCTCTCATATTTTATTTTATGTTTCGTGATTTGAAAAATTTGGCAAAAATAAATAGTGAAACTAGGCAACAATTTAGATTGCTCAATATTCCATCAGAAGAATCTGATACTGATTTGGAAGGTTTGACTCAAAATTTATCTTCTTTAAGTTTGAATTTAGATAATTTTTCAACCACAGCAACAATGCCTGAGACAAATTATCAACAGTTGAGACTTTTCTTAGATATTATTCCACATTTTAATGGAGATCCATGTGAACTCAATAATTTTATTGCCGTTTGTGATGAAATTTTTGAACAATACAATAATGAACCTCAGTTCATACAAAAACTAATTTTCAGAGCAATTTTGTGTAAATTGAAAGGTAAAGCACTCACTTTGATATCTAGTCGTACAGAATTAAATACATGGGGACAAATAAAAGACCATTTGAAAATATCATTTTCTGATCAAAGATCTTTCACATGTCTTCTCCAAGAGCTACATAGTTTGAGACCTCAACCAAAAGAAAATTCTTATAATTTTGGCGTTCGTTGTCAATATACTAGAAGTTTGATTTTTTCCTCAATAAATAATGATTCTACAATGACACGTGAAGAAAAACTTGCACAAATTAATAACATTGAAAAACTTATTTTGGTAACATTTTTGAAATATCTCCCACCAATAATACAAACAAGTGTTCGCCTCAAAGACCCAAAATGTTTGGAAGAAGCTATGAAGAATGTTATAGAAGAAGAAAATTTCGCAGCATTGGTCAACGATGGAAAGAGAAATATTCCACAGCAGTTACCAACACCAAATTTCAAAGCACCTATGGTACCAACACCAAGTTATTCACAACCAACCAACATGTACTACAGGAATCCGAACCCTCAACAATTTTTTAGCAAACCAAATAATTTGCAAACACCACAATATTTTCGGAACCAAAATCCACAACCATTCTTCAACCAGCAATCGAAAAATTTTCCTAGTCAACCCATTCAAGTGACACCTAGACATGTACCACAGAAGTTTTTCTCAAATCAACAAGTTTTTGGGAAACCATCCAACACGAATGTTTGGAAACCGACAAATCAACCTGCAGCGTCCAAACCAACACCAATGTCTACAATTACAAGGCAAATACCTCCTCAAAGAAATATATTCATACCACAGTCTAGACCGACATTTCATTCAGAAGAACTACACCATGTGACAGAACCACATTCATCTAATTATGAACAATTATACATGATGGAAGGAACCACAAATGAAGAAAACTGGGAAATTCCAGTGGATTTTCAACAAGGACCAATAGAAAATGAACAAGGAAACGAAGAACAAATTCAAGATGAATATCTTCAACCATGTTACGAAAACCAAGAAGAAAATTTTACTTTACCAGCCTCTGGAACGGAAACTACTTAGAAGTTAATCATATGGATCAAAGAAAACTACCCTTCATTACAATATCAGGATTTTATAAACCACTACACTTACTTATTGATTCAGGTAGTCATATTTCTCTTATAAATCCAATTATAGCGAAAAATTATTTTCCGGAACATATAATTACAAAGCCAAATATTATCAAAACCTCATGCGGACAACAAACAGCAAAATATGAAGCACATATTCCAGCCTTTGCTGAATTCCAAGTAAATGAAAAAATTATTTTCACTCTATTTGACTTTCATCCTTTCTTTGACGGACTCATTAGCTTCAGAGACCTCAAAAATATGGGATTCAATTGGAATCTTCAAGAAGGATATTTAGTTAGGAACGATAATATTATACCAGTACAACAATGTTCTCCTTCTGAATATTATAATTATAATATCACTTTGAATGAAAATGAAATATTTAGGACAAAACTTCCAACAAATGCAACAATAGATGGAACTTATTATATTCCTTACAAAGAAATAAATTCACACTGCTTTATACCCGAAAGTATCGCAACAGTAGAAAATGGACAAGCTATCGTCGAAATTCATAATGTGAGCATCGAAGATACTTATACAAATCTCAGATACCCTTTGGAAGTCTTCCCAATTACTGATTTTGAAATTTATCAAGTGGAAATAAATAATTTTCAACCTTATCCAGACCAAGAAGGAATCGGAAATTTATTGAGAATAGACCATCTCAATGAAGAAGAAAAAAATAAATTGTTAAAACTATGTCAACAATACCACACCGTATTTCAGTATCCAAATCAACCTCTTTCAGCAACCACTCAAACCACTCATAAATCAAAACTACTGATGAAGAACCAATATATACCAAATCTTATAGATTTCCAGAAATACATAAAGAAGAAGTTCAAAATCAAATAACAAAGATGTTAGAAGATGGAATAATAAGAAATAGTACAAGCCCTTGGTCAAGTCCAATATGGATCGTATCCAAAAAACCTGATGCCAGTGGAGTAAAAAAATGGCGTATCGTAATAGACTATAGGAAACTCAATAACAAGACCATCCAAGATAGATTTCCAATTCCCAATATAGATGACTTACTGGATAAACTTGGAAGAGCACAATATTTTACAACTTTGGATCTTGCCAGCGGGTTTCATCAAATAAGAATGCATGAAGACAGTATTGATAAAACTGCTTTCTCAACAGATGCAGGACATTTTGAATTCTTGAGAATGCCTTTTGGGCTTAAGAACGCACCGTCTACATTTCAAAGAATGATAAATGAAGTACTAAAAAATCAGATTAACAAAACATGTTTAGTGTATATGGATGATGTGATTATTTTTTCTTCAACTTTAGATGAACATTTAATCAATCTCAGAGAAGTTTTTAGAAAATTCCAAGAATTTAACCTAAAAGTACAATTAGATAAGAGTGAATTTTTGAAAAGAGAAGCTGAATTTTTAGGACATGTTATTACAAATACAGGAATCAAACCAAACCCAAGAAAAATAGATGCAATAATGAATTTTCCAATTCCAAAAACACATAAAGAAATTAAGAGTTTTTTAGGAATGATTGGTTTTTATAGAAAATTCATTAATAATCTTGCTAAAATCACAAAACCCCTTACAATCTGTCTCAAAAAGGTAAAAAAGTAGAACATTCTAGAGAATTTATTGAAGCTTTTGAAACCTCTAAAAATATTTTATGCAATGAACCAATTTTGATTCATCCTGATTTTTCAAAAACATTTACTTTAACAGCTGATGCGAGTAAATTTGCTATAGGAGCAGTTCTTTGTCAAGATGGCAAACCTATAAGTTATGCTAGTCGCACTCTCAACCCCAATGAAATTAATTATTCAGTAATTGAAAAAGAACTTTTTGCAATTATATGGGCAGTAAAATATTTCAGACCATATTTGTTTGGACGTCATTTTAAAATAAGATCAGATCATAAACCATTGAAATGGTTAGAAAGCCTTAAAGAACCTAATTCAAAACTGGTCCGATGGAAATTAATGTTATCAGAATATGATTATGAAATTGATTATATCAAAGGAAAAGAAAATGTTGTTGCAGATGCTCTATCTAGAAATCCAGCAGACAATATTTCCGTTATAAATGAAACAGGAGACATAGATGAAACAATCCAAAAATTTATGGATGATACTGAGAACTATGTTACTACAGTTCATTCAGCAGATGAAATGCCTATACTTACATTTCCATATATTGATAAACCATTGAATAATTATAAACATCAGATGATAATAAAAATAACAGAATCATCTCCGGTACCATTATGTATCAGAGAAAAATTTTTGAAAATTATAGATATTACATAAATCTCAGAAAAAACATATAGATGAAGATTTAGAAACATTCATAGCAAATCTTCATAATAATACTATATATTATTTACATTTTCCGAATAAACAACATGAAATATATTTTTTGAAAACAATTCAAGATAAAATAATTAGAATAAATTCAAAATTGAATTATTTGCTCTACCAAAGTTACTGATGTGACATTAGAAAATGAGAAACAAGACAAAATGAATTATCATCATGTATATAAAACAGGTCATAGAGGTATCACTACAACAATTGATTCTATAAAAAGAAACTATTATTGGCCCAATATGGATAAAGATATATCAAATTATATTAATAATTGCAATATCTGTCAAAGATCCAATGATGGGAGCTAATGCTTATAAATGTACTTGATGCTATTTTAATTTTTATTTCACACTATGGTGTACCACACACTATTGTTTGTGATGGAGGATCAGAATTTTATAATGAAAATTTTCTAGACTTCTGCAAGCTCCATAAAATAAATACGCATTTTACTACACCTAAAAATCCAAATTCAAACAGTTATATCGAAAGATTTCATTCGACATTCTTGGAACAAGTAAGAATAAAAACAAGACAAAACCCAAAAGAATCACTCAATAATTTAATAAGATACTCACTTTTACATTATAATAATTCAATTCACTCAACTACTGACTATACCCCTTTTGAAATAGTCACTGGTCATTTCAATTCGAAAGATCCTTTTGACATTACAGAAAAAGATGTAATATCAAAATATGTTCATGATCATAAAGAAAATTTAAAATCGACTTATAAAAAAATTAATGAAAATTTAAATAAAAAGAAAACTGTTCAACTAGAGAAAATAAATCTCAATCGAAAGGAACCTATAACAATTTCCAAAGACGATCAAATATATCACAAAGAACAAACAAGGGACAAATTAGCACCAAAGTTTACTAAAATTGATCCCATTGCTCAAACAAAAAATAAAGTAAAAACGCAAACTTCAAAATATGCAAAACATAATCTGAAGAAACGTAAAAAATATTAATTTTATTATCTATTCCAGATGAGGCAAATGTTCATTCTATCATTCCTTCTTTTCATCCTCTCTGAAGGATCCATTCAAAGACTAACCAACCCCATTCTCCCTATTAATTTGAAAATAACCAGAATCATAGTGAGCAAGCATACTTTTGTTAGCTATATGAATATCACAGAACTTTCAGAAATGAAATTTCATTTAGACCTCCAACTGAGTTTCATTACTAATAAACAGAATTTGAGTACTCAGTCAGATTTGTTATTAAGGCAAGCAAATATTATATCAATACAAATTGATCACTTATTACAAACTATTAACCCACATATGAGATCTAAACGTGGATTGATTAATTTAGGTGGAAAAATATCTAAATGGTTATTTGGTACCCTTGATTATGATGATGGAAAAAGAATTAATATAATTATGAATCATTTAGAAAGAAATGATCACTTATTACAGGATGCAATAAACAATCACATATCCTTAGCAAAAGAGTTCATGACACAAACTAATCGCACTTTATTTCAAATTAAATCAAATATACTCATAACTTTAAATTTGATAAATGAATTTGAAGAAGAAATCAATGAAATTAATGTTTTACATCTAATCATTGACTCCCTTATGAATTTACAAAGTCAATTGAACCAAATCATTAATGCAATTACTTTTGCTAATTTTAATAGAATTCATCCAACCTTTCTCTCATTAGAAAATCTCAATTCTATTATTGATAAAATGAATATTCTGTATCCTTCGATTCAAATAAGTAATTTTAAAAATCAACACAGCTATTATATGTTTTTGGGTATTCAATTAATATTCACGGAAGAGAGAATAATTTTTCTTATACATTTTCCAGTATTGATGCCTATATTATTCCAAACATATTTCCTTTATCCCATTCCTCTCCAAAATAAGATAATACCACCTCAGAAACCATACCTTATCCTGAATGAGAGAAATGAACTTTACCAATATCAAGAGGAACCATGTGCAGACATTGAAGATGTCCATTTCTGCAAGAATAATCTTCAAACAGAAGAAGATTGTGTTGTCATGATCCTGCTTAAGAATGAAGCTGCCAACTGTACCACATTACCAATTCACCTGGACAATTACATGGTCAATCAAATTACACCAGAGAATATTATTTTCACAACACCTTTCAACATCATTATTACTGAAAGTTGTTCTGTTGAAAAACATCATGAAATCCAACCTGGTAGTTACCTTATTACTATCCCAGAAGACTGTTTCTTCCTTATTGGCGAAGAGAAGTTTACCCACGGAAATGATGAGCTTGCTCCAATGAAAGTTATCCAACTTCCATCAATGAACATTTCCACACTTTCATCAAGACCCATTCAAGTTAAGCTGACCAAAATGGACTTAGAAGAAATCCAACATTTGACAGCAAAGATGAATACCCATAATGAAGTCATTTTACCAATGGAACCAGTACCCACACCAGCATTACCTGTATGGCTTATTACTATTATTTGCCTCATGGTATGCATTGCTATTTATTTCGGAGTAACATGCTACTATAAAACATGTTATCCTTACAACCTGGTTACCTACCTACGAGCAAGGACCACATCCCAACCAGCTGACATCTAGATGGATAGTCAGCCTAGCCAACCAAGCCAACCCTAGGCTTCCATTTTAGACGGGAGGAGTTACGTTTTATACCAGGCCGCCCCTGGACTATGAAGATAAGAACCGGGAATAGCTGATTATGAACTTTATTCGAGACTTATCTCTTCATTCGAATATTATCTTTTATAGTATGCATTAATATCGTACTTTATCTATTATTCATGCTTATAGTGATTTTATTTCGAGAATTATCTTTTATATCTTATTTTCTTAAAGCTTATTGTTTGAGATGTTTATAAAAGCTCTGAGAATGTTTACCATTCAGTTCAGTTGTTACCAGCTATTCATTTAAATAAAAACACCTAGTGAGATTCGATTAATCTTTATTTGTGTGAAAGTTTGGGTGAAATAGAGTACAAAACTGGCTCAAAACCACGCAGGGGCTTCTACGAACCACCACTGCTAGAGGCTCAACGTAATTGTATGCCTAATTCTGCCGAATATAATTGCACGTAAACAACAAGGGGCCTCCGGCCCCTTCCAGTTGGAGTGCGTAGTATTTATGTGATATCAGATAAGTATTGAGGTCGGATCATATTTACGACGATATGAAAGCATATTAGAGTTTATCATTGCTCCTAAAAGGTGTGTGAGATAAAAGTAGAGACTATGGCCTATACCATGAGCATATTATTACTTCGAAACTATCATTGGGCACCAAAGATGTGTATACGACGATATATAAGTAGAGAGATGTACTGCGACCAAATATGTATATTTTTTTTCGCTCTTCGTTCACTTAGGTTTTTTGTAGGAATAATGGAAAGCTATATATAATTTTGTTTCTGGATATCATTGCGATATTTTGAATGGTTTCGGGAAAATATGGAAATGTATATTTCTCTAATTTTTTTGATTTCATCTTCCGTACTATTCGATTTGAAGGAAAGTCAACTTAGATTTTTTGGAGGAATAGTTAAGGGGAATCTGTTAGTCTCGTATAATTTTTTTGATATGTGCAATAGTTTTTGAGAAATCTGAATATTATTATTGAAAATTTTCATATTTTTTTCTAACTTCAATTTATTTTTAAATATGGTTTGGATGTTTCAATAGTCTTTAAACTTTTAATTTTATTTTTTCCAATATTACGGTCAAATATTCATGTTTACCGTACTATTCAATTCAGGGAGAAAGTATCTGAAGGTTTTCTGTAGAAACGGTCAAGAACAATATATTTGCTTTCTGAAAATTTTAGAAATTTTCAGTTGTTTTTGAGAAAAATTATGTTGTTATAATTTCAAGATTCAATTTTCAGATTTTCAATTGTTTTTTTATTTTTCGGTGGAGTGAGAAAAAAATGTATTGGAAATATCTTGTAGCACCATTCAAGGGGTATACACAGCATTTCGTAGATTTCCATATTTTCCGTTAGTTCGCGAGATTTTTGAATTTGAGTCTGACCATGTATTTCGGAAAATCCCCCTGAAAAATTCATTTGAAATTTCCCGATCTTGCCCAGTTTCGATGGGCTTTCTGTACGGATGTCGAACTATTCTTGTACAGAATATGAAATAGAAAGGATCACCCATGCAACCTGTAGTCGAACCACAAGGAATTTTCAGAAAAATCCCGGAAAAACCATCTTGGAATTTTCCGATTCTCCTCATATTTCAATGACAGGCTATAGTTTTTTGTCGAACATGATGGCGAAGTTTCAAGACGATACTTCGAAGGGTTCCGGAGATATTTCACTTTATGATTGATACAGAGTACAGACAGACAGACAGGCCACATACAAGTTGCTCAAAATTCGATGGGTATCATTTTCTCAACAGCAACTATACCTCTATTTCGCTTAGTTTCCGAAATAGCTTTTCAATAGAGACCGTAGTATACTTCTCTATAGTATATCGTCGTATAATACGCAGGTGGCAATTCTGGCTAGGGAAACTTTGCAAAAAATGCCACGGCGAGCGCTGCCCATTCAAAATGGCGGAACTCTGCCCAGTTGCAAAGAGCCAATAGGCAAAATGCATAGTTTAAAATCACTCATTATCAACTTCATTCACACCCTCACAGCAAAAACAGTTAATAATAATTTATTCAACTTCTTCCATATTATGGGAACCGCGAAGTTTTAGTGAAAACAACTTTTTTTTTCATACTTTTTTTGACCTATTAAGAACATATCGTGAAAATTTGAAAGTGAAAATCTGTTTATTCTTTTATGGGCTTGCAATTGTTAGCGGTTGTGCAAGAGGGTATATTACTGATATAATACTGTATAATACTGATGAACCATCAAATAATATCCAACTTGTATAACTGACACGTTCAATTTTCATCGCGATCAGAGCAAACTACAAAATTTCAGTAAACTTGAAGATAATCTGTCGGTTCCACTTACTTATCTTGAACGTACTGAAGACGTATCTTGTGCGCTTGACTCTCGATATGAGTTTTGTAAGAGCCTTGGTCCTTGAAATTAGCTTTACACAGAAGACATTTATTCTCAGTGACGTATCTACTCTCCTGAAACTTGCTCTCCTTTGGATGTTGTGCTGAAATGGAAAGAAAATGTATCAATCCAATTGAGACGATCAGTTTCTGGAAATGAAAAAAAGAATATTGTGATTAGTTCTCAATTTCGTGCACTATACTCTGTTCATTCTATGCATGCTAAAATGTAGTTGATATAGAGGGTGTTTCACGGTGGATGGAACATCAGAAGTATCTGGAGAACAGAACGACAGTTCATTTCGAAAATTTGTGGGCGTAGATAACCAAACATGCTCTAATCGTCTAAAATATGTTGGTTATTTTAAATTGAGCTGTTTCAAAGTAATCCTTAAGACAACTGCATAGACATCTTCTATGAACAAATCTACTCAATTATCGACAACTCAGTACCAAAAAAGGAAATTAATGGTAGTTTTCCACTATACTTCACCAATAGTACAATTAAATTGATGAAGGATAAAAATAGGGCACACAAAAAATGGAAAAACACTCTTCGTGAGAATGATTACATAATTTTCTCCGAGCTTAGTCGCAAAACCAAACGGGCCACCCAAACTTGACTATAATAAATACATTGAATCCGTTGGAAATGAGGTTCCAAAAAGTTCGTTTTTTTTAGCAGACAGTATCTTTCAGGAATTCCCATAATACCACTCCAAATTGTGTTACACTTGATAATGAAATTGCAGAGGGTGGTGATGTCGTTGAACTGTTTGCAGAATATTTCAGCAGTGTTTATCGATCCTATGAGCAATTTTGTTTTATTTCGAGCTGTTAGAGCAGAAGATAAAGGAGCAGGTTCTCAGGACTCTTGTGGAATTAGATGAAAACACGGGAGCAGGTCACGATGGAATCCCATCAATCTTCATGAAAAACTGTGCAAAAACATTATGTTTGCCCCTCTGCCTACTCTTCAATTATTCTTTTCGTGAATGTGAATGTCCAAATAAATGGAATACAGCATTTGTTGTTCCGATTCCGAAAGTAGGTGATAGAAATAATGTTAAAAACTATCGACAGATATGTAAATTCAATATATTTAGTAAGGTACACGAACGTCTTCCATACAAATATAATTGAGGCGGTGAAACCCGCCATAATCTCGGAGCAGCACGGGTTTTTTTCCTAAAAGATCCACTGAATCTAATTTGGTTACATACAGGGTGATTCAAAAGTACTTTGACAAACTTCAGGAAGTGATTCCTCATAATATTCTAATATGAAATGTCCGTAAACGCTTCGTTTCCAAGATACAGGGTGTTTAAGTTTTATTTTTATTTTCGTTTTTTTTTAAATAACTTTCGAAATACTGACCTTAATTGAACGAAAATTGATATTGAGAGGTTTTTTGAGGTGTCGAATTCGAACCTGATGTTATTATTGCTCTTACTCGTAGGGGGCGCCACCTACACGTATTTTTTTTTCTTGAAGATTCATAACTTTTCTGAGCGTATTTCTAGCACATTTTTCAGTAATAAAATCAATTCCTCTATCATATCTACGTAAAAAAGCTGCTCCTGTTACAAGTCGCTATAAGCAACCGTTTTCTAGATTTGGACTTGAAAATTTCAAGTCGATTATTTGATAATCGATGAGTGTTGAACTTATAACCATTATTTTGCATTTTCCACAAGAATACTTAGGAAATGAATTTGACGTTTAAGTAAGTAGTTTTGGTAATTACATATTATGTGACAGTTAAACGTTTTGTTGTTTTATTAAAGTTTCTGTGAGTTTTGAAACACTTATTTTGAAAAAAAATGGATTATTTAAACAATAATGCTCATTTAGCCGATATGCATTTCGTTTATGGCCTTGCGGATGGCAATGCGCGCGAAGCAAGACGTATTTACCAGGAGCGATTTCCTAATCGAGTACTCCAACATTCACCAGTCTCCACCGTCGTTTGGCAGAAACAGGTAGCTTCAAGAGGGCAGCTGATATTGTTGGAAGACCACGAGCAGAACGAACCCCAGAATTGGAAGAAGCTGTTTTGATCGCTCTCGAGGAGAATCCAGAAACAAATACAAGAATAATTGCGGAAGCTCTCAATTCTACTCAGTCCACAGTTTGGAGAATTATCCACAATCAACAATTTCATCCATACCATATTCAAAGGGTACAAGCTCTTTTGCCACGAGACTTTCCCCAACGCATTATATGTGTCAGTGGTTTTTGAGAAAATTGGCTGGAAATCCTCAATTTTCAAGATATGTACTCTCCACGGACAAGGCAAACTTCTCCCGAAATGCTTTCACAAACTCATAACAACCATGATTGGGTTCTGGAAAATCCGCACGCAGTTAGTGAAAGACATTATCAGTATCAATTTTCTCTAAATGTATGGGCGGCAATAATTGAAAATTACTTGATAGGTCCTCTTTTTCTTCCGTTCCGACTGAATAGCGCAACTTACAGAGACTTTTTAGAAAATGAATTGCCGGGACTACTTCAGAATGTACCATTAGAAATTCGTATCCGCATGTGATTTATGCATGATGGGGCTCCGGCCCATTTGAGCGTTGTAGCCAGGGAATTCCTTAACACTGTCTATCCAAATCGATGGATTGGTAGGGGTGTAGAAGAACCTAACCAGGCGTGGGCACCAAGGTCCCCAGATCTAAACCCGCTATATTTTCATTCTTGGGGACATTTGAAGTCATTAGTTCATAAAACTCCAGTAGGGAACGAGGAAGATCTAAGAAACCGAATAGTAGACGCCTGTGAAACAATAAGAAACACACCAATAATTTTTGAGCGGGTACGAGATTCAATGACTTGAAGACTGAATGCCTGTATCTTCGCTGAAGGTGGACACTTCGAACAATTTATTTGAATACAATTTAGTTTCCTTTATTTTATTCTACATATCCAAAATTTCTTGAAATAAAATGTTGATATTTCTTGCAAATTTAATAAAACAAATACAGATTTTGCACCCTTGATACAATATTAACTATTTTAAACGAGGAGAAAAAATAAATAGAATAGGTGGTGCCCACTGCAAAAAAAACAAAATTACTTACTCAAACGTCAAATTAATTTCCTAAGCATTCTTGTAAAAAATGCAAAATAATGGTAATAACTTCAACACGCATCGATTATACATTAATCGACTTGAAATTTTCGAGTCCAAATATCTAGCAAACGGTTGCTTATAGCGACTTGTAACAAGGTTAGCTTTTTTACGTAGATATGATAGAGGAATTGATTTTTTTACTGAAAAATGTGCTAAAAGTACGCTCAGAAAAGAGCAATAATAACATCAGGTTCGAATTAGACACCTTCAAAAAACCTCGCAATACCAATTTTAATTTGATTGAGGTCAGTATTTTGAAAGTTATTTAAAAAAAAACGAAAAACAAATAAAACTTCAACACCCTGTATCTTGGAAACGAAGCGTTTCCGGACAAATATTTATTGACAATTCATATTAGAATATTGTGAGGAATCACCTCCTGAAGTTTGTTACAGTACTTTTGAATCACCCTGTATAGTGAGTATACACTCTCCGCAGTCGATTACCAAGTCCAAGTTGATTCTGTGTATACCGATTTCAGCAAAGCTTTCGATAAAGTTGATCACAATATCTTAGTTGCAAACTTATCTGAGATCGGTATACATGGAGATCTACTTCGCTGGCTCTCCTTATATACCGGATGGTATAGGATATCGGGCCACCCTTATAACTTCTACATTCGTGAACGGATTTTTTTTAAATTTGGTACAGTTATATAAGCAACCATTTTGGATTTGATCACATTATAATCCAATATGGCGGACTTCCGGTTTTTCTAGATATACCAGCAACTTCGTTTTTTCAAATGGAACACCCTGTATATTTTTACATATTCAAGTTCAACAGGTCAAAACAAGTACAAACCTCATATCAAATGTAGTTTTTTTGAAATTATTTTATTTTTTTATTTTACTTCGTGGATAAATGAGATTTGTCAAGGCTATTCACAATGAGTCGCACATAACAGAAAAACTCAATTTTTTCTGAAAAATTATTGTTTGGATCACTTACTGGTTAATCAGCTCAGTCACATCACACTTTGATCAAAAATTCATTTTTTTCAAATGGAACCCCTATGGTCTACCTACTTGTCTCTCTAGAACATACATTAAGGAACAAAATTGTATTTCGGTGCAGTAACAAATTTTTATACATTAAAAAATCTACAACTATTTCACTTGCAGTTCGAATAATTTTTTAACTAAGCTGTAAAAACATTTGACCTTAACATGTTCATTTTTCTTTCCTAGCTTTTGGTTAGGATATGTTCTCCTGAAACCATATATTTCTCTGACACCCCTAGGATAAGTTACCCCTTTCATTTGGATAGACGCAATCATTAATGAAACGCTAGATATTATTTGTTTAATTTGGATGAAGAACATTTTTATTTGAACGTTTACATCTTATGCTCAGTGAGAAAGTGGTAGTTATTCTGTTATTGTTTCGATGATTTATAAATGTCCAATTAAATGATCGAAATTTTGCCAATTTACTCTGATACACAACCTGGTCCTTTCCACTGTACACCTTATGACAGCAGTGAGTTCATCCCCACCGATTCTTTGTAGTGCTCCCTGAATTCTCTCGTTCAAATTCTCCAGCGATATAGGCTGACGAGCATAAACTTTGTTTTTAATATGACCCCATGAATAAAAATCGAGAGGGGATAGGTCATGAGATCTTGGAGGCCATCTGACAGGGCCGTTTGTTCCAATCCATCTTTGTCCATATGTCTCAACCAAATACTCCTGGACTGCTCTTGAGTTATGTGGGGGAGCGCCATCCTGTTGGAAATACATCTCTCTCATTTCATGCAGTGGCAAGTTGTCCAAAACATTCTGAATTTCATTCTGTAGGATCCCGAGGTATCGTTGCCCTATAAGAGTGCCTCCGAAAAAAATTGGACCTATTTTTCTCGTTCACAATATTCCCATCCACACGTTTACACCAAATCTTTCTTGAAATCTCCCCTGCCTCAATAGTCATGGATTCTGTCTCGCCCCATATCTTGAATTATTTCGGTTGAACAATGCCATTGTTGTTAAATCTCGATTCATCAGAAAACAGTATGTTGAAAGTGAAATTATCCACTTGTATTTCATTCGCCAACAATCAATTACAATAATCCAACCTTCTGATGTAGTCATCCTCATAAAGATGTTGATGTTATACTTGTAAGCACGATAATGGTGTTTTTTTTATTATTATTCTAGTGCTTTCTCGACTGACATTGCATTGCTATTCCAATTCCCGCGTCAAATTCAATATAAGCTAAAACATTCATTTCTGCCTCCTCACTTACGATACATGTATTACGATCATCTTCTACATTGTTGGGTCCTTTTCAAAATCTTCTCTCCACCTTTTTGAAAAAGGTTCTTTGTGGGTGTCTTCTGTGTAAGTATCGTTCAGCTTATAACTGACCTGTTCACTTCTTGTGAACCTATAATTTTGATTTTCCATTTTTACTAATTCTCGGAAGTTGGCTAATTTTCGAGAGTTGAGATGAAAAATTACATCGAATCACAATTAGTTGACAATATTCAAAATGTTGTTTTTCACAGCTTACTAAGAAAAATTATTCGAACTGCAAGGAAACTCATGAACTAGTTGTAGATTTTTGAATGTATACAAGTTGTTACTGCACCGAAAAACAAAAATGATATGTATTTTTTTCCTGAATGTATGTTCTAGAGAGACATGTAAATGGCTCATGGGGGTTCCATTCGAAAAAAATTAATCTTTGATCAAAATGTGATGTGACTAAATTGATTTATGAATAAGTAAAACAAAAAATAATTAAAAAAAAAATATGTTTCTCTGTTATGTGCGACTCATTGTGAATAGCCTTGACCAAATCTCATTTATCCACGAGGAATAAAAAAAAAAATTTTGATTGTTTCAAGGTTTGGACTTGTTTTGACCTGTTGAACTTGAATATGTAAAAACATACAGGGTGTTCCATTTAAAAAAACAAAGTTGCTGGCATTTTCAGAAAAACCGGAAGTCCGCCTTATCGGATTGTAATGTGATCAAATTCGAAATGGTTGCTTATATAACTGTACCAAATTTCAGAAAAATCCTTTCACGAATGCAGAAGTTACAGGGGTGGCCCGATATCCCGGTATGTTTAACAGAATCCAAATTGTTAGTATAAATGGTTTTAGATTAGCACCTTACGTCGTGACCTCGGGGGTACACCAGGGCTCGCTATTGGGCCCGCTACTATTCATAAATTTTTTAAATGATGTGGGTTTCTGTTTCTCGTTCTGTAACTTTCTTGCATATGCAGATGAAATCAAGATATTCTCCCACGTTACTGGTATTGGTGACTGCTTATATTTCCAACAAGATCTAGAGAGATTCTCGGAATACTGTGAAGATAACAAACTCTTTCTGAACCTGGACAAATGCTGTTCCATCTCATTTAGTCGTTATATGTGTATAACAAGAGTATCAGACAAGTTAATGGGCTAAAGGATCGGTCATCTATGATAAGAAAATGTCCTTCGCAACCCATATAGAAATTGTTGTTGCAAAAACTAATCGCATGTTAAGATTTTTTTGAGAACCTGTAAAAAAAATCATCGGAACTTGCTCTGAAATCTTCATACTATGCCTTTGTTTAAGGTAAGGTGACATATGCATCTGTTATATGGTGCCCTCAATATGAGCTATACAAACACAAACTTGAAATAACCCAAAATAAGTTTTCGAGATTTCTTGATTGATAATAGGGCTACTGGTTATTGAAATAACATGGCGAGCACAGATTATCTCGGACAGAAATACCAGTTTCATACACTGAAAAAACGTGAGAGCACTCTGATGTTATATTTTTGTATAAATTATTAAATAATAACATTGATTCACCCACCATATTGTCGAACTCAAGCATTCATGTTCCTAGTCGACCTTTGAGAAACAATCTCTCATCAAGATATCTTTTCACAGAACCAATTTAAAAACAAATCACCCATTAACAGAATGATCACATTATATAATAGTAAGCATTAAGATATAGATATTTTCAATATTTCAATTGATTTCTTAAAAAAAACTCAAACAAACCATTTAATTCAATCACGATTTAGTTGCATATTCTTTGTCATTATTTTTCAAGATAAAACCTATACTAAGCTATCTCTCAATATGTATTATACTTCTATACATTGTTGTGGATGTAGATATAGGCATGTGCCTGTTAACATCCTATATGGCCTTTAAAAAAATAAATAAATAAATCACCCCGTATACTATATGACAGTTTTCGCGATAAAAATTATTTTGTCATATTTTTGTGCAAAACCTGACCATTCAAAAATATCCATTTTTCCACAATGCAAATTTACAAAATATTGCAATTCGAGTCATAGCTGCATGAGACCATCAAGTATTCTGCCGAGGAACCGGATCTCAGTTTCAGCATACAGGGAGGCTCAAAAGTAAGTTCCTTCCGAAGACTCATGAAAATGACTGACAGTCAGTTGTATTAAATGGTGGACACCCTGTATATTATTACTTATTTGGAAATCAGTAACATTTTCCCATTTAATTCTGTTTATTTTCCCTATACCTATCTTACACTTTTAGTAATTTTTTTATTCTCGGTCTTGCTTGCTTGGTTTTTATGTCCTATCTTTTACAAGATAATATGCCAGTAATCGGGGGCTATAGCCACAACTTCTGCCCCCCTTCCATGGGCGGAACTCTCCCAACAATGGAATAACTTTGCGAAGCACGTGGAACGGCTGTACAATAACTCTCATTAACGTGACTTCCTGACCACGTGGTCGACGTCTCCCACGACAGCCGGAAGTCGAATCCATTATTATCGGTCTACTGGGTTTTGGTTACGTGCAATTGTTGAATCATCTTCACTGAATCCTTTAATATATTTCCTTTTTTATAAAAGAGAATCACAGTTCATATTTATCGTGCGGTCTCTAGGAATTATAGCCAGATACGAACTGTTATTTATATGACAGACCCATTAAAAAGACTAACTCCATATGACATATGCCAGACCTTATCTATAACTTCCACCGACTACCACTCAGAATTTGTAACTTCCCAAAATATTCCAATGGATTTGGATGCAATTTATATCATATTGTCCATGAATCAGAATAAGACTGAGAAACTCTGTCTTTATTTCATCAACGAAGCGATTTCATAATAATAAAAATATTTTCTTCAGTAGTGTATGTATACTCTTGTCTCAATTGTTCATAAATATATTTCTTCACTCCAGGAAATGAAGGGGGTATCCAATTGTTCATGGAGAATCTACTCATATTATACTCAAAACTTTTGATAATCTCCCGCGGTTTTGATAGAACTTTTTATATTGTACTCAGGAAGAGGTATACTTCAAGCTCGCGTATTCAAACATTGTCACTCAAACATGTTTTCAACTATCACCTGGACATTACTGTTACTGCTATTGAATTATTTCAATGTTTCGTTATTTACAAGAAATTATTATCAGAATCGATGACTGAGAATTTTTTATATAGGGTGTCGCATTAGTGTGAGAAAATACAGTATCTTACTTATCATAATAATCCAATCAATTGAGATATTGACCTAGCAAAAATTCCAAAACAGCTGAAATTCTGGATTCAGGTAGTTAAATGTATGGAGTAGGCACTTATTTACCATGCCACAGCTCTAAAACTAAAAAATATCCAAAACTTCTCCGAATTTTCATATTATGGACTACAAGTCAAGAAGTATTGATATAAAAGATATGAAAAAATGTTTCGCATAAAAGTTGGAGCTCGTTATTTTTTTTACAAAAATGTTTCCCATGAATCCTGCGATAAATCATGTTTCGAACTCGACTGATCTTTTCGTGTTGTACTCCTCAATTTGTAATGGTAATGGTTGAGGAGCACAACACGAAAAGATCAATCGAGTTCGAAACAATCGAATTTCTAGACATCGCCTGGAGATGGCAAATGTGAATTTGCCGAAACGTCGTGAAATCGGACCTTTTGAGAACCAAGAACACGAAACGCGGACAGAAACCTGATAAATTATCTCAACACATTATACACGCGAAAATCTAAGAAGAAATATATATATATATATATATATATATAAATATATATATATATATATATATATATATATATATTCTACGATAGGGAATATTTTTTTATTCAGCATCTACAGTTCATTGCTGGAATTTACCTGAATGGTGTAATTGATAGGAATTTATATATCGTTTGAAAAAAACATATTTTCAAGGCAATTTGAAAGTATGTGTGGTGATATTTACTTTCATAGCTTCGTCCAAAATGATCGAATTTCGTCGTTTGTCGTATACTTTCTAAAGTAAAGTATTATAGAAATTGAAGATTCCTTTCCAACAATGCCTACATTTTAAATTGTACATTTTTCGAAAAATATAAAATATTTTTCAACTCACCTGACTCAAGTTTCTTGAAGTAATCAACCCATCGCTTATCAAAATGGAAATATTCAGCCGTTCTACGTCTTATATACCAGTAGTACCATAATTCTCTGGTGAAATCTTCAAATAAGCAACCTGTTTTTTTCCGATAACTCCTGCTGTAAAAAACACGTACATCTTCCCGTTTCGCCTTGTAATCACGGACAATGTTCTCCTTCAGGAGATCTATCATAAATTTATCTGAAACAAAAGTGGATAATTTTGTAGAATAGAAAATTATATATGAAAAAACACTATAAAACGGTTTTCTTTCTGAAAACAAAAAACATATTTTGAATAAAAAGATTTGAGGAATTTTTTGACACGAATTTGCTAAAATTCCTCCAAACAAAAATTGCTTTTAGGTACGAAATAAACTTTTTTATCACAATTTGATTCCATTCGTGTTATATCATAGATAAAAAGAGATTACTGGAGTTTCAGATAACGACAACGTCGTTCCTAGTAGTAGAACATTTCTGAACGGCGCCATCTACAGGCATTTCTAAAAGTTCTGGCGATTCGCTATAGGTGTCCTCTCAATATTGGCTATTTTTTTATGTTCGTAATAGCCCGAGGACGGTTTTTACGGAGAAAAAATAGAAAAAATACCCGGAAATTGGAAAATTCAAGAAATATAGCCAACAAAAGCAAAATCGGCTAATCTCTCAGTATGTGTCCGATTAGCTCGGTGATTATAGCGTCTGCTTTGTAACTCCACGAGCCAAGCAGTTTCTTAATTTTTTTATTTTAACACTCAAAAATTTTGTGCTTTTTTTCTAAGGCCATTACACGATTCGAGCGATGGATATGCGAAATCCTTTGGTCGTGGAAAAGTTTTCGGGAACATATATTTATATGTATATATATACATATATATATATATATATATAGATACATATATATATATCTATATACATATATATATATATATATAAATATATATATATATATATATATATATATATATATATATATATATATATATATATATATATATATATGTATTTATGTATTATTGTTAAATTATGATGAATTGTATAAATTTAATTTTGTTATTATTATTATTCTTAATATATTTTTGCACCGCGTTGGGCGCCAATTGTAATATAATGATATAACAAATTATTTTGTTATTATTTCGCCCTACGTTTTGGGTGCCAATTGTAATGTGATGATAATTGTAAAAACAATAGTTGTTATGATAATAGTTTTTTGTTATGAAATATTGATAGATAAATATTTTCGCTCTGTATAATATACTATGATGTAATAATAATTGCTAGCTAACGTCACTGTTCTCTCGTCACGTTGCTGCCAATTCTTATCATTTTTCTTACCACGACTAAACTCAGTTGGTACGCCTCTCGTCTCAGATAGCCGGTTCAGGCAATTGAGCCACTAGCTATACTGCTTGATGTCAAATCTCAATCTTTTCAATGTTTATAAGAATGATTGCTGATAATTGTGGAAAACAAACGAGAAAGTATCAAAAAGCAATTATTTCCTTTATTCAGGTAAACTTAATTTTACTTGGCCTACGATAGATAACTTATTCTATGGTGAATCTACAAATATTCATGGATAATCATGAGAAACAGGTTATGGATTAATAGACACAACCTCACTTTTACCTTGAAAGTGAAAATTTCTTTAATAGTTCAAAATCAAGTGAAATAAAGTTCTTCTGATGGGATATGAGTTATTAGTGAAATTTTTCAGTTCGTGACGTGCACTAGGAAAGTTTACACCTGTCGCTGGAACTGTCGCTGTTCAATATACACCCAGAATTTGGATTCTCTCTCAATCTAATGCTCTCAGGAACTCCAATACCAAAAGAAGGAACCATACAAATTCAGCAATCAGCTTTGGAATATTTGTATATGGTGTACAAATAAGGTAATGTTGATTTTCTGCTTATAATGTTGAAATTATTGAATTTGTCTTTCTCCCAAATAAAACGTGGCATTCGTTTTCAAATTATTTTCGGTCTCCTAGTGGCTTTGTTTTCCGTTACTTGGATACCATTTTTCCGCATTCCTTTTGATTTGAATTTTTGAATTCGCGCACTATGTTCCCACATTTTCACTGTTTGGGGTTATTTGTCAAAACTTATAAATGAATCTATTTTTCCTTTCTTACAGACCATTTACAATATTCAATCATAATTGTCTCTGACACTTTTCCGTTCTTATTTTCTCACAATTTCAAATCTTCCATTTGACCATACTGTTCCCTGATTGGCTATTGTCATCAAGAAGTTTGTTGTTCTCCCATTGCCTATTTTTAGTTACATACAATTTCATATACTGTATGTTTCAAGCTTATAATTTTGTTTATCACATTTTATTCAGGTTGATTTTGTAAATCTGGACCTTTCTTGTTGTCTTTTGAATAATTATGGGTTGTAATCATTATGACAGTGTATGAAATTGATTGTATTATAGTATTTGAATATTTTTATCTATTCATATTATACAGAGGCTTAATAAAAGAAATAGAATATCAAAATATGTAAAAACAATCTCTTGAAACTAATAGCTATCAAGTAATTATTCTTTTTGTGGTTTTTTATGAAATTGTTTCCTTTTTTCCTTTTAAAATATATAACTGGTTTTTCATAACATAACAATATATATACATATATGTGTATATGTATACATATGTATATATATGTATATATATATATATATATATATATATATAATATATATTAAATCTTCACACCAGTGAATGACGGGTGTATAATGCCATTTTATAAAGAATTTTATTGGTTGAAAATCTGAAAAAAAAAAAAATGTTTTGTTATGTGTGAAATTCGACAAAATTATGGGTAGAGCCACCTGTCTAATTTTTATTTTATTTTATTTATTTGGTAATCAACAGAATAAATGCAATTACAGATTACAAATAATCACTGTTACATCGAAATTCTTAGAGATAGCCATATTGCATGATTACTATTGTAAGACTACTTAGAAATAAATACAAAAGCTTTAAGTAAATAGAATACATTTTGAATAACTTTAAATCGAAAGAAAATGAGAGAAGTAAGCAACGTCTCCAATCATCATGTTTGTATGAGATATTAACATAGCAGTTGAACAAACAGAAGAATGTACTTGGTACATATACCCATCATAATTGTTCATGTAGCGAGAGAAGAAAAGATGAAAAGAGAAAAAACAAGAAGATAAAATGTTATTCATACAATGAGAAGTTAAGAGAATTCAGAAAATTCTTGATGTAATATTGGTGATAATGATAAACATAAATATAAGTATTCAAAATAAGTATTCAACATGGAAATAAAACTGATCTCTTTCGCTTAAAACTAGAGAAGGTTTCAAAAAAGATATCTACGTTGTGTAGGTATTCGTTTGCTGTGAGACATAATCTGTACAGGGGAGTTCGTAGGCCAAGATTTGAACGTGGAGTTGATAACCGGAATAATTCATTCATATTTCTCCTATTAAATTGAGGGACATAAAAATAAGTCACACTTAGTAAGTGCGTGCAAATAATTTGATTGTTGACCAGTTTATATAGAAATGGTATACTTGCAATTGTCCTTCTACTTTCAAGTTTTTTGAATTTGAATTCAGTGAGCTAAGTGTCATATGGGATATCAAAATAATAGATACCGTATTTTTTTAAATATAGATATCGAAGAAAATTTTTTTGCACTTTTTTGATACTGTTTTTATGTTCTGAATACAAGGGAGACCAGATGATTGGAGCATATTCCAGAATACCTCTAACATAGATATTATAAAGATATATAAGGGTGTTTTCTCTTTTGAAATGGCACTAGTTCCTTATAACGAAACCCAGTGTTTTGTAAGCCCTGTTTACAAGTGTCTCGATGTGAGTGTTGCCACTGAGGTTGGTTTCGAATGACACCCCACGGTCTTTCACCTGGTCTTTTGATTGAAGTAATTCATTATTGATACGGTAGTCGAATTCTGTAGTAGTATTTTTCCTGGTGTATTTTACTACGAAACATTTAGAAACATTGAATGAAAGTTTGTTATTAACTGACCAGTTATGCATGTTGTCCAAGTCTTTTTGGCGTTATTTATTTTTCGAAATATTTTGAAATCGTCAGCGAACAGTAATTTACTGGAGTGATGGATAGTCTTGGGAAGATCGTTAATCATACATAAAAAGAATAATGGGCCCAAGTTGGAGCCTTGTGGCACTCCGGATAAAGTGGGAAACATTTTTGAACATTCACCTTTATATACCACGTACTGTTTTCTGTTCCTTAAGTAATTCATTATTGATACGGTAGTCGAATTCTGTAGTAGTAATTTTCCTGGTGTATTTTACTACGAAACATTTAGAAACATTGAATGAAAGTTTGTTATTAACTGACCAGTTATGCATGTTGTCCAAGTCTTTTTGGCGTTATTTATTTTTCGAAATATTTTGAAATCGTCAGCGGACAGTAATTTACTGGAGTGATGGATAGTCTTGGGAAGATCGTTAATTATACATAAAAAGAATAATGGGCCCAAGTTGGAGCCTTGTGGCACTCCGGATAAAGTGGGAAACATTTTTGAACATTCACCTTTATATACCACGTACTGTTTTCTGTTCCTTAAGTAATTCATTATTGATACGGTAGTCGAATTCTGTAGTAGTAATTTTCCTGGTGTATTTTACTACGAAACATTTAGAAACATTGAATGAAAGTTTGTTATTAACTGACCAGTTATGCATGTTGTCCAAGTCTTTTTGGCGTTATTTATTTTTCGAAATATTTTGAAATCGTCAGCGGACAGTAATTTACTGGAGTGATGGATAGTCTTGGGAAGATCGTTAATCATACATAAAAAGAATAATGGGCCCAAGTTGGAGCCTTGTGGCACTCCGGATAAAGTGGGAAACATTTTTGAACATTCACCTTTATATACCACGTACTGTTTTCTGTTCCTTAAGTAATTCATTATTGATACGGTAGTCGAATTCTGTAGTAGTAATTTTCCTGGTGTATTTTACTACGAAACATTTAGAAACATTGAATGAAAGTTTGTTATTAACTGACCAGTTATGCATGTTGTCCAAGTCTTTTTGACGTTATTCATTTTTCGAAATATTTTGAAATCGTCAGCGAACAGTAAGTTACTGGAGTGATGGATATAATAATAAATAATAATAAATAATGTTTATTCAGGTTCAGATCACAAAAGGTAACAAGAAGGTAATACATAAGCTGAATAAACATGGTAGAAACCACAGAAGCATCACATGTTGCTTGTATGTGGAGAAAATATATTCAAAGCAAAATTAAAATATTGTATAAAGTTGACATAAATATTGAATTTAATTATAGATAAAAAAATAAAAAAAACAAAATAAAGAATGGTGAAGATGAATTTGATAAAAGTTAATACAAAAAAAATAGAGAAACATTCAGTCCAAATACAATTATATACATATACATTTAAAAGAAGGTAATTATAGATTAAAAGTTCCAGCATATAAAATCACAATTTAAAATCTAACAAACTGAATTTTAGTTTGATAAATACATAAATACAAGTAGACAATTTAGTATATAAATACAAATATATTACAGAGTCGAACAATATAGCAGAGGTACGTATGGTTTTTCTCATCTACACAAATAGATGTAGAAGTTCATATCTTTGACTTTGAAGAATATGTCTTTTCAAATCTTTTTTGAAGCGATTGATGTTTGTAATGGATTTTATATATTCGGGAATGTTGTTGTAGAGTTTAGGCGCAAAATAATTATATGATCTTTGTGCAGTGACCTTGACCATTAGAGGTGTAATGTACTGATCTTTCTGACGTGTTAGGTACTGGTGTGAAGGGAGCAACGCTGTATGTTTACTTGTATGATATTTAGTGCTAGAGCATAAGAAGTACAGCTGCCTTATATCCATCGTACGAGTTTCGATGTATAAACTGTCAGAAGGATACCTGCTATTTTTTGAGATCATTAGCTTGAGAAAACGCCTTTGCATAATTTCAATCTGATGAATATGAGTATTTAACGCTCCTCCCCAGACTGCTATTCCGTAGCGGATATGACTTTCAACTAGCGAGTAGTATAGTGTTTTGAGACTCGTCAGCGGTAGGAGTTCTTTGAGTTTCCTGAATTTGAATAAGATGGTCCTCAATTTATTGACGGTGTGTTTAATATGAAGGTCCCATTTCAAATGTGTGTCTAGAATTATTCCCAAGTATTTAATTTTCTTTTCAGGAAAAATCTGGAGGGGTGTATCAGTTTTTATCGTTAGTTGATCGAATGGGGGTGCTCCAGCTGCATTACAACAGAATGGTAGGTAGTGTGTTTTATCAATATTCACCGTTAGTAACTTTTTATCCAGCCAACATTTAATAGGGGATAACTCTGTTTCTACTTTAATTTTTAAGGAATTCCAGTTGTCCGCCTTATAAAAGATTGCGGTGTCATCTGCGAAACCAACTATGTTTCCGTTTCCTAATGTAAAAAGTCCGTTGATATATATATATATATATATATATATATATATTGAATAATGTCGGTCCTAGCACGGAGCCTTGAGGTACTCCACAGTCGATCCCCTTATAACTGCTTAATATATCATCAATTTTTACTGCTTGGCTCCTTCCTGTTAAGTAGCTTTCAAATAGTTTCAATGTGTTGCCCCGTATCCCAATATCTTCCAAGGACTGAAGTAGGAGATGATGACTGACAGTGTCAAAAGCTTTCGAAAGGTCAATGAACACACACAGTCAGGTTTTGCTTTCATTCAAAGCTTCAGTTACTTTTGAAGTCAAAGTGAGTACAGCATCTTGGGTCGAAATTTTTTCTCTAAATCCAAATTGACTATTTGAAATTAGTTTGTATTTGTTTAGGAAAGAAACGAGTCTTTTTTTGATGATCTTCTCAAATATTTTCGACAGATGAGTAACTAGGGAGATAGGGCGATAATTTGTTATAATAGACGTATCCCCTTTCTTAAACAGTGGGGTAATAATTGATTTTTTAAATTCTCCAGGGTAAACACCTTCCTCTACACATCGGTTTAGTATGTGAGTGAGGGGATCTAGAATGTAAGTTGATATAAGTTTTATATTTTCTGCTTTCAAATCGTCACAGCCCACTGCCTTATTATTTTTAAGCTGAAAAATTGTATTTCTTAGTTCCGTCTGGTCAATTGGTTCAAAAAGGAATGAATTCAATATCGATGTTCTCTTTATTTCGTAATTTGTGTTATGTTTGATCTTGCTAGCAAGAACTTTACCCGTTTCTACAAAAGCTTTATTGAATGCATTTGCAATGTACATTTTATCAGTCAATATTTCATTTTTTGTGGGATGTTTAATTTTATCTATTACAATTTTGTTTTTTTTTGTCTTAGATATTTGTTGAGTGACATTCCATAGAATTTTTGAATTGTTTTGGTGTTTTTCTATTTGTTTTTTATAAAAGTTAATTTTGGCTTTTTTTATCAAAGATGTTAGCTTGTTTCTGTAGTTATTATATTCTTTCTTTAGATTTTCATCATATGGGTGCTTTTGCATGTTGCTGAACATAGTGGATAGTGAAAGAAAAGTGCCATGTGAAGTGGAATGAATAGAAAAATCGAATTAAACGGTTTTCTTCACATAAAGGATTCAATATAAAATTGAACCAGAAAATGGTAGATCTCAGGTGAAAAACAACTACTTTCCTGGCAAATACCACGCAGAACATTGAATGATATTCACCTGAAAATCCTTTGGCTGGTTGACTACTCCGTACTGATGAGGGCCAAGAAGCCTGAAACCGGTATGCGGATTGTTAGGTGAACACGACATAAATTAAACATAATCGAGCTTATCAGAAAGAAACATTTGCATTCAATGTCCATTGATATTTTATGGAAGTATGCATGGATTTTCAGGTGAATATCATTCAATGTTCTGCGTGGTATTTGCCAGGAAAGTAGTTGTTTTTCACCTGAGATCTACCATTTTCTGGTTCAATTTTATATTGAATCCTTTATGTGAAGAAAACCGTTTAATTCGATTTTTCTATTCATTCCACTGGCACTTTTCTTTCACTATATGCTAGACGGGCTTGCCACTCCTACTGAGAAGGGATCTTTTATTTAGAAACCTATCGAGGTGGGAGATTTTCGGAGTGTTTCTTTCTGTCACTAGGTACCGCCAGTTAAAGTTTATCTTTTCCGGCGTACCTATAGGTGTTACAAGATCGATGATGGGTTGTTTACGTTGTGTCTCACTTCAGCCAGAGTTCTTTGCACCTTTGGCTGGTTGACTACTCCGTACTGATGAGGGCCAAGAAGCCTGAAACCGGTATGCGGATTGTTAGGTGAACACGACATAAATTAAACATAATCGAGCTTATCAGAAAGAAACATTTGCATTCAATGTCCATTGATATTTTATGGAAGTATGCATGGATTTTCAGGTGAATATCATTCAATGTTCTGCGTGGTATTTGCCAGGAAAGTAGTTGTTTTTCACCTGAGATCTACCATTTTCTGGTTCAATTTTATATTGAATCCTTTATGTGAAGAAAACCGTTTAATTCGATTTTTCTATTCATTCCACTTGGCACTTTTCTTTCACTATATGCTAGACGGGCTTGCCACTCCTACTGAGAAGGGATCTTTTATTTAGAAACCTATCGAGGTGGGAGATTTTCGGAGTGTTTCTTTCTGTCACTAGGTACCGCCAGTTAAAGTTTATCTTTTCCGGCGTACCTATAGGTGTTACAAGATCGATGATGGGTTGTTTACGTTGTGTCTCACTTCAGCCAGAGTTCTTTGCACCTTTGGCTGGTTGACTACTCCGTACTGATGAGGGCCAAGAAGCCTGAAACCGGTATGCGGATTGTTAGGTGAACACGACATAAATTAAACATAATCGAGCTTATCAGAAAGAAACATTTGCATTCAATGTCCATTGATATTTTATGGAAGTATGCATGGATTTTCAGGTGAATATCATTCAATGTTCTGCGTGGTATTTGCCAGGAAAGTAGTTGTTTTTCACCTGAGATCTACCATTTTCTGGTTCAATTTTATATTGAATCCTTTATGTGAAGAAAACCGTTTAATTCGATTTTTCTATAGTGGATAGTCTTGGGAAGATCGTTAATCATACATAAAAAGAATAATGGGCCCAAGTTGGAGCCTTGTGGCACTCCGGATAAAGTGGGAAACATTTTTGAACATTCACCTTTATATACCACGTACTGTTTTCTGTTCCTTAATTAAGTAAGAGATACAAAGCGCCAACAGGTTGAGCGATAGACCTAAATAATTCAGTTCAGTAAACAAAATGTCATGGTTCACCCTGTCGAAGGCTTTGGCGAAATCGGTGTACACAACGTCTATTTGGCCTCTATTATCCACCACTTCATTGACTATCTGGGAAAATACCATCAGATTCGTAACAGTAGACTTAGTTTGTTTGAAGGTTGTAGACGATGTGGTAACTTGATTACTCTCGTTTCGGACGTCCATCGTCTTAATGGATTTAGAAGGTTTTCGCGACGTTTCGAATGCTTGTATCTGCAATCGTCTTCAGGTGAATACGATTGCAGATACAAGCATCCGAAACGTCGTGAAAACCTTCTGAATCCATTAAGACGATGAACGTCCGAAACGAGAGTAATCAAGTAGACTTAGTGTTCATAAAACCATGCTGTGCATCTTGGATGCATGGGAAAACATGTGAATAAATTTTGTCATATAGGATCGATTCGAACAATTTGCTAGGTACACCTATTAAACATACTGGTCGGTAGTTTACAATTTCACTCTTATTTCCACTTTTGAAAATAGGGCATATTTTTGTACATTTCCATGCGTCAGGAAAAACGGATGTCTGTATTATTAGATTGAAAAGTAGGCTTACCGGTTCGATTAGGAACTCCATACATCCTTTATACACATATGGAGGGATTTTGTCAGGCCCAACCGACTTTTTTGGTTTAAGTTTTTTAAAAGCACTCTGGATGTCTTCATTGTTAATACTTATGTTTAAAATATTATTGATGATATTAGAATCGTTGAATGACATATCATAAGTGGCGCTAGTCTGATCATATACAATTTCAAAATGTTCGGCGAAAGCGTTTACAATATGATCATTTTTTGGCAAATGATCACCCCTGTATATCATGGTACCAAATGTATTCGAGTTACTTTTTACACTATTGATGTATTTCCAAAAGTTTGAAGCATCGTTGCTTATGTTATTTTCTGTATTACGTGCATATTGTTCGTGTGCTAATTCGATGCCTTGTTTTATTTTAATTCTCAGGTGCATAAATATTTGCTAGTTATATTGAATCCCCGTTTTTTTGCACATCTTTCGGTGATTGTCCTTTTTCTTTATATTAGCCATTATACCCTTGTTGAACCAGGGTGGATAAATGTTTTTGCTCTTACTAGCAAGCGGTACACATTTAGTCACTGCAACATGCATTATTCTTCCGAATTCTTCGGAAGCGAAATTAACGTCATTCGAACCATACAAAGAACTCCAATATGTTTCTTTCATAGTGTTATATAGTTTCTGGAAGTCGGCTTTTTCAAAGTTTTATTGCGCATTGAATGTTTTTTTAATATGGTTCGAAATTTTGGATATTAAACGAGCAGAACAAAGCGGGGTGGTTAAAGTTTTCATTTGTAAGAGGAAAATCGCATCTTTCTATATTTATTTCACTGAAATTACTGAGAAACAAATCTAAGATTCTATCACGGTTGTTTTGAACGGTATTGTGTTGCTTGAGGTCAAAAAGGTTGAGGAACTGTAGGTAACATGTTTCGATATTTGTCAAACGGTTGATATCTAATGTTGCAATACTTGGTATATTGAATCCCCTGCGATAATCAAATCACTGTCTACAGCAACCAAATTGTTCTCCACATTTTCAAAGAAAGAATTATATGTTTCGAAAGGCATTTTTGGAGTATATATATATATATATATATATATATATATATATATATATATATATATATATATATATATATATATATATATAGCACATATGTAGAAAACATTGGTGAGTAATTTAATTTCAACCATATTTCCTCCACATTATTATTTTTTTATTGAGAAAAAAAAATCGCATCAACCATTTCGGTTATTAGCGAACATTATTATATACATTCTTACAGTTTGTTTCTAATGTCTATGATGTTAAGGAACGTTGTAAGATTGTGGAGTATACAATTTGGACCTAGGATTGTTTCCAAAGTTCCCTGTATCTTGTTATCATTTCTCTGTGGAGTGAAGAGTGGACATTCTACCAGGATATGTTTGATTGATAACTTTTCGTTACACGTTTCGCACATGGGTTCGTTTTTGTTATTGAGGAGGTGGTCGTGGGTTAGCCGAGTGTTTCCTAGACGTAAACGGGTAAGAAGCACTTGGTCGCTACGATATTTTGGTAGATATCGCCACCGTTTCACTGAGGGTTTCACTTCACGAAGTTTGGATGTTGATTGTCGCCATCGATTTTGCCACGCACTTTCTAAACTATTTTTTATCGTGTAACGAAAGTCGCTTGCCACCACTTGAGTTATAGTTTCAGAATTTGTATGGGTTATGGCTTCTTTTGCTCTTCTATCCGCTTCATCGTTTCCTAATATCCCAATGTGTGATGGGATCCAGATGAATTTTATGAGTTTTTATTTCTGTTCTGCTAGGTGGAGCTGGTTTTTTGTTTCAACTGCGAATGGGTAGGAAGGGTAGATTTGTTGCAGAGTCTCCAGTGAACTCAGCGAGTCGGTCAGGATAAAAAATTTCTACTTATCAGATGAGTTGATTGAGATGGCATATAGTTCACCACTAAAAACAGAACTGGATGGGGATAATCTGAATTGATGGCACGTTCTAGGACCCACTACTGCTGCACCAGTTCCTTCAGATATTTTAGAGGCATCGGTGTACAGCAAAGTATAATCCTCATGATTCTCTAGTATGGCTCCGAGGTTGTTTTTGATAACAGCTGGATTTGTTGATTGTTTAGGAAATTTGCTGAGGTTTATGAGACATACTGGTTTGGATAAGGTCCATGGGGGAAAGGAGGTAAGAAATGTGGAAAAACATTCTGGAAGGGTGATATTCAGTTTTCGGGTGAAAATTTTGATCCTCTCATAAAACGGTTTCGGGGATCTGGGTTTATTGTCGTATAAGTTACTGAATTTGTTTGTGAGGGTATTTTCATAAGTAGAATGTTTTGGTTGGGCCTTTAGTTTTGTAGCATATACTATACTCAGATTTGTCTTCCAAGGAAGGTTCGCTGGCTTCACAGTATAAACTTATCACTGGTGTAGTTCGATATGCTCCAAGTGCTACGCGTAGCGTTTTGTATCGTGTCGAGTCTTTTCAGTGAGGATTTAGTAGCTGAGGCGTATGCGGTTGAACCATAGTCCAACTTTGATCGAATAAGTGTCCTGTACATCATGAGTAGTGGTTGGCGGTGCGAACCCCATTCTCTGTTTGCTAGTGTTCTAAGTAAGTTGAGTCTCCGATAGCACGAAGAGATTAGGTTCTCTATGTGGGCATTCCAGTTTAATTTTTGGTCCAAGGTCATACCCAAAAACGATATAGATGTCTCAAATTTCAAGTTCTCGTTGTTCAGCTTGAGGGGGGGTGTATGGTTGATGTTTTTCTTAGAGAATAAAGTGCAACGTGTTTTAGTGACAGAGAAAGTGAAACCGGATTTATGTGACCATTGTTCCAGGTCTGAGAGGGTGCTTTGTGTCATAACGAACAAGTTGTCCATGTTTTTAGTTCTACAAGTTATAACTAGATCATCGGCATAGATGCGTCCTTTCAGGGGAAGCTTGAGTTTGTCCAGTATATCGTTGATTGCAATGATGAAGAGGGTAGGACTTATAACTGAGCCCTGTGGTATTCCATTATTAAGGGTCCTTCCGTTAGATAATACGCCATTTGTTTTAACATTGAAAGTTCTGTTCTTTAGAAAATTTTTGATGAAAATAAGACAGTTCCCTTCGATGTTCCAGGCTTGAAGTTTATGGATTATGCGATTGCTGGAGGCTATGTCAAACGCTCGTTTTATGTCAAAAAATATGGCCAAGCAGTTTCGTTTTAAGGCAAATGCTTCGTGGATGTCACTTTCTAAGTCTAGGATATTATCTATCGTGGATCTATGCTGTCTGAATCCGCTTTGTTCTGGTATGATCAAGTTGTGCTTTTCTAAAATCCATAATAATCTGTTTTTGATGATTTTTTCCAGTAACTTGCACATCGCGCAGGTCAGGGATATAGGTCTGTAAGATTCAGGATCCAATTTGGACTTTTTAGGTTTTAGTATAGGTATCATTATAGATTGTGACCATATTGTTGGAAAATTGTGTCCTGTCCATATCGCATTGAAGAGTTTGAGAACATGTTCATGAGCGCTTGGAGTCAGATTTTTCAGGAATATTGCCGGAATGTTGTCTGGACCTGGGCTTGTGTCGCGGAGAGAAAGCAGTGCTTCTTCGTATTTGGTTTTGGTGAGGGGTGAATTTAGCATATATTTTTCATTATCGCCAATTTTTTCACCTTCTGGTGCTTCAATCATCTGGCTAGTGGATGGAGCGTATCTGTCATCTAAACGGGATCTGTCCCTGTATGTCCTGGCTAATTCTTCCGCGATTTCAAAATCATCGGAGGTCATGTTATCAGGCGTTCGGAGTAGGTTTATTTTACTGCAGGTGTTCATCCCTGAAATTTTTTTGACATTTTTCCAGACCTCAGTCATAGGTGTTGAGCTATTTATTGTTGAGACAAATGTTTTCCAAGATTGACATTTGGAATTTTTCACAATAAGTCGAGATTTAGCCCTGAGCCCCATGAATTCTAGTCGGTTTTCTGGGGTTCGGTTCCTCTTGTATTTATTGAGAGCCCTTTTACTTGCTTCAATGGACTGTTCGCACTCTTTGTTCCACCATGGTACTGGCTTGTGGTGTTTTATGTTTTGCGTTTTTTTGATTGATAGTTCGGCTGTTTTTATGATTACCCTCAAGAAATTATCAAGGGATTCATCGATGTTCGTGGTGGATTCACAAAACCTAATTTTTGAGTCTACTAGTTGGGAGAATTTATCCCAATCTGCAGTTTTTGTATTCCATTTTGGAGAATGGGCATAATTATTAGGAGTTGCTTCACTATTTGTGACTACTAAGGGATAGTGATCACTGCTATAAGTATAGTGTAATCTGTCCCATGATAATTTCGGTAAAGTGTTAGGATCACATAAAGTAAGGTCGAGTGGTGTTGATTCCCGGGATTGTATATTGAGTCTTGTAGGTCTGCCGTCATTCAAAAGAGATAAATTGAATTGCTCTATGATTTCTTCTATTATTCGTCCCCTTGAGTCAATACGAGATGATCCCCATGAGAAGTTGAAAGCATTCAAGTCACCAGCTATGATCCGAGGTTCGGGAATTTGTTCAAATAAATGTATTAACTCTTGTTTTTCGATTACTTCTCCTGGTGGTAGGTATATACTACATATACTAATAGGAGCATTTCCCTCTATTCTCACTGCTATTGCTTCGATATTGCTTTCAATTGGTATTAGGTCTACTTCTATGGAGTTCTTTATCAGAATTGCGACTCCTCCGCTTGCTCTTACGGTTCTTACGGTTTTTACAGAAATTTCGGAAGTTTCTTAAAACTGTTTCATTTTCGCGCTTAAAATTTGTTTCTTGAAGACATATGATATCTGTTTTCTGTTCTGATATTAGAATTTGAAGCATTGGAAGGTTGTTATAGTAGCCGTTGATGTTTCACTGCAGTATTGAGGAGAAGGATTTTATATTGTTGGATGTTAATTCGAAAATTCAGGTAATTTATTCACTCGTTTTTAATAGGTAGTGTCCTCTGAAGAATCACTTCCGAGATCGGAGTGGTTATCGTCTTGTTCGATTTGAAGATGTGCTAGTAATTTCTTTCTGAGTTTGGTGCATCTGCTTTTTATAGATCTTCCTTTGAGTAGTGGATATATTTTAGTTAGCATGTCAATTAAGGCAGTGAAATCAGTTGTGTAATTCTTTATTATATTTATGGGTTCCGAGGATCCATAAACATTGTCGAATAGATCTGTAATTTGGGTGAAACTGAGAATGAACGATGGTGAGTGAGTGGTTATGTAATCTTTCGCTGGTTCAACTAGTTTATTGGCAGAAGTGAAGTTCTTACTAGTTTTAGGCTTTTTAATGGTTGGTATTTTGTCTGCTGGTTTGATGAAAGGGTTTGGAGATAATATATCATTCTGTTCAGGTTGGATGGTAGCTGTTGCTGGTGGAGTAACCATTTCTTCGTGATATCGTTTGTTATTCTGTGATGCGTTTTCCCTTATTCCATTCTCGGGTTCAGAGGGTATAGTAGGTTGTTCAGGAATGTTTCGAACTGGTGGGATCAACAGAGTTGGGGGGGTGGTTTTACACTGTGCCGCGGTATGGCCTTGTTTCTTGCAGGAAAAACATATGAGATTGTCCTGTGAGAGAAATATTCTGTAGGATGTGTCGTCGGAGTTTACAACTAGAAAGTCGTTTTAAGAGAGGAGTGTGCGAGAGTGAAGTGTACCCATAAATTCACAGAGCTCCAAAAATGTATTACAAGTGTTGTAAAACCAAATCAATAAGTTACTATGTATGCAGTACATGTTCAGGTATTTATCATAAAAGTTGCCTGACAAAAATTAAAGGAAAAGTTCGCTTTTTGAAAGATAATATAATCAACTGCTGCAAAGACGATTCTGCTTCAAATATAGATACAGAAGATATTAGCGTTTTAGAAAAAACTATCAGTGACTTGAATGAGGATAGTCACATCAAAGAAAAATACCTAAAAAAATTGAAAGACGAGCATGCATTATTTATTCAAGAGGCACTGAAAACTGAACAAGATATGAATCTTCTAGTAGACCAACAAAAACTTATCATATGCCAATTAAGAGAAAAAATAAGTGAACTGCAGAAGAACCTTGACAAAACCTATCTAGAAACAAAAAACCGCTATACACAAACAAATGAAGAAACTAATCTCAGGGATACATATACGACAACTGATTCATTAAGAGAATATTCCAGTGGCGTAGACAAGAAGGTATATAAACATGTTTTCACACAAACTGCGCGTGACATCAGTTATAACATACAATCTGTGAAGAATAATCACCTAGAGGAGTCCACGATGGAGAGAAGAAAGAGAAAAATTGTTCTTATCTCAGGTCATAATGGAAGAAATATGGCAGAATATCTAAAACAGCAGGCAAAAGACCACTTCTCCATTCAATCCATTCTAAAACCTAACTGCAGCTTCAATGAGTTGATTACAACTACTCTTGAAACGATGAAACTTCATAATAAAAATGACAGTCATTTTATGGTCCAATGAATATGACAAAAAAATTTATGAATTATTCAGAGATCTGAGAGAAACTCCCCAACTCATTTTAATTACACAACCATTCAGATATGACATAAGGAATATCAACGAAGTGATATATAACAACAACTTAGCACTAAAGAAATGTTTTCACGAAGCTAACAAATCTATTAGTATACTGGAATGCAACGGGATAATCCAGAGAAGGAATTACAACAGAGATGGCCGTCAACTGAAGAAATCGGCAAAATGGTTCATATGTAAGGCCATTTTGAGTCACATTGAAACATACCTTGATGCAGCGCAAATAACTCCTGCCACAAACGACCAACACAAAACACACAATGGAACACATAACAAATCGTCAACACCCAAATGTATCCAAAACATGCAAAGTAGTATACCAATTGAAGAAAACCAGCCGTCATCTTGTGAAGATGGAAAAAGTTATCTTTATCCTAGACTGTCTCAACTTACACCCCAACTGGACCATTCTACGAGTTCCACCGCTGACCATGGGTACGTAATACCAATTGCCCAAGAAATTCCAGGAGTCGAAAATAATATGAATTTGATCAACCAAAATGTAAATAGTGATTTTTTATACACGCGAATACCTCAGAGCGAACTAAAGCACACATAATTTTACCAACTGAGAAGAAACGTAGAATCAAAACACAAAGCGCCAATATCAAAACTACCTTATCTTCACTATTATCCGATCAGTAAGAAACAAAACTGATGAACTTTTGATTTTCCTTGAAACACAGAATATGCCAGATTTCGTTCTTCTTACTGAACACTGGCTAAGGGATGACGAACCGTGTTATATTCCAAATTATGTCATAGTAGCCAAATATTGCAGAAGTAACTCGGCATATGGTGGAACTATGATTCTAGCCAATGAAAAAATACTCAATGACCTTATATTACTGAATATTGATAAGTATGACTTTCTTTTAGCAGAAAATGAATTTGAATTCTCTTTGGTACATGAAAAAAAGAACAATATCTATATAATTTGCGTTTACCGATCGCCAAATTCCAATGTTAAAAACTTTTTGAGTAAACTTGAAATTCTTCTATCAAACCTACCAATTAACTCAAAGATTGTTCTCACAGGTGATCTTAATATTAATTATGATGATGAAGAGTGTTTGGTAAAACACGATCTACATAACTTACTGACCTCTCTAAACTTGACCATGCATGTTAATGAACATACAAGAATAACCATGTATTCAGCCACTATCATTGACTATATCTGCTCAAATTTGGAAAAACAGAATATTAGCTGTAAAACTGTTGCCGCAGGCCTTTCAGACCATGAAGCTCTTATCTTCAAAATGTCGCTCCAAACAATAAATGAAAGAAGTAAATTTAGATACGGAAGAATATATAGTAAGACGAATTACGAATCATTTAGAAACCTATGCAATATAACACCATGGGCTGACGTGTTGAACTTTGATGATTCAATCAACATGTTCCAAAACTACCTAAGAGATATATTCGAGAAGTGTTTTCCAATAAAAAAGATCAAAATCAAAAATAAAAAGAAAAAGCCCTGGATAACTCAAGGTATAAAACAATCGGCAACAAACTTGAGATCACTACATACTATTAAAAATTCATAACTGATCATATTTCAATACATACAGGACAATTTACAGAAAGCTAATGAAGCTTGCCAAACAAAGATATTTTGAAGATAAACTATATAAGGCTAAAAATAAAACAAAAGAAAACTGGGCTATAATAAATAATTTACGTGGTAAAAGTAATATATTGCCTTCTAATGCGGATATAGATCCTAACGTGTTAAACAACTTCTACTGTACGATAGCACAAAAAATAACATCAGAATTACAACCGACAATCCACATTTAAGGTTATAATGAAATATCAGTTAAAATTTTAGAAAATCTCTCAGAATACGCTTTAAATAAAAAAAAAAATCCTTGTGGAGGCCATCAATAAATCATTTCGATCTGGCAGATTTCCTTCATGTCTGAAACTAGCAATAGTCATTCCGCTTCATAAAGGTGGCGAAATGAATGATCCATCAAACTTCCGGCCTATATCATTGCTTCCAACAATCTCAAAAATAATTGAAAAGCTTGTTAAAAAGAGAATATTGAACTTGTTAAGTCATCATAACATCCTATGCGAATCTCAATATGGATTCCAAAGCTATAAAAACACAGGCGATGCAATCTTCTCTTTTCTGGAAGATGTGTATATTGGTTTAAATAATAATGAAGCTATTGGGGCAGTGTTTTGCGATTTCTCTAAAGCGTTCGACTGCGTGAACCATGAAACACTGTTATTTAAACTTCAGTGCTATGGCTTTAGAGGATTGTCATATAACTGGATTTCCAGTTATCTAACAGGCAGGAAACAAGTAGTAAAACTCCAAGGAAATAAATCGCACATGGAGAATAACACAACAGGTGTACCACAAGGCTCGGTTCTGGGTCCCATTCTCTTTCTGCTTTATCTGAATGATCTGGTAACCATTGACATCAAAGGGAAGTTCACATTTTTGCAGATGATACCACTATCCTTTGGCGTGGGACAAATGAAGAAAATCTCAGAGAAAACATAACTTTGATCTCTATAAAATTAAACAGTGGTGTGATTCAAACTCCTTATGTTTTAACACAAATAAAACAAACATAGTCTGCTTCAAGTTCAGTTTCGACGACTTACTTATAGAAAATCACGCTATAGTGAACAAAACTCACACAAAGTTTTTAGGGGTATTTATAGATGACAAATTGAAATTTGATAAGCATGTAGAGAACTTATGCAAAAAAATAGCATCTGGCTGTTATGCAGTTCGAGTTGTTTCAAATGAACTCAATCAATCCCCAGCCAGAATTGTGTATTTTTCCTTGATCGAGTCCCATTTGAGATATGGAATTGCCTTTTGGGGCTTATGTAGTCAGCAACTACTAAATTCAGTATTCGTTTTGCAAAAAGGGCTGTCAGATACATATGTAAGGCAAAATCACAAGATCACTGCAAACCACTTTTCATCAGTCAGAAAATTCTAACTGTACCTTGTTTGTTCCTTCTAGAAACCGTGTGTCTAATACACAAAAAGCATTCTAATACAGCAGTAAATAATGACAGACGATACCATACAAGAGGAAGTCGGGATCTACCCCTGCCAATACCAAAATTAGCAATTACAAAATTTTCTTTGATATGTGAGAGCAAGAAAATATATAACCACCTCCCAATGTACTACAGGGAAATAACAAATTTTAAAAAGTTCAGGAAATCAGTTAAAGAGGTATTTCTGCAAAAAGCCTACTATGACTTGAAGGAATATTACATTGATGAATTTTAAAGCTTAGTATTTCCGTTGCTTACTTATCTGTATTGCTTTATTTATTTATTTATCTGTAATGTTTGATATATTTTTCTGTAATGTTTTTTTATTTATATATGTTTTAACTCTATAATGATTGTTCATTATATTTCATATAATTTTATATTCTTAATATTTCTGACTTTATAAAATTACACTTACTCTGTCAATAAGAATTACTTCTTGGACAATAAAGCATGATTGATTGATTGATTGATATCAATTAATATCATATACCAACATATACTTATTTACCTAACTTATTTATTGCATTCATCATTGTAAATTGTAAACTATGCTTTGTCAATGAGAATTTTATTTCTTCAGACAATAAAGTACATATTGAGATTGAGATTGGGATGATTGAACATTGTTCTGGGTTAATGAAAACTTGTCGTCTGAAGCTGTATATGTGACTGTATTCTGGGAGGGAGGAGCTGATTCTGAGAAAAGTCATTGGGGAAAGGAGTTTGAGACCATGTTTTTCCAGTTCTTTGGTGAGTACTTCGTTAGGGATCATAGGACATACGTTGGATAGGACTAATCTTTCAGATGGGGTGATATATCTTCGGGCTTTCAGTGTTTCACCATTTATAATTATACTGCCATTTTTGTTTTCCATAAAGTTGTCTACTGTTTCTTTGTTAGACAGGTACATGCATATTCGGTTGTTAGAAAGTCGTGATGAGAATAAGATGTTTCTTGGGTTAATTTTTTTCTCCTAAGGGTATTAGATAATCCTGTAATCGTGTACCTTCTGCCGACGAAAAAATAATAGCTTGATCTTTGGTTGGGTATTGCTGTTTTGTCAAAGCGGCGAAATATGTTTTATTGGTATTGTGTTCATGTTGAGAGCTCCTGTAGTCAGGAGTCTCATATGGATTTTCTATCATCCAGGAAACTTAGGGTGTAATAGCTGAGTGCGGACCTGTCCTCCTAAAGGTCATACCGTGAATCAGCTGGTACCGGGATGTATCGCTGTTTTGATTTGGAGGTTATAGTGAACGTACCGTATGTTTCATTCACAGGAAGGTAAATGAAATTGCTTGTACTTACAGAATGTTAGCACAGAGATTGATCTTCAGTACAACTGTACGAACTTTCACGCAAATATTATAGAAATATTTTTGCTTTGATCGCAGACTGATAATAATAGTACTGTATAGCACTGTTGTCAGAGCAGGACTCCCCCACACTATTGCTACTATTTTTGAAAGGTAAACATTGATAATTTCAGGTAGAAAACTTTCCAAATGCAATAAAGATTCAACTCGACATTTGAATAAGGTAGAATGTTGAACTGTATGGTAAATGTATACATTGCAGGCGGCCAGAGATAGATATTCAATTCGAAAGTGAAGAAAACAACTAACCTTGATATATCGAAACTGGTGATAAAGTCAGAACTAGTTGACTTCACACTCTGCTTTGAGGCACTTATCATAATTACTGGTGAGAAAAAAACGACACAAACACTATTGAAAAGGGAAACATTCAATCGCAATTGCATATTGTTTTGAAAAATCACGGCCATTGTTATGATCCAGACATCGGGTGAACTGAACACAGTTTCCAAGCAAGATTCTCGCGTGCACGGTTCACGAACAAAAGTTTGTTAAATTCTACCAGTGTTTTCTGATTGGCTGGTGAATAAAAGATCGTAATTAGCAACCAATCAGAAAACAGTACGCGATGTGCAGGAGAATTGATTTGTACATTATTGTCTTTGTCTTTTGCTGGGTCTTAAAACAAAACACCGTGCTGTTCCGTGCGTATTTCGAAGAGTAGAAGACAAGATGAATCACTTGTCGCGTTTATGAATAAAGTAGTGAATTTAAATTCTGGTTGGATTCCGGAGTCGCCAATCACTAGTCGCGTTCACTAGATATCTAGTACGAGAACGCCCACACAGTGATTGACGACATAATTTTCATAGATATATCTGCCAGCCTGAACTGAGAATTCTAATAGTAATATTTGCCCAGATGTATTGAACATTTATGGGGTATGGCGAAGGAAAACTCTCAAGGTCCCAGTTAAAACTAGCTATTCGCGCCGGATGTTGCCTGATATAGACAACTTTTTGTTATCCATTATAACTTTTTGATATAAAATCTAGCCCATGTCCATCTGTATAGAATTGCCTTTTTCTAACAGTGAAATAAAAATTAAAAACAGTTTGCCATTATTGAGACAATTTGTTGCATACAAACAAATAAATGAATGAACTAAAAGAAACTCGTATTAGATACAGGTGTAGAAGAGCAGAACTTTCTTTCTAGACTAGGAGGAATCGGCGCATGAGTACCGAAAACTATTCCACCTCAATTTTCTTATGCAATATTCTTCAAATTACCCTACTGATGATATAAATGCATGTTGCCATGGGGCAACCCCGTGCCATATTGTTTAAACCGAAATTGTTTAAACAATTGCAAGGAATTGTTATTTTTTATATTCTTTATTGAAATACAAATTAAAAAGATTCCTATGACTTTTCACGATAGAGTTAATATTTTTAGAGATATGAATTTTTTAAGGTTCGAAAAATCTCAAATTTGGGTACTTTTAACCCATGAAAAATATATAAAAAAAATAAAAAATATAAATATTTGTTTTAAATTCTTTATACAATAGTTAATAATATTCTTAATAGATTTTTAAAAAAAATTTATTGTTTATTCCTGTTTTTTTATTGTTGATTTCGCGCGCTCACAAGTATGCGTCGCTTACCTTTTAGTATCGCCGTCTCTCTCTGACTCATGCGCTGCATCGGCCTCGCCGTGTCCTGAATTATTATTTATCATTTATCTTAAAAACTATTGACTTTATTAAGATTGTTAAGGAGAGCAATGTTATTAATAATGAAATTGTCTACAATTTGTTTCATACAAATTTTTTTCTGGCATCAATTTTACAAAAGTTATTTGAGCATGAATCGGAACATGTAATTAAAATTACTTTTTTATCAGTTTATATTCCTTTTTTGTTATTAAAACAGAACGTAATTACATTGAATAGCTTCTTCAAACGAAGGTTATAGATGTAGAAGTATGAAATAATGAAACAAAATTTAAAAATAAGTATTTATTTATTATCAATATCATTTTTATATATTATATTCTTACAGTCTTCTGAATCACAACCACATAGAAGTATGCAACTAATATTATTTTTTTTACAGTAACAAGTTTTGGTTGCACAGGATTTCTAACAATTACACGGTTTTTTAAGATCAGTTGGAAATGGGCTTTTGTTTATAAATAAAGGTAGCAAAGTACCATTCTCTAGTTTGTATCCGAAATTCGAAAATCTAATGTTTCATATTGGGGATTCAATGCATTTTTCCAAATGTATGTTTGAGCAGAAGCTCTAAGTGCATGCAAATGCAAGGCGATACTTAAAAGTAAGCGACGCATACTTGTGACGCGCGAAATTAACAATAAAAAAACAGGTATAAACAATGAAATTTTTTTAAATATCTATCAAGAATATTATTAGCTATTGTATAAAGAATAAAAAAAAAAATTATTTATATTTTTTTTTGTATATTTTTCATGGGTCAAAAGTACCCAAATTTGAGATTTTTCGAACCTTTAAAACTTCATATCTCTAAAAATATTAACTTCATCGTGAAAAGTCATGGGACCTTTTTAATTTGTATTTCAATAAAGAATGTAAAAAAAATTTGTCCGGTAGAAAAATAACAATTCCTTGCAATTGTTTAAACAATTTCGGTTTAAACAATATGGCACGGGGTTGCCCCATGGCAACATGCATTTATATCATCAGTGGGGCAATTTGAAGAGGATCGCATGAAAAAATTGAGGTAGAATAGTTTTCGGTACTCATGCGCCGATTCCTCCTAGTCTATTCGAACATGAGCACAAAGAAACGAATCCATGTTTTTCTCCACTGATTGGAAGAAATTCATATACAAAACTGATACAATCAACTGAAAATCATTCAGTATTCTATTACTATTTATTAACAATTTTTTTTTCATCAGCTGGTTAGCGAAAAAATGTTTTAGTGTAGCTCAATGCTCATGTTGGCACAGCCGTTTTATAACTTTTTACCCAGAATTGTTAGAAACATGATTCCATTGCTCAAATTTCTAACCTTTTATTAACTCTCAGATAGTATATGACAAATTTGGATTCAAACGAATTTGTAAGAGTTTCGAAGAACAAATTCCCGTGCTCTACTAGAAGTTTTCAAATTTTCTAATAATAAAATCGGGATGATATTTTTACGCCAAAATCAACAAATTCTCTTCAACTTTCAGGTAAAATGCAGAGAAACTATATTATACACTGTGTCCGTAAAGTATGGAACAAATTCATGTTTAGCTAAACAGGTCATTTTAAAAAATAATCCTGAAACACGTCGATTCTTGATGTTAATTTACCGTATTTTAAAATAACAATCTAATATACAGGGTGAATTACGTTCGAGTAATGACGTCACCGTAATTTTTTTTAAATGGAACACCCCCATTTTGTCTTAATTTTCGGATTACTCTAGCTGAGCTGATTCCAAAAATGTATCACATGTTGATTCCAATTGGTACAGGGTGGACAAAAATACAATAGTTTTGTGTGTGCTCATAAAGTAACGCGTAACATTCTTTATTAGGTAAATTAACAATATTATCAAAAATACTTATTGTCTAGCGGACAGAATATGCTGGAATACATGACTTTATAAATGTTCGAACTGCAGCCCTTGCTGTATTTGACAGTAACCCAAACGGTGTACAAATTCTTGTTGAACCTTGTGTATGGTTTCTGGCGTAATATTGTTTATTTCTGTTCGAATTTTCTCTTGTACATCTGCAATATTTGCTGGTTTCGTTTTATAAATAACATTCTTCAGATGGCCCCACAGAAAATAATCCAAAGGATTTAGATCTGGTGACCTCGCTGGCCATTCAGTGGGTCCACGTCTACGCATCTTCTTCAAAACTCAGTAAAACATCTAATGCTGTATCAGCATTTGCAGGGGGACGACCTGATTAGCGTACATTTTCAACATTACCAATTTCTCGAAATTTCGTTTCAATCTTACTGACTGTTGAACGCGTTATAGGTCTTTCTGGATATTTATCATTAAACAAATTGCACACTTCCATCTGAGTTCGCAATCTGTCTCCATACCCAATCATCATAAGTATTTCAATTCTTTGTTTTACACTTAACTCCATTTCTACTTCCAATTAAATCCAAGCAATCATTCGAATATTCACGAATACCAAAAATATTGTAGTACTAAACTGTCACTGAACATCAATAAATTACTAAACAAATAATGACATTTCCCAAAAAAGTAGACGACTATGTTTTTAATAAATAGATAAGAAATATTTTTTGTCATATTCTGTCTGCTAGACCACAAGTACCAAACATGTTTGGAAACAGCTCAATATTATTACTCTAAACATGTAGCAAACTACGGGGTGTTACATTTAAACCAATTGCCGCTAGACAATAAGTATTTTTGATAATATTGTTAATTTACCTAATAAAGAATGTTACGCGTTACTTTATGAGCACACACAAAACTATTGTATTTCTGTCCACCCTGTACCAATTGGAATCAACATGTGATACATTTTTGGAATCAGCTCAGCTAGAATAATCCGAAAATTGAGACAAAATGGGGGTGTTCCATTTAAAAAAAATGACGGTGACGTCATTACTCGAACGTAATTCACCCTGTATATTAGATTATTATTTTAAAATACGGTAAATTAACATCAAAAATCGACGTGTTTCAGGATTATTTCTTAAAATGACCTGTTTAGCTAAAAATGAATTTGTTCCATACTTTACGGACACAGTGTATATCTCGATTGCGGCAAAAACGACTTTAAAATTCTCGAAACCAAACGAATGACGAATTCATTATCGAATCCATATATAAACTAGGAGGAATCGGCGCATGAGTACCGAAAACAATTCCACCTCAATTTTTTTATGTGATCCTCTTCAAATTGCCCTACTGATGATATAAATGCATGTTGCCATGGGGCAACCCCATGCCATATTGTTCAAACCGAAATTGTTTAAACAATTGCAAGGAATTGTTATTTTTCAACCGGACAAAAAATTTTTATATTCTTTATTGAAATACAAATTAAAAAGTTCCCATGACTTTTCACGATAAAGTTAATATTTTTAGAGATATGAATTTTTAAAGGTTCGAAAAATCTCAAATTTGGGTATTTTTGACCCATGAAATATATATAATATATATATAAAAAAAAATATAAATAATATTTTTTTTGATTTTTCATACAATAGTTAATAATATTCTCAATAGATATTTAAAAAAAATTCATTGTTTATACCTGTTTTTTTATTGTTAATTTCGCGCACTCACAAGTATGCGTCGTACCCGGTTTGTGAAATTTTAGCTGCTTTACATTTACGGGTTGTGATACGACTAGTAAAATTGGCACAAAAAAAAAACTTTAGAAATGATAAAAGTGTAAGAAAATCGTGATGCTTTAGTCCCTCTTGGCAATGGCTTGGATTTAAGTACTAAGGAGTTGAAAGGCTTAGAAAGATTGTATTTAAATATTTTGGGTAAAAAAGGTAACACGGCGGATGAAGCTAGACAAAGTATTTTTTCTCGTTGCTTTGGCACTAATATTAATTTATCGAAAATTCCGTGCACATCAGATGCCTTGCATTTGCATGCACTTAGAGCTTCTGCTCAAACATACATTTGGAAAAATGCATTGAATCCCCAATATGAAACATTAGATTTTACGAATTTCGGATACAAACTAGAGAATGGTACTTTGCTACCTTTATTTATAAACAAAAGCCCATTTCCAACTGATCTTAAAAAATTGTGTAATTGTAAGAAATCCTGTGCAACCAAAGCTTGTTACTGTAAAAAAAATAATATTAGTTGCATACTTCTATGTGGTTGTGATCCAGAAGACTGTAAAAATATAATATATAAAATGATATTGATAATAAATACTTATTTTTAAATTATGTTTCATTATTTCATACTTCTACATCTATAACCTTCGTTTGAAGAAGCTATTCAATGTAATTACTTTCTGTTTTAATAAAAAAAAAGTAATATAAACTGATTAAAAAGTAATTTTAATTACATGTTCCGATTTATGCTTAAATAACTTTTGTAAAATTGATTCCAGAAAAAAAGTTTGTTAAAAACAAATTATAGACAATTTCATTATTAATAACATTGCTCTCTTTAACAATCTTGATAAAGTGAATAGTTTTCAAGATAAATGTTAAATAATAATTCAGGACACAGAGAGGCCGATGCAGCGCATGAGTCAGAGAGAGACGGCGATACTTAAAGGTAAGCGACTCATACTTGTGAGCGCGCGAAATTAACAATAAAAAACAGGTATAAACAATGATTTTTTTTTAAATATCTATTGAGAATATTATTGACTATTGTATAAAGGATTAAAAAAAATATTATTTATATATTTTATTTTTTTTAAATATATTTTTCATGAGTCAAAAGTACCCAAATTTGAGATTTTTCAAACCTTTAAATATTCATATCTCTAAAAATATTAACTTTATCGTGAAAAGTCATAGGACCTTTTTAATTTGTATTTCCATAAAGAATATAAAAAAAAATTGTCCGGTTGAAAAATAACAATTCCTTGCAATTGTTTAAACAATTTCGGTTTAAACAATATGGCACGGGGTTGCCCCATGGCAACATGCCTTTATATCATCAGTAGGGCAATTTGAAGAGGATCGCATAAACAAATTGAGGTGGAATAGTTTTCGGTACTCATGCGCCGATTCCTCCTAGTCTAATAATAACGTTGGTATACCATTTGGACCTCAGATCAATAAATAACCATAGATAGGCCTGATGCCACGTAAACAACCTATGCGTTGATGCACACATAAGTTTGTTTTTATTTACCATCTACTGTTTACAAATACCGAATCCTTGTTGTCAGATGGACATAATTTATAGAATGTACATGAGTTTATATGTAGTCATTCACATTATATATTATTAGATTTATTCACCTAAATTTTATATAATGCGGTAAGGTCAATCAACTCTGAACAAGGTTTAAAAATATTTTTTCTGGGTAGAAGGAATACAATTTTCAACAGTTAAATCATAAGACACCCCGGAATTTGTAGGACGCCTCGATAAATTGAACGATTCTTGGCAACCCTGTTTTCCTCGCCATCGGCCATTTGCTTTGACGTATTTGACGTAAAATAATATTCAAATATTTTCAGGGTGTTGATGGGATATAGTGATTTTTCATTTTCATTAAACAATATTGCCTTGGTTTTACTGACATTTAAAATACTCTCTAAGCTTGTGAAGTGGTTCAGTGGTGCAAAATGTCGAAATACTGCTTTATTTACAAAACAAATGATAGTCAACAAAAATTTCACAGGTAAGCTACCAGAGGCGTCGAATACGAACGAATTTTCCAAGTAGAATTTAATTTTGTCATGGAGTTTTTACCAATATATTGTTTTCCTTGGGGTAGAGTACTAAATACTGATAATTTATTCACAGATTCCCCACTGATAAGGAAAAACTACAAGTATGGTGTGATGCTCTTGAATTAGACCCACTGAGCCTAAAAAAATATTCTTTTATCTGTTCTGCTAATTTTTCCAAAGCTCAGATTATTAAAAAGCCGCAATGGAGAACATGTTTAAGACCTGATGCCATTCCTGATGTACAAGCAGTTAAAAGGTATGTGTTTGTAGGGAGTCATAAGTACAGTTGTATCCAATTATTCACAGCCCAATGTTGAGTTCGGCAAAATATTTATGATTGAAGTTCAAGAGATAACAAAGAAATCAGGAGAATTGAACTAATTATATTTGGAATTTGTTCCTATAAAGGTTTTGTGCAATTATTATTCCAGGGTTGGGTGATTTTGGACCATCAACCAGGATTTTAAGGATTTTGTGAATAAGATGAACTAACCACTAACTGAATATTTTGCCCACCTCATTGGTTTAACATGAAATAGGAATATAATAACCTACTGCTATATATGTTGTTATCAGTAAAATATATTTTAAATCTTTTTTTTAATCCAATAGAAAATGTTTTTTTAAAGGCTATTAATTATTTCATCACAAAGATTAACATTGAAAACAAAACTGTACAACTGAATACTGTTAGTGGCCTATTCTTCTAGTAATAAATTTGCAATTTGTGCCACATCCCTCAGTCCTTGAGAGACACAATCACCTTCAATATCCATTTCAGCCAATTTTACTGAATATTTGAAGAAATGAAAGTTTAAAAATTGAAATGGCAGTTCATTCTATCATTCTTTTGTTTCTACTTCATAGATATGCCTACGTCTGGGTATGGCTTCATGATATTACGAACGAACTGAATAAACATTAATCATATTTTTGTTTTTTTAATAGTACTATTGCGAGTAGTGGAAAAATCATATATAACCATGGTTGAGAAGACTATTATAGCCCAGACACCTTGGCATTTGGGCTATTATCTTCAAAATCCATAATATAGGTGACAAAAATTTAAAAAAAGTTTGTTAATTTGCTGTTTATGGTTTCCATACCCGAAATCAACCAAAAAGTTTTTCATTCATTACATATTTTACTGGTAATTATGTATATTCACATTTACAGATTTCAATAATGATTTTTTTTTCAGCATTGACCATGAGACTCAAGAAATTGATATTTTAATGGATTGGACACCACAAAATTCGCCCAACCGAAATCTTGTACTCAGTGAGATGAGGTAATATCACAAAGAATTTTCAACTATCCACATTATAAAATTAAATAAAAAAAAATTATTGTATGTAATATAAAGAAATGTATTGACACATATTTTATGTTTCAGTTCTTCTGCATCATCAACTACCAGATTCTCAGAAGTTATGACCATAGAGACTTCTAAAAAGAGGTATATAATTTCCTAGCCAAATACTGACATCTGAAATAATGTATTTTTTTTTCAGATCTCCGTCATCATCAACTTCATTTGCCCCTGAAAAGGTTGATGCCATGAGAAACTTGGATGCTGATTTGTTTAAAATGAGGTAAAATTCAATGATAACCAATTAGAATTCAAACTATATAATTTAAAAATCAGCTGTGCTAGGTCACCCCAGAACTTAACAACCGGCTCGGGCCCCGGGAGAATGAGCTTGATTTGAAATAAAACATATTTAGGGCTGTACAAAGTCAATTTGATTGCTAAATTCAACAGTCAATTTACCGGTCAATTGACCAAGTGAAATATTTGACACGAGTTAATTGAGCGGTCCTGCACCAAATGCGGGTCGTCCTAGTCAAAGTCCTGGTGAGCGGCCGTCTCGGACAGTACCTGGAGAAAAATTAAACATTCGTAGCTCCAAACTGGGTGGAAAGCTCCAACTGCCGACTTAATTTGGTTTTTTTGTTGTGTTTCTCCCTGCCGAATTTAGTTCTAATCCATCGAATAAATTAAATGGCAAAGTTTTGAACTTTGCCATTTTTTATTTTGGACATATGTGAGTGGAGAAATAATTTTGACAGTTCTGGAAACGGTTTAGGGACTTTCAAATGACATATTGCAAGTTAAGTTTGGTGCGCTATAGTTTCTGTCAATTTTCAAATGTGATACTTCCATTTGACAGATGACAGCCAAAAACTAATGGTCGCATTTGGTAAAGGGACTGTATCTTCATACCAAATGGCTCGGCAGTTATCATGAAAGATTACAGACAGACATACTTCACTCTGGAAATGGTCTCAATCATCTCGGGGAAACACGAAACGGATATCTCGATTTTTACTTGACCGGCCTCCCCAGTGGTCAAGTAATGTAATTGTGCGGAAAAAAACAAGATATCGACGGAAATATCCATTTTGAGGTCTCCCGAGACAATTGAGACCATTTCCAGAATGAAGTCTGCATGTCTGTCAGTAATCTTCCACGAAAACTACCGAACTGTTTGACCAGTCCAACTGAAATTTGGTATGAAGATACAGTTTATGCCCCGAATGCGACCATTAGTTTTTGGTTGTCATCTGTCAAAAGGAAGTGTCACTATTGAAAAAATGAAGAAACTATAGCTCACCGAACTTGACTTTCAATAAGTCATTTGAAAGCACTTGAAAAACTGTATTCAGAACAGTCAAAATTATTTATTCAACTGACATCGATCAAAAATAAAAAAATGGCGCTAAGTTCAAAATTTTGCCATTCAATTATTCAAAATCTATCCGATGGATTGAAACTAAATTCGCCAGGGAGCAACACAACAAAAAAATCAAAATAAGTCTAAGGTTGGAGCTTTCCATCATTTCCGAGTCTGGCTCTACGAATGTTTAATGTTTCTCCTGGGCCTTACCATCCGAGACGATGGCCGCTCACCCGGGCTTTGACAAGAACAACCTGCGTTTGGTGCAGGAACGCTCAAATGACAGAGGTCAAATATCTCACTTGGTTAATTGACTGCTAAATTGACTGTTGAATTAACCGATAAAATTGACTTCCTACAGCCCTAAAAACGTTTTATCAATGTTTTATTTTAAAATAACCCCATTCTCCCGAAGTCCGTGCCTGTCAAGTACTGGGATGTCAAACAGCTGATTTTTTTTCTGCACGATTACAATACTTGACCACTAAGGGTGGCGGACAAGTAAAAGTAAGCTTCAAATAGTTGTATCATGATTTTTTTCAGATCTCCCGCATCATCAACTACCTCTACAGCTTCTGAAACAATAAACTTTCCTTATGTCATTTGGGTGACGACTATTACAAATTCAATGACCTCTCTCCACCCATTTAGAGACAGAATTTTCAAATAAGGTTGAACACTATTTATTTATTTATTACAAGAGAGCCAAAACACCAATTTTCATGACCTTAAGTTTAAAACTAACTGAACCGTGATAAAAAATTCTAAACACTAAACTCTTATTTCTTTATTTGTAAAAAACGATCTGAAATACCTATTTTTATGACCCCAACTTAAAAACTAACGGAACCCCTATCAAACTTGCAATCCCCATTTCACCCCTTTAGGGGTTGAATTTACAAAAACACAAACACGTATTTCTTCATTTGCACAAATACCTCAAATATCAATTTCCATGACCCCAACCTAAAAACTAACATTTCATCTAGAAACTTTTAACCCCTTGAAGGTTAAATGTAGCTGCATAAAAAGCAAAATCTTTTTTCATATTTTATGTTTATTTGGTGCATACAAATTGTTGAGTGTTAGGCATACAATGATGTGCAACACTGACATGATATTTATTCCCAAATGTTTGTTAATGATGTTATATATGTATTAAAAATTATATTTTTATGTAATGCTGAAATTGTACTGACCATTAATATTTTTACTCATACATGCATATGCGATTTTTTTGCACTATAATAGGGTAATAACCTGTTGAGCTTTTAATAATAAAGTATTGTTCCTAGATCAATTCTGCATATTGAGAGTAGCAGAAATGTAAACATTTCTATTTTCCATCGCTCTTATTATTCAATACATACATCAAAAAAACTGAATTTTATACTTGATTAATTTTCTTAATAATAAAATATTTAAAAATATACATATATTGTTTACTTTGTGTTATGCAAATATTTATCTGCAATAAAGCTGTTCTCCAAACTTCGAGAGGTTTTGGCCTGCAGTGCTAAAGACATTTGTAAAATGCATAGCTATGAATTCTCGCAGACTTCTTGTACAAGCTATACCTAATACTCTGAGGAGGTGACGTCATATTTTACTACTTTACTAGTGTTGAATCGGACCATAAATGATAGATTTTGTTTTTAATTTCGAATTTTCATCATATAGAAATACCAAATTGTAGTTCCATGGAAACCTTTTTGCTTGCATGACAAATTTCAAGTAAATCGGACATGTGAAAGTTTTTTTTCACATTGATAACAAACAAACATACTCATGTACACAAGTGAACCTCAATTGAAGTGGATTAAAAATACTGTTTTGAACCCCTTAAAACGGCACGGCACTGCGCAAGAGATGTTTTGTTTTGGTTTGTCTCGCATATACACAAAACATTACACGTCCCGCCGAAATTATGTTCGCATCAAAACATTGCAAGGTAAATTTAGCATCGGGCCTATCTATGTTTACTTATTGATCTGAGATTTGGACATATAAACAGAAACGATTTGAAAAATCAGAGTAGGTAGGTACCTATATTTCATATTTACTTCCCTAGAAAAATTAATCTAGTAATTATAACCGAACCCGAAATGCAGGATTCGAACTTAGTTTTCAAGATTTTCCATTTAACTAAGCGCTTGTACGCAATCATATGAAATGAACATGAAATACTTTTTAACGGACGAAAAAGAAGGAGTAGCTTCTCTAGTCGACGCGTATGGGTATATATTTTTTATGTATGACCACGCATAACTTTTTACAGAGTTGTCCGATTTTTATTATTATTTTTTAATGGATAGATAGGATTTACCTCAAAGTTGCTCCCATTTGGATTTGAAAAAAAATCCATTCCCAAGGGTAAGAAAATGGGGGATCATTGTTGGTTCGCCCACTTAATTCTCACTTGTTAACCAATTCTACCACGCATAACTTTGTACTAGGTTATCCGATTTAGATGATTTTTTGTTTATTGTATAGGGTATACTTCAAAGTTGGTCCCAACTGAATTTGAAAAAAAATACAACCCCACGGGTGTGAGCATGTGAACCGATTATGTTGAAACTTGGCACACATATGTAGTTCTTATGAGACTACAACATAATAGATGCCCGGAGTTAATCTGATGATGGAGACCGAAGACAGTCGAGGGATCTCCTCAACGGTTTACCTCGTGTTTGAGGTAATAATAATAATAATTATAATAATTTTATTCACACATCGCCTTTCTGAATTACATTACATATAAGTGAAATACAATAAAAGGAGGAGGGAATAAATTGAAAACCCTACAGTAGAACAAGTCTGTGCGTAGGGCTTGAGTGCAAGTAGCTAGATTGAATCTGTAATCAATAATTTGAAAAAGTAATAAAATATCCAAAGAAACATAGACTAAGGTACAAGATAAATACTCAATAACTAATAAAATGGATAAAAAATAGATAATAATCATAATAACAAGTGATGTATAACATGAAACAAATGTGTTTTTTGTGATTTGGTGAATGTCAATATTTGGACAAACACATAATGATTTTTATTTAATAAATTTTCCAAATACAATAGAATGAGACATGAAAACAGAAATATGGAGATTTGAAATAAAGGTGAAAGAAAAAAAAAGAAAAAATCACAGAAGCTACAATAGCTTGTGTGTGATGTATTAGGGGTTCAGTAAAAAAAAATAGATAACTATGTACAAAAGATATGTGAACACTGACGTGGTGAATAAACACAGACAACCACAAGGAAACGATTCCGCGCGTGGTGCACTATCTGTGTTTATTGCATCGCTTTTATAATCACATAACTATTAAAATTATATTCAGTACATACATACACACAATAATCACATATATTCACACATATACATACATATACACATACATACATGTATAGATACACACACATAAACGTATATATATATATATATATATATATATATATAATAATAATAACAATAATACATTTTAATAACTACAACTAAGATGTTGAATTGGATGGTGCTAGACTGTAACATGTTCTGTTTGTGGATATGAAGTTCTGTAGTGTGCTCAAGGGAATGGTGAAGAGCCAAGTTTTGATTTTATTCTTAAACATTTGAAACGAATTGATTCTTTTAAATTCCGATGGCAGCTCATTGAAAAGTTTCGGTCCTAAAAAGGTGTGACATCTTTGACCTATTGTTTTTTCTGCTCTGGGTATTACGAATATGTTTCTGTTTCTTGTATCGTAAGAGTGTTGAATGTGTACCAGGGACGATTTAATTTTGTACTGTCTTGAAAGGATCGTTTTTGAATAAAGTTGGTGAACATTCATCAATGCCGTTCCTTGGTAGAGTGTATCAGATGGATACATCCTCGGTTTTCTGTAGATCATTTTGAGGATGCACTTTTGAATTTTCTGTGAGTTATCGATCAGTGTTGCTGAGGCGGCACCCCATGCTATGAGTCCGTAGAAAATGTGGCTTTCGACCAAAGCGTAGTACAATATCCTCAGATATTTATTATTTATTATGTCGGAGATGTTCTTGAATCTATATAACATAAATCTTAATTTTTTCATTATATAATTAATGTGCTCTTCCCACCTCAAGTGGGAGTCTATGTACATACCCAGATATTTGATTTTATCAACAGACTCTATTTTTAAAGAGTTGCCGTTATCACATTGTATATTTGGTTCATTATATGGTGCTAGTTTTGAAGAGTATGACGTGAAAGGCAAAACATTAGTTTTTTTGGAATTGATTGTCAATATTCTATTGTCAAAAAAATTGACAACATTCCGAAAGTCCTCCTCAATGTTGTTTTTGAGTGTTGTCCAGTCAGGTGATCTGTAAAAAATTGCAGTGTCATCTGCGAAACTCACCACTTCTCCGCACAATTCTTGTTCAAAAAGATCATGTATCTATAAGTTGAAAAGAACTGGCCCCAAAACAGTACCTTGGGGTACGCCATATGTATGATAACTGCGGCTCGTTCCATTGATATTCACGCATTGTTTTCAGTCACATGAATAACTTTGGAACAATTGATGAGCAACTCCTCGGATTCCAATATTTTCAAGCACTGGCATTAATTTAACATGGTCAACAGTATCGAATGCTTTCGCCAGATCGATAAAAATGCAGATAGATGGAGTTTTTTGTCGATTGCATTGTTTATCATGTCTATATGTACATATATAATTACACGTCCTGACTGACTCACTGATTGACTGATATACGACCAAGGCCCAGACCAAACGCTGGACCTGAGAGCTGAAATGTTGTCAGCTTATTTTTTAGATATTCCATGCCTAGTGGGGTGAAAAGGTAGATGAGAAGGCGGGTGAAAGTGCAGTTGGTTTTGAAATTAGAGTCATGGAAATTGGTATTTGGGTTCTTTCTCACAAATAAAGATGAATGTGTTTCAGGGTTTTTGAAAATTCAACCCTATAAAGGGGTAAAATGGTGGTTGACAGTCTGTATAGTTAGTTTTGAAATAAGGATCATGAAATTTTTTATTTGGGGGTCTTTGTTCAAAAAAAAATTTTGGTGTTTTTGGAAATTCAACTCCTAAAGGGGTGAAATGGGGGTTGAACTGGGATTGGAAGTTTGTATAGGAATACCGTTAGTTTTCAAGTTGGGGTCATGAACATTGGTATTTGAGGTCTTTGTAAGGGATGAAGAAATGAATGTTTCAGCATTTTCAGAAATTTCGTCCCTAAAGGTGTGAGTGAATTTGCAATAGTCGTGAGAAAAACAAAATTCAAAGCGGACGAAGTTGCTGGTACCAGCTTGTTATAGTATATAACAGTTAATAGTTGAAGGGAGGTGGGTAAGTATTTTACTAATCCAAATTGAGTAGGTAGCAATTAGTAGATTTGAGCCTGACAAAATTAAAAACTTAAAAAAAAACAAAAACAAAATGAACCTTTCAATCTCAATAACTAAGATCCTGAACTAATGTAGATAACTTATTTTGAGTCGGCGCCAAACAATCATTAAATTACTTCAAATAAATGATCAAAACATAGAAATTCAACGTGGAATCTCCAGCGATAAACAATAACATTTCAAAAATGCGCTCTCCGCACGACCAATCGCAACGACGTGTGCCCTCACGTGTGTGCCCGTTGGGGTTGCTCTCTTGCTCATATTGACTTCGAGACAGGCGCGTGCTGGACCCACGATCCCGATGAGATGAATTTGCCCCCTGACCTAACACACCCAACCTATTAAACATTGATAAAGCGACGACTACGACGAACGACCTAGCGAGGCGACCGGCGACGTAACATAATACCCCCACTGGTTTCCAGTTCCCCAACCCTTTAATATTCTAGCGCCTTGTGCTTGCACCACAGGCTGTGCTCTCTGCTACATGCTACATACTACTACGTTTTTTTTTTTTATGTTCTGGTTCCCACGAAAAGATGTAATGTTCAGAGAACACCGTGGGAACCAAGGGAAAGAAGGTAGGAGTTGGTGTTCTTCTTAAATTTCTGGAGGTTGTATGCCTCGGGGAACACCTCCCTAGGCAATGAGTTCCAAAGCCTCGCTGTTCGTTGGATGAACAAGTCTTTGGAAAGAGTTGTTCTGCAGGTCTCCAAAAAGACCACGAAGGAATGTGATGACTGAACTTGACGGGTTAGTCTCGAAGAGACTGCCAAAGCAGGAACGATTGTTGATATTTCAGAAGAGCATCGCCCATGAAAATATCTATAAAATAGAGACAAATCGCCAACTTTTCTACGGTGTTCCAGACAAGTGAGCGAGTTTGTAAGCGAGACGAGACGAATTGCCCTTTTTTGGACAGAATCCAATAGCCTCAGGATATGTTTAGGTGCCGCGCTCCAAATATGGGAACAGTATTCCAGGACAGGTCGGATCTGTGCCTTATAGATCATAAGCAGCTGAGTGGGGGTGAAATAGCTCTTGGCACGAAACAAAAAACCAAGTTTTTGGGATGCACTTTTGGCAATGGACCTCACGTGATTTTCCCAGGAAAGGTGATTGCTGATAGTAATACCAAGCATCGATATGGATGACTTCAGTGGTATGGTTACTCCTGACAAAGTTATGTTAGGCACAGTGAGATCGGCTTTTCTAGAGAAAAGACATGCTTGTGTTTTGTTTGCATTGAATTCTACCAAGTTATTAGATCCCCACTCGAGAATTGTTGCTAAGTCCATATTTATATTATTAACATTTCTTCCTCGTTCATTTCTGGTTTCACGGGCTGATATAGGGGCCCTGGAAGAGAAAGCGGTATGGAGGGTACTATCATCGGCAAAGCTGTGTACTGGACATGAAGTTGCTTTCAACAGGTCGTTGATGTGAAGTAGAAATAGTGTTGGTGCGAGAATAGATCCTTGCGGAACACCAGCATTTATGAGTAGAGTGTCAGATGAAACTCCATCGACCACTACATGGAGAGACCTGTTTGAGAGAAAACTAGCAAGCAGAGAATATAGCTGAGGGGGTAAAGTACCTCGAACTCAAAGTCAAAAAAAAGCTACTAACCCCACTTTAAAAAAAAAAAATAAGATAATAAATTTCTACCTAAAAATAAAATACAACATAATAATCTTATAAATAAAATATTTCCATATTCAGCCAAAAAAATTATTGCAAATCCCCCACTACTATATTCTACATTAAATCCAGAAACTAATTCTGACTCTCCTTCAGCAAAATCAAAAGGAGTACGATTAGTTTCCGCTAATCTTGATACTAACCATATTAAACATATCTCTTATAGGGTATTCATGTTGGAAAGGGAAACATTCTCAATTGTATATTCAATTGAGAATGTTTCCCTTATCGACAGGAAGTTATGGACTGAAGAGCGGCACTGGTCAGAACCATTGAAATAATTAAAATGAGAAAGCAAATGTTACCTTTTCGTGGTCATATAAACGAATCGGCTCATAGTTTAGAAAATGTCACTGAAAATAATGGGAACTTCTTGAATATTGTTCTTTCAGTAGCCAAATACGATGGCATCTTGGATGAGCATATCAAGGAAGCTGTCAGAAACAGCAAACTTAAAAAAAGTGCTGATAAAAGTAAAGGTTGGGGGAGTTTAATATATTTTTTGCAATAAAACTGTCAAATTACCTCCGAAATGCTCAAAATTGTATCAGAAGAAGTTCGCCAAGCAAAAATATATTCCATAACAATGAATAACACCATGGACATTTCTTTTCATGACCAATTTGCAAATTTTTTGTGATATGTCAAATCCAACAAAGTCGTTGAAAGGGCCATTGCTTTAAAACACGTAATTTCTACTACTGGGAAAAACCTCTATGGTGTGTTAAAACTTTGGAAGCCTCTCTTCTCATGGCGTGCAAATCTGATATGATGATTGATATTATTATTGACAAATTGTGCCAGAACAGTTAAGCGTTCGAAAGTCTATTATAGTAGTTGTAATAGTTCCCGTATTTTCGATTTTCAGAATTTGTGTTTTGTATTTGTATGTAGTTATCTGTTTATTCGTAAAAAAATATTTTGTTCTGTTTTTGTTTGTATTTTCGTTAAATATTCATTTCTTACGTTATCACGTTTGTTTAGATATAAGAAAACTCTATTTTCTTTATTTTTTAATAGTAACCAATGTTGATTATTGTGTATCAGTATCTGAAAAGCTTCAATAAAACTCTTAGTTCATGAAAAGTCTTACAATTAATCAAATAATTGATTTAAATAAATGACAAAAATTTCAAGACATGAGGGGGCCTGTAAGGGCCCGGGCCCTAAAATCGCCCCAGTACGGTCCTGCTTCGAGAACGCTGGATAGATAGATAGATCTCTATTTAACTACGTTACGTTAAAAAACATTTGTAGAAAGTCAGGTAGCAAGTAAATAAATACAGAAAATAATAATGTACAAATTCACAATTAAAATACAATAACAATAAAAATAAAATGATGCGTGTACACATATGTAGACATTACGATATACCATTCACATAGTATGATGTTAAGATAGATGGATCAAACCACATCCCGGATGGGTCAGCCATGTACTCAGCGATAGTGTAGTAACACTTTTTCTGCAGTATCACTTTGATAGAGTTTTTAAACGTAGCTTGGTTTTTGTTTTTTAGTGTGGTAGGAAGAATATTGTAAAGATCAACATTTATTGAGTTTCTGAGAGACTTATTGTATTTAAATCTTTGAGACCTGATCAGATTCGCGTTGCGTGTATTATAGTCATGGTAATTTGAGTTAGTCAGGAGTTTTTTTTATTTTCATGAATCTCGAGCAAAGTCTGATAAATGAACAGAGTTTGTAGATGCATAAAACTGAGTTGGCAGAATAATGGCCGACAATAATCCCTATAACCCGCACCACAGATTTTTCTAATGGATTGCTTTTGAATTTTAAACACTTTTTCAGAGTGAGAGGACTTTCCCCAAAGGGTCAATCCATAGCTGATATATGATTGGATAAGAGCAAAGTACGCAGAAAGAGGGGTATTTTTATCAACAAACGATTTCAGTTTTCTCAGAAGAAAATTGTTAGTACTCAATTTGGAACAGGTATTTTCGATGTGTGGTTCCCAGCATAAACTATCGTCAATAGTTAATCCTAAAAGTTTAGCATGGTCACCTACTGTTACTTTATTGTTCGTCGAAAAAATTATATATTTTGTCTTATCTTTGTTCAATTTCAATAAGTTGTGGGTAAACCATTCTTGGGCGAGGTTTTCAGCTGATTTAATCGAATTTAATAGCGACTCATAACTGTTTTCAGAGCTCATGAGAGAGCTATCATCAGCAAAAGCAATACCTTAATGAGGCAAAATATGACAAAAATAATCATTGGTATAAATAATGAATAGAAGTGGCCCCAGAACCGAGCCTTGGGGTACGCCTGTTTCAACCAGATTATTTTGAGTCGGCGCCAAACAATCATTAAATTACTTCAAATAAATGATCAAAATATAATAACATAGAAATTCAACGTGGAATCTCCAGCGATAAACAATAACATTTCAAAAATGCGCTCTCCGCACGACCAATCGCAACGACGTGTGCCCTCACGTGTGTGCCCGTTGGGGTTGCTCTCTTGCTCATATTGACTTCGAGACAGGCGCGTGCTGGACCCACGATCCCGATGAGATGAATTTGCCCCCTGACCTAACACAACCAACCTATTAAACATTGATAAAGCGACGACTACGACGAACGACCTAGCGAGGCGACCGGCGACGTAACATAATACCCCCACTAGTTTCCAGTTCCCCAACCCTTTAATATTCTAGCGCCTTGTGCTTGCACCACAGGCTGTGCTCTCTGCTACATGCTACATACTACTACGTTTTTTTTTTTTTTTTATGTTCTGGTTCCCACGAAAAGATGTAATGTTCAGAGAACACCGTGGGAACCAAGGGAAAGAAGGTAGGAGTTGGTGTTCTTCTTAAATTTCTGGAGGTTGTATGCCTCGGGGAACACCTCCCTAGGCAATGAGTTCCAAAGCCTCGCTGTTCGTTGGATGAACGAGTCTTTGGAAAGTGATGTTCTGCAGGTCTCCAAAGTGACCACGAAGGGGTGTGATGACTGAACTTGACGGGTTAGTCTCGAAGAGACTGCCAAAGCAGGAACGATTGTTGATATTTCAGAAGAGCATCGCCCATGAAAATATCTATAAAATAGAGACAAATCGCCAACTTTTCTACGGTGTTCCAGACAAGTGAGCGAGTTTGTAAGCGAGACGAGACGAATTGCCCTTTTTGGACAGAATCCAATAGCCTCAGGATATGTTTAGGTGCCGCGCTCCAAATATGGGAACAGTATTCCAGGACAGGTCGGATCTGTGCCTTATAGATCATAAGCAGCTGAGTGGGGGTGAAATAGCTCTTGGCACGAAACAAAAAACCAAGTTTTTGGGATGCACTTTTGGCAATGGACCTCACGTGATTTTCCCAGGAAAGGTTATTGCTGATAGTAATACCAAGCATCGATATGGATGACTTCAGTGGTATGGTTACTCCTGACAAAGTTATGTTAGGCACAGTGAGATCGGCTTTTCTAGAGAAAAGACATGCTTGTGTTTTGTTTGCATTGAATTCTACCAAGTTATTAGATCCCCACTCGAGAATTGTTGCTAAGTCCATATTTATATTATTAACATTTCTTCCTCGTTCATTTCTGGTTTCACGGGCTGATATAGGGGCCCTGGAAGAGAAAGCGGTATGGAGGGTACTATCATCGGCAAAGCTGTGTACTGGACATGAAGTTGCTCTCAACAGGTCGTTGATGTGAAGTAGAAATAGTGTTGGTGCGAGAATAGATCCTTGCGGAACACCAGCATTCATGAGTAGAGTGTCAGATGAAACTCCATCGACCACTACATGGAGAGACCTGTTTGAGAGAAAACTAGCAAGCAGAGAACATAGCTGAGGGGGTAAAGTACCTCGAACTCAAAGTCAAAAAAAGCTACTAACCCCACTTTAAAAAAAAAAATAAGATAATAAATTTCTACCTAAAAATAAAAAACAACATAATAATCTTATAAATAAAATATTTCCATATTCAGCCAAAAAAATTATTGCAAATCCCCCACTACTATATTCTACATTAAATCCAGAAACTAATTCTGATCCCTTCAGCAAAATCAAAGGAGTACGTTATTTCCGCTAATCTTGATACTAACCATATTAAACATAAGGGAAATATAATAAATAAAAATCAAATGTATTCTTGAAACTTAATAAAATCAATTATTCTTAAACTTAAAATTATAAATAAAAAAGACAATAAAATTAAAGCTAAACTAACTCATAAGAAATAGTTTGAACAGAACTAACCCAAAAAAAAATTAATTAACCAACTAATATAATAGTATAAACCCTTAATCTAGAAATACATAAAAAAAATAATAAAGATAAATTAAATCTTAAATTTACAGTAATAAAAGGAACACACCCATAAAAATAATGCTAAAAATAAATTAACCACGGGAGAAAAATAATACAAATTAAAATTAGATATTAAAGGATAAGTTTGTTCTTTAGTAAATAATTTAATACGTGCATGTTTACATCATCGTGTCTCGTGTCGTGTACTTTTTTATGCATCAGGAATTCATAAAATTTAACCATGAAAAGATAAGAACTTTTCGGGGATGAAAAACCCAACTTTGAAAGCAGAAAAAACTACAGTGCGCATCATCTGATATAGTTAATTTTTAAGTAATTTGTGGAAAAGTAACAGAGGAGCGGAAACAAATTTGGATCAAGAAGGCCAATCTTCTCCGTCATTGTCGTGTATTTTTTTATGCATCAGGAATTCATAAAATTTAACCATGAAAAGATAAGAACTTTTCGGGGATGAAAAACCCAACTTTGAAAGCAGAAAAAACTACAGTGCGCATCTATTGATATAGTTAATTTAAGTAATTTGTGGAAAAGTAACAAAGGAGCGGAAACAAATTTGGATGATCAAGAAGGCCAATCTTCTCCGTCATTGGCTTCTGCTGATATTGCTGTTGATGTTTGTAAATTCAAAAGCTCTAATGATTTTATCAGGCGCAGACTCGAAAGCCGGGGGCCAAATTAGAATTGATTTATTTATTTATTTATTTATTGTGGGATACAAACAGGACTAGCCCAAAAAAAATGTATCCTCTTAGTAGTTATTGAAATTACAATAAAAGTAGAATTGGTTTCTGTTATATAGACTCTTTTGTTAAAGCAAAGCAATATTTACCATTTTTTTGGTCGCTTCCTAATAATGTTTTTGGTCACTTCTCAGTGTTTTAATTTTAATAGGTAGTCAATATTATGATAACATTTGGTGTGTTGTGTAGATGTGGTATGTAGGGTACTAGTTGATTTCGTTTTTATTTGGTTGAGATATGTCACTTCAGGGGGATTCAATCCGAGGTTTATACTACAGGTTGTCTGTCTGTCTGTTAAATTATTTTTCACATAAAATGAAAACTTAATGTGCAACGAAAATAGCGAAACAACTAGGATATTGTTTGTTAAACCGAAGGATAGTGAAATATTGGATGTTTTCTCTAGACACGCATTTCAACCTAAAAAAATGGACACCGGCGATCCTTTACCTTTTGATTATTGCAAAACATTTTGTCGTAATGGTGATCCAGAAACAAATAAAAATAGAAAATGGTTGAGTTTAAAAAAAAAATAAGAGTTTATATTGTACTGTTTGCCTTGTATTTGATAGTTATTTAAAATCAACATTTGTCAACGGATTTAGAGAATCGAAACACGTATACCAGCGAATAGCGGAGCACCAAAATTCTCGAAGTCATTATAATGCTGTAAAGAGATACATGAAGATGAAATCAGGTTTAACGATTGAAAACTTTATTAATCGAAATGTTCAAGCGAAACATCGCCAGAAATTGATTTGTTTGATAATAAGAACTGAAAGATAAACTTTAGTCACTATCTTCCATCGTTCAAGATAACCTCTTATAGGGTATTCATGTTGGAAAGGGAAACATTCTCAATTGTATATTCAATTGAGAATGTTTCCCTTATCGACAGGAAGTTATGGACTGAAGAGCGGCACTGGTCAGAACCATTGAAATAATTAAAATGAGAAAGCAAATGTTACCTTTTCGTGGTCATATAAAACGAATCGGCTCATAGTTTAGAAAATGTCACTGAAAATAATGGGAACTTCTTGAATATTGTTCTTTCAGTAGCCAAATACGATGGCATCTTGGATGAGCATGTCAAGGAAGCTGTCAGAAACAGCAAACTTAAAAAAAGTGCTGATAAAAGTAAAGGTTGGGGGAGTTTATTATATTTTTTGCAATAAAACTGTCAAATTACCTCCGAAATGCTCAAAATTGTATCAGAAGTTCGCCAAGCAAAAATATATTCCATAACAATGAATAACACCATGGACATTTCTTCTCATGACCAATGTGCAAATTTTTTGTGATATGTCAAATCCAACAAAGTCGTTGAAAGGGCCATTGCTTTAAAACACGTAATTTCTACTACTGGGAAAAACCTCTATGGTGTGTTAAAACTTTGGAAGCCTCTCTTCTTATGGCGTGCAAATCTGATATGATGATTGATATTATTATTGACAAATTGTGCCAGAACAGTTAAGCGTTCGAAAGTCTATTATAGTAGTTGTAATAGTTCCCGTATTTTCGATTTTCAGAATTTGTGTTTTGTATTTGTATGTAGTTATCTGTTTATTCGTAAAAAAAATATTTTGTTCTGTTTTTGTTTGTATTTTCGTTAAATATTCATTTCTTACGTTATCACGTTTGTTTAGATATAAGAAAACTCTATTTTCTTTATTTTTTAATAGTAACCAATGTTGATTATTGTGTATCAGTATCTGAAAAGCTTCAATAAAACTCTTAGTTTATGAAAAGTCTTACAATTAATCAAATAATTGATTTAAATAAATGACAAAAATTTCAAGACATGAGGGGGTCCTGTAAGGGCCCGGGCCCTAAAATCGCCCCAGTACGGTCCTGCTTCGAGAACTCTATTTAACTACGTTACGTTAAAAAACATTTGTAGAAAGTCAGGTAGCAAGTAAATAAATACAGAAAATAATAATGTACAAATTCACAATTAAAATACAATAACAATAAAAATAAAATGATGCGTGTACACATATGTAGACATTACGATATACCATTCACATAGTATGGTGTTAAGATATATGGATCAAACCACATCCCGGATGGGTCAGCCATGTACTCAGCGATAGTGTAGTAACACTTTTTCTGCAGTATCACTTTGATAGAGTTTTTAAACGTAGCTTGGTTTTTGTTTTTTAGTGTGGTAGGAAGAATATTGTAAAGATCAACATTTATTGAGTTTCTGAGAGACTTATTGTATTTAAATCTTTGAGACCTGATCAGATTCGCGTTGCGTGTATTATAGTCATGGTAATTTGAGTTAGTCAGGAGTTTTTTTCATTTTCATGAATCTCGAGCAAAGTCTGATAAATGAACAGAGTTTGTAGATGCATAATACTGAGTTGGCAGAATAATGGCCGACAATAATCCCTATAACCCGCACCACAGATTTTTCTAATGGATTGCTTTTGAATTTTAAACACTTTTTCAGAGTGAGAGGACTTTCCCCAAAGGGTCAATCCATAGCTGATATATGATTGGATAAGAGCAAAGTACGCAGAAAGAGGGGTATTTTTATCAACAAACGATTTCAGTTTTCTCAGAAGAAAATTGTTAGTACTCAATTTGGAACAGGTATTTTCGATGTGTGGTTCCCAGCATAAACTATCGTCAATAGTTAATCCTAAAAGTTTAGCATGGTCACCTACTGTTACTTTATTGTTCGTCGAAAAAATTATATATTTTGTCTTATCTTTGTTTAATTTCAATAAGTTGTGGGTAAACCATTCTTGGGCGAGGTTTTCAGCTGATTTAATCGAATTTAATAGCGACTCATAACTGTTTTCAGAGCTCATGAGAGAGCTATCATCAGCAAAAGCAATACCTTAATGAGGCAAAATATGACAAAAATAATCATTGGTATAAATAATGAATAGAAGTGGCCCCAGAACCGAGCCTTGGGGTACGCCTGTTTCAACCAGATTAAGCTGGGAGGTTGTTTCATTGATAGTAACACATTGACTCCTATTCTGGAGATAAGACTCAATTAGTTTTAAAGTCCTCGTACTCCATATTGAGAGAGCTTATTCACCAGGATATTGTTAGAGACACAGTCGAAACCCTTGCTCAGGTCACCTAAGGTTACACCTGTTAGTTTACCCTGTTCAAAGCCCTCGACTATCTCTCTCACAACCCTTGCTATTGCATGAGTAGTAGATCGTTGTTGACGGAATCCAAATTGATTATTGCTTAATAGTTTCTCAAAATATTTGTTCAACTTTTGCTTTAATATGATTTCAAAGATCTTACCAATGTAGGGTACAATAGAAATTGGCCTATAGTTTTCAGGGTTTTCTCCATCGCCCTTTTTAAAAATAGGACAACTTTGGTGAGTTTCAGCTCGTCAGGAAAAATACCATCCACAATACATGTACTGAATAAATCAGTGAGAGGATCAATTAGTAAAAAGGAATTTTCTTTGATTATTTTGCTACTAAGTTCATACATGTCAAAGCAGTAGGTATTCTTCAACTGGTGAATAGCACTTTCTACCTCATAGGTTCAAAGAAGAATGAGCCTGGCATTTTGGGCTTCAACGAATCAGGAATAATCGAACCAGTGCATAAGTGAAATATTTATAAACATTTTAGATTGCCCAATAAACATTTTCTTTAAATTTTTTGTGTCGTTAATTCTTATACAACACTATATTTCATTTATCACTCCAATTTCGGAAAGACCCTGTATATGCGATACATTAGCGACAAGTTAGTGAAATTTACTGTACCAGCCTATTTGCTTGTTAGGTATGGTAGGTATCAACTATACGTTTGATATACTTTAGTGGATATAATTTTTTTTGGATACAATACTGTTTTTTCACAAAAAAATTATCTTATTAAAAATTAGGACAAATTGGATTATTCGTTTTTTTCATAATTAGATAGATAGGAAGTGTTTCTGCTAGCTTCATATAAACGTAGCAGAACCATGATTAAAAAAAACGATGAGCGACAAATTTATTATTGTGGTAATAAAGACTAATTATGGCATAATTGCAAATTTAAAATTCGCAAATGTTTCTGCTAGGTTTATGGGGGTAGAAATGCGACCCTTCAAACATCAAATATTACTCCTCACATGAGCACATACATTTTGAATGAACATCTGACGTCCAAATTTTACCTCAACTAGTAGTAATGCCTAGAATGATCTTCAATACAATAATTAGTTTTGAATGTTTTTATTGTATAAGAGGAAAAAGGCTTTTTTGAACTCTGAAGAACCATATCTCCGAAAGAAATTGAGAGTACAATCAACCGGATATTAACCATTCATATTGAAAAAAAAACACAGACACGAACGGGTGTGAAGTACACTGGGAAAAATAAAATCTCAATTATTTCATTTGCTCTTTTTCCGTTTTTTCACATGGATTTTTATTCACTTAGGGGCGCGGATACAATGAGATTTTTATTTTCAACTGAAGAGTGAAAATTTGATCAAATGAATAAGTTCGATTTGAGACAATGGAATGGTTATATTATTTTTTTAAATGGCTTTTTAACATGTTTTGTTATTGGTCTATTCTTCATCACTGATAAGACGCCAGAATTTGCCAGGCTGTCGAAAGGGGTAAAATTCACAGAAGCCACAAATGGCTTTGTCCACCATTCTGCTTGTAATATGTTATTGTTATTTGTCTTTTCTTCAGTCTTTGAAGGCCTTGAAAATTCTGGAGTCTCAGCAGTGATGAAAAGAAAACCAATAAAAATAACATATTACAAGCAGAAAGGCGTACAAAGCCATTTGTGGCCATTGTGAATTCAAAAAATTTATAAACTTCCATTTTTACCCCCTTTGACGGCCTGGCAAATTCCGGTGTCATATCGGTGATAGAGAAAATACCAATAACAGTACAAATAAGCGATTTGTGGCAACTGTGAATTTTCAAAATATAAGAACCCCTATTTTCACCCCCGTTGACGGCCTGGCAAACTCTAGCGTCTTATCAGTGATGAAGAGGAGACCAATAACAATAACATATTACAAGCAGAAATGTATACAAATTCATTTGTGGTCTCCGTGAATTTTTAAATTATATCATTTTCACTCCCTTTGACCACCTGTCAAATTCTGGCGTCTTATCAGTGATGAAAAAAAGACCTATTACAATAACATATTACAAGCAGAAAGGTGTACAAAGCTATTTGTGGCCTCAGTGAATTAAATATAACTCACCACCATTCCACTTTCTCAAATCTAACTTATTCATCGCAGTCTGATCAAAATTTCACTCTTTCTGAAATTGGAAATCTCAGTTTATTCACGCCCCTAAATGAATAAAAATCCAAGTGAATAAACGGAAATAGAAGAAAATAATCGAGATTTTATTTTTCTCAGTGTACTTGTGGATGTGGCTAACTTCACACCCGTGACACCCGACACTTCATAGTACACATTCTTGTATCAAGTTGTGAAATAATGAATAAACCACCTGTAGGAAAAAATCGATTGTGGAATTCGTTTTTTTCCTGGGCATCTCTGAAATGTATGTTTAAATTCTGATTTCAAATTACTCGGCTTCGTCGTAACTTTCTCCAATTCAAGCGTGTCTGTAACACATATTATGGGATCCCCATACGAACATGACGTAAGTGAAGCAGATTGTATATACAATACTTATTCAGTGTTTGAATATGAAATAACTCACCTATAGGCAACATCTCAACCACAAACACAAAAACAGGAGGTAACAGAAATATCACACGAACGTTTTCAGTAGACACCACAGAACACAGGACCGCTTATATCTAAGGGCACACAGACAGTGTTGCCAGTAGCAAGATGTAAAATTACTACATTCAGTGTTTGATAACCCCTACATTTTCAGCGCCAAATTTGAAATTCCTCACAAAATCCTCAGTTGATAAAATTAAAAAACACATTTTCCATTGTTATATTATCGATGAAACAATGAACAAAGCCACTTGATTTAATAAACAGTTTCATCCTTCTTTATTTTATAAGAAAAAAATAAATAAAATATTATAAAAAATAAATAAAATATTTCTAAAAACTTAAGGAACTGTTGAAGAAAAAAGTAAGTGATAAAAAAATCACATGGCTCAAAACGAAATACAAAAAATATACACATCTAAGGATAAATTAATATAAATAAAATCCAAACATCCATATCAATCATTTCATCAGTGGGCACAGAATATAGGAGGGTTACCTATATTCTGTGCAGTGGGTATGAATTTCACACACCCACCTGCTTTCCTCACAGCCTCCTGTGTATATATTAAAGCTCTTGGAGTTTCAGTTTTCAATCTGTTTCTCTTATCAGTTTTTATATTGTTTAAAACACCAAAAACTCTCTCCACTAGGTAGTTAATTAGCAATGATCCATTTAATTTGTTTTTGAAAACGAATAGTAAATTATACGAGAGGCGAAACCGAAACTAAAGTAGTGTATAACTTGTTGATAATGATAATAAACAGATTATTCAATATTGTCAACTGTCAAACCGTTGTGTCGTTCGGAAATTCGGGAAACATAAAAATTCACGGCAGAGGCGCGCGTGAGCATTTGGGTCTCCATCAATATTCCCTTTTGTCCTATTATTTGAAACAAATTTAACGGGTAGTACTCTATTGGGAGCTTACTTGTTCCATTTTATAAAAAACCTGCTAATCCTCACATTTGAACAAACCCTCACAAATCACCCGCTGCGGTGTAAAACCCTCACAATGTGAGGAATCCCTCACATATTGGCAACACTGCCCATATATTATAGTGAACGACAGACAGGGAAATCCAATTATCTGGGTAAAAACAGTTTAGAAAGAGATGGTGATAAAACACGTCGCCAGCTGTGCCCAGTAATGATAAGAATTCTACAATACTGAGTGGCCCATTCAAGGACATATCCGCATATATTGAAATGACCGTGAACGCTGTACTCCAACTAAAAAAGAGGATATTTCTTGAAGAATTGCATGAAAACTACACTTGTGGGGGCGATTGGAGTTTGTTATCAAACGAATTGTGATTGCCGTTTCTCTCAAAGTGGAACCCTCAAAAGTTGGCAATTCATGTATACTGCTTACTATTTCATTTTTCACATGATCTCTTATACCTAGAACATTGAAATATTGATTATCGATTTGAAATAACTTCTGATTAAAGGTGTTTGGCACCTTCCCGAAAAATTGTCATTTGGGGTTGATAGGTTCGAATCGACAGCCTCATCGAAAGACGTTTTTCAGGGTGCGTCCAATTTGAGAATCATCCTTATGGCGTATTCAGGAAAATGAAGCGAACACAGGGTATAGGTAAGAAACGTATCTCAATTCACAATAGTTTGATCGTCGCACCACAAATCACTTATTAGTTTCTCAATCGCGGCAGGGCTCTCGCGCCGTTTGTAGTTATTTACATACAGTTGCTTGTTTTTTCATTTATGGGAAGCGTAGTTTTTATTTTACTATAATGGAAGAAGGCTTCGTCAAAGGACATGTGTCATTTTCAACCTGTAATGAAGCATATCGATATTAAATGTGGCTTATCAACGCATTTTACCCATCACTATTTCAAATGAACAAGTAGGTATAGTTATTCTAATCCCAATTGGAACGGCAATAAAAATAAGAGTACTACGAGGAGTGTTCATATGCACTGCTTGGCAAATGGGAAATTCATATACTACCAGTGTTTTTACTTTCAAAGCGTTCCTGGTACAATCATAAAAAAGTTCAGTCGTGTGGAAGAGAATGCCTTCTCGAAACTTTTTATGTCGGTCCAATTGGGATTAGAAATACTATACTTCAAAGTTGTGACTTGTCATTAATTCGATTTTTAAAGTACATACATACTCATAAAGTCAATAACAAATACATTTTCATATAAATTATAAGTAAAAAACAATTTTAAAAACAACGTTTTATTTTAGTGCTCTAAAAAGGAGAAAATAAACTTTGAAGTAAATCATTTTGTTACATTATACAATTTTACATGATATGAAAGCTGGTCGCAAGAAAATTCTAAGAAGAACTGTATGTATTTTTTATGAAAGAAATTTAAAAAGGAAAATCTCGCGGCAAACTTTTATATCATAAAATTGTATAAAGTAACAAAATGATGGGTTTGACTTACTTCAAAGTTTTTTTTCTTCTCTTTAGAGCATTTAAATAAACGGTTGTTTTCAAAAATATTTTTTTACTTATAATTCATTTAATTTTTTTCAGTCATTCATGGACCGCGTCATCTTATCAAATTCGAATTCATGGAGCCGCCATTTCGAATATATGAATTTTCACAGAAAATTGATAATCTCCGACCCCGAAAACTTCCAGATATCAATTTTGAATAGAATCGGACCATCGCAAAACTTGCCCGCCATATTAGAGCCGCTGTTTTGTTTTTTTTTCTCCAACAGAAATTTAATAATGCATTGTTACCGGAATCATGCACACCTGCCGAATTTAAAGTAAATCGGACCAATTGAAGAGGGTCAAAATTCACTTGCAAGATTTAACAAATAAACATACAATGTAGGTTTGATGAAAGCTTGTAAAAATACCTATATAATTATTTTTACTCAATAAGTTATTCCAAACCAACCTACAGCTCAATAGGTTTATTAATCAGAAATAGGCAGCTGGTACTAATAAGTACTTACATCACCTGGCAAGTTGACAAGAATTACATAATGAAAAATCTGAGCTAAGATATTCCTCATGGTTATAAAAACAGTTTTCAACAATTTTTTTATTATGAGTTCAAACGATTTGTGGTTGAATGATTCAATAACTTCAGGTATATGGTTGTGAAGATTTATATTCAGGGAGTTTTTATGAGACTTTGACAATCTGTAACGAGGTTGAATGAGCAGCCCAGCATTTCTTGTATGATGATGGTGAACATCCAGATGTTTAGAAAAATATAATATGTTTCTATGGATTTCAAGAACAGTGTGGTAGATGAAAAGAGAAGGTAAAGGTAGAATTCCCATGACTTTGAAAAGTGGTTTACAGTGTGCTCTGTACTCAGCGTTCCCCATTATTCTCTGAGCCTTTTTCTGTTGCCTAAATATTTTGATGGAATGTGCTGAATTACCCCATAGAATTCAGCCGTAATTTATAAGACAGTGGAACATGGCGAAATATGCACTTTATCAGGCATATAGGTCCACTACTTTTTTTAATTGTCTTAGGGCGAGAATGATCTTCGAGTTTCCTATTCAAAACATTAATATGAGTTGACCAGGCTAAGTTCTCATCAAGAATTACGCCAAGTAACTTTCCATTATTGTCCCCGATGTTAGTGTTGACTGTAGATAATACAATTTCCTTGGTCTTCTCTTCATTCAATTACAACTTTTTTACTGTAAATCAACGAGAAGCCAGTTTAAGTGTTTTATCTTTGTTTTCCCCTAACGTTTTCAAATTTGTACCAGTTGACACTGAGGAAGTATCATCTGCAATAAGGACACATTTATTTGGTGACATGAAAATGCTGAAGTCATTTACATAAACTAAAAATAACAATGGCTCCAGAATAGATCCTTGAGGAACACCATGTAAAACATTTCTAACACCAGAAAATGCATCTTTCACATAAACCGACTGTGTTCTTTCTGTTGTAATAAGATTCAAGTTAATTGTTGTAATAGAATGCCCAGACTATTCAGTGAAGAGCGGTGTGGAGTTCCTAGCTTTGCTAGTTTCAAATTTTTTATGTTTCAAGCAAAGTTTTAAAAATTGTGGATTTGAGTGAACGCCAAAATTGTTATTTAAACTAGGATAAAAATCCAAATTCCCTATTCAATAATTACTACAGTCATTTGGTCGAAAAAATAGAGGTTACCTGGAAAGTTTTCCGGGAGTTTTGAAAATTGGCAATTTTATAGATTTTGATATGCTCTTTCCAAATTTCAACTTTGCCACCTCGTATGTTTGCCGCTCTCACCGCCATATTGGAAAAATGGCGCCCAAAATCCCAGTTTTTTTATAATAACTCCTTTCCGGCGCATTTTACAGGAAAAACATATCTGTACAAAATAAAGTAGAGGAAATTTCCTAAAATCAATAGTTTCTGCGTACGAGCGCCGTAAACCATTATACATCCACACCAACGTGTATTATTTACTTTAAACTGCTCATATTGTGATTTGTAAATTATAAAAATTATACGAAGGTTAAATATTGTTCCATAGAATGAAAACCCAGCTAACTATAGTCTGTCATGTCTCCGCAGATATAAAGGAATGCGTCCCTTCTGTGTCAAGGCCCTTCTTTCCCTTCTAAGAAACATCTGGACCCAGCTGAGCTCAATAGAAATATTTAGTCAGAGTCATCAGTATACGTTTATCATTTCACAGTGTTGTTTGCATTTATAGAGCCATGGCTTCTAATGAAGTAAACTGCTTCATTTGTGGTGATATACTGCAAGAAAGTGAAGTTATTGAAGTGAAGGAAAAAGGATTGGAAACTTTTCGTCAGTCAAGTATAAAAAGAAAAGACTATAAATACAAACTTTTGGTGGGATTGAAATCCATAGTAGTTCACGATGCTTCACAGCATCAGTATATAAGAGAAAATTCAATATTGCGTCGCTACCACCAACAGAAGCAGCAGCACGACAACATTCGTTTCGAACTTATCACCAAATTCAGCAATGGTATGGAAACGAACAAAATGCAGAACAATGGGGATGGAAAAAAGACAAGAACGGGCTCATTCCTGTTACTACATTCGATCCCCCTGCTCCGGAAAGCTTACTGAAACTTATTTCTTGCAAATGCAAGAAAGGTTGTCAAAAAGCTTGCGGATGCAGAAAAGCAGGACTAAAGTGCTCCGTTGTGTGCACGAACTGTGGTGGTTCTTGCGATAATTCGCAATTTCCGTCACAAGACGACATTGAAGAAGAAGAAACGGACACTATTCTCGAGCAAATAAACGATGAAATCGAGAACGAAGAGGACCACGATGAAAATGATGATCCCATCGTCGATGATGCCGAAGAAACTTCCGTCTTCGATATTTCAATCGGTATTGAAGACGATGAAAACCCAACACCTGGTCCGTCAACAAGAATGAAGCGACGGAAATTGAACTAAATATTTAAATAGTGAGTCAGATGTGGATTAGGCCTACTGGGGATACCACGATAAAAAAAAACGCGCCGATTTCTCTACCTCATGGTGGTGTGGAAATGAGTATTTCTGTCGAAACTTGTATTGAATTACACTTTACGGCGCTCCTACGCCGAAACTATCAATTTTAGGGAAAAAAAGATATGATATAAATTGTAGGAAATTTCCTATACTTTTATTTTGTATGAATATGTTTTTCCTGTAAAATGCGTCGGAAAGGATTATTATCAAAAAACTGCTTTTGGGCGCCATTTTTTCAATATGGCGGCGCGAGCGGCAAACATACGAGGTGGCAAAATTGAAATTTGGAAAGAGCATATCAAAATCTATAAAATTACCAATTTTCAAAACTCCCGGAAAACTTTCCAAGTAAAAATACTAAATGACTGGACTAAATGATTGCAAATCAAATAACTTTCCTTCTGTAAATACCTACAGCAATAAAACAAATACCAACTTATAACAATCTATTTACAAATTTTACATCTTTTCCAATTCTTTAACATTGAATGAATTCAAAGTCCAACGCAAGAAAACTAATAATGTTTTTGTCTGCTGAACCTGTTGGTTTATCGATGTCGATGTACCTTGATTGTATTATTGTGTAGCACGTAGCTAGACTTTACGAAGTTGTCTGGCTCGCAATCAGGGGGGTACTTATAGCTGCTGGGCGACCGATCAGGTAGACACAAGCATCTGCTTCTGGTCCATCGAGTGTGTTCTCAGCGATTTAACATGAAAAACAATATTGTTTGTGTCAGAATTTGATATACAAAAATTCTAATTCTTGGAACTTGGAATATCTTCAATGCACTCTTCAACTCATAGTTGTTACAATTGAGTGCAATCTCACGAAGAGATTATTACTTAAAATTAATTGAGTATACAAATCAGTAATATCCAATACTGAAATTGAAGAATTATTTTTATGATTTGATAAAAATTGATTTTTTCTTTATATATGGAAAAGATGATCTATTCTGATCTTGAGCAGCCAAAACTATACTTCACAAAGGATATAAAAAAAAACGAAAATATTACGAAAATGACTTCAATTTCAGTGACATTCAAGAGAAAGCACATGAGAACTATGTTTGATCAGTCATCAAATGCCTCTTCAGAAAGGTTCATACGTAATCAAAGAATATTCCAAATTTCAAGGATAAAACATATGCATAAATATATGTACACGTGATCGCTTCACCTACATCAAAATCACAGCTCGGTGATAAGTAATACCAAATATGGAACCGTACCACAGATGCACTCAAATATAAAAATCATAATATATATATATATATATATATATATATATTAAATATATATATATATATATATATATATATAAATATATATATATATATAATATATATATATATATATATATATATGTGGTGAATTAGTGACTGGCATATTGTATAAGCTGATTCTATGTGGGGTTGCAGTCAAGTATGGGGCTGATTAGGAAAACTCTTTGGTATCCGTCAAGCTTTCGGCAATCTTTATTGCCTTCCTCAGGACGACTACAATTGTATGGATTACATTATGAAATTATATATCATTTGTCTGCTTACTAACGTGAGATTGATGTAAAATTAGCACATTAAATGAACAGAAATTCATGAAAGATGAAATTAATTTTGACAATGACAACTTCTATTTCAATCAATTCAAAATCAAGGTGGAAAATTTTGGTCACTGGGCGATATATCTTTCCTGTTATTCATTTCTAGCAAATAAGTATAGATTTGCGTAACATTGTTCAAATCAGTTCTTTTATTCATTGATTCCTTATCATTTTTTATGTGAACCATCTCTAGAAATACAAGAACCCTTAAGAGTCGTATCATATCCCATAAGAGCGACTGTAAACGTAATGTTAATTCATGTGCTCTTTCTGAACATGTAAATGAAAGAGATCATCGGATGGACTATGATAATACGGAAATTCTAGATAACGAGACCAATGAAAACAAAAGAATATTTCTAGAGATGGTTCACATAAAAAATGAAAAGGAATCAATGAATAAAAGAACTGATTTGAACAATCTTACGCAAATCTATACTCATTTGCTAGAAATAAATAACAGAAAAGATATATCGCCCAGTGATCAAAATTTTCCACCTTGATTTTGAATTGATTAAAAAAGAAGTTGTCATTGTCAAAATTTATTTCATCTTTCATGAATTTCTGTTCATTTAATGTGCTAATTTCACATCAATCTCACGTTAGTGAGTAGACAAATGATATATAATTTCATAATGTAATCCATACAATTGTAGTCGTCCTGAGGAAGGCAATAAAGATTGCCGAAAGCTTGACGGATACCAAAGAGTTTTCCTAATCAGCCCCATACTTGACTGCAACCCCACATAGAATCAGCTTGTATATATATATTTTATATATATATATATATATTATATATATTTTCAATATATTATACCAAATAAATAAGAGATATCATATTCTTGTGAAACCCTATTAATTAAACCCTGATATATTATGTGGCATTCATAAGTCTAACAAAACTCCTTATAAAAATATATTATGAACGGCACTGCAATCTATTATCAGATTGACCTTAATAACTCGAAATGTAATTTACTGTACAATCTAGACAGATGTTTTCAGATATCATATCCCCTGTGAAGAGACATCCGACATTCTCGTTAAAAATATATACCAAGATGGTTTATATATTTTCCCGATCAAAAATAATTATCACGTACCTTGCTTGCCTGTTGTCACCAAAATTCACTGATTTTAAATTAATTTCGTAGAAGAAAAGGAAATATGCTCTTAATTCATTAGGTAATTGAACATGAACCCAATTTATTTTTGTATGATGGCTGACAAGTTTCAGAACACACGTTTACAAGTGATCGCTATCGTAGCTCGCTCGGAAAAGGGACGAGAATCGCCTGTTCATTCCTTTTTAACATCATCGTGCAGTCAGAATGACTGCGTTCGCTAACACTATTCTCAGCCGTGATGACTGTTCCATTGCCCACGGTTAAATGTCGCTTAGATTTTCAATAGGGAAGTGAATGAGCATATCAATAAGAAATGTAACAGATATATCGTTACACTGTCAAATATGATTTTAATAATTCCAGGTAAAGTCCTCTCACGCCATAGTAATTCAGTGTGATTGACACGAGATCCCCTCTCTCAAGGGCATCCACAATGCAACTCGCGACTTCCAATAGAGCATCAATTGTGGACTTCCCTGCTCTAAACCCATACTGATGATCGCTGAAAGAGTTATTTATCACAAAATAACGGACCAACTTGTTCTTCAGGATGATTTCCAGAATCTTACCCAGAACCGGAATTATTGAATAGGACGATAATTGTCTACTAGAGACTTATTACCTTTCTTACATAATGGCAAATTTAAAACAGCTAGGAAAATAACCTGTAGATATGCAGGAGTTGAAAAGAAATGTGAGTGGTCTGATAATTGTAACCATGATCCCTTTCATCATTTCACTTGATAAGTCAGAGCAAACTAAACATTTCAATTTTTTTAATGACCTTACTGACTCGATCATTTCCGAAGGCAATATGGGTGCAAGAAAAAAAGAGTCACAAGACGAATAACTAGAACTGAGTAAATCAAGTCTCAGTCGCTTGAGGTAAGCCCGATACTAATCTTTCCGCAACATTGGCAAACAAAATTGATGAAATTTTCAATCGGTAGATCCGATATATCTTGTTCTTTTATCTTTTTGTTGAGTTCGTGATTTATTATTTGCCAGCTAGTTTTTGGCTTGTTTTCTGTAACGGAAATGTAATTATTATAAGCTGTTTTTTAAATTTATTTAACTGAATTCTGTAGGGTATCCGATAAGCTCTGTAGGCAGCGTAACTTTCTGCAGATCTTGTACAGTCGCAAATAGTTTTCAGAGTGGAGAGGTTTTCTCTGAGTTCACGCAGATAGTCATCAAATCATCTGACTGGAGGTTTAATTTGTCCATGGACTTTTTTCTTGGCAACACATTTTTTCCGTGGTGTATCAAAATATCTAGAAAGTTGTTTTGGCATAATCATTTATGTCACAGTTTTCTATGTTGGCTATATTCCAAGAAATATTATCCAATGATGATTTCAGCTCCAATAAAAAAAAAATCATTTATTTGCTTTCGCCATACTGTGGTAGATGGCTCACGAAAATCAGCATTTATGATCATGAATTGTCCGTAGTGGTCAGAAAAACATGGCTCCACGACACCATTTAAAAGAAATCGTTTTCGAGATTTGTCAAGATGTTGTCTATACAGGATGAAGAGTGTGATCAAACACGCGTATCTTCATATATGGTTATGTTCATATTGAAACTATTGATCATACAAATAAGTTCGTCACCTTCAGTAGAATTTGATCTGAAATTACCGTTGAAATCACCGCAAACAATAATCCTGTGATTTAAACTAGGGCATTTTACTAAAAAATTCTCGAAATTATGCAAGAAGACTTCAAAGTTACCTAGTTCAGACCTATAACACGTAATGACAATAATATTGAGGGACAATATCTCAATACTACAAAACTCCGAATATATCTCACTGTTTGAGTTTTTACAGTCAATTTCCCTATATTCAAGCCAGATTTGACAAAAATAGATACACCCCCGTGATCTCTTTTTCCTCTACAAAAATGAGAAGCTAGATTGTAGTTTTGAATATTCATGAGCCTGAGGGCATCATCACTCAACCAGTGTTCAGATAAACAGATGATATCATAATTATTATTTTCTAGGTACGAATTTATTTGGTCCACTTTATTCGAAAGACATTTAATGTTGATATGAAAAATAACTGAACTTTTGTCAATCTTGCCACCTACAATATTTGTAGGCGTATTTTTTATTCTCAGCCATCGTGTAATGAACAAAACACGACACGAACGGTTTAGTTTAAATCACGAAACATTTCTTTTTGAAAAAATTTGAATTGTATTAATTGCAGGATTTTTAGGGAAGAATCAATGCGAGCCGAGTGCGCGTAGGGGCACAAGAAGAGCCCAGATAAAAGTTATGTAATATTATGGAAGAAATAAAGGCTAAGACTATGAAAAAAAAACCTTTATTGAGGCGCCTAGTTATTATATGGTGACAAGAAAGGCGGCCAGACAATTTGCAACCTCAATTAGATTTTAAAAATAATGAAATTAAAATGAATTTTCTTGAAAATGGCTTATTTTCAATTTTCCTAAAAGATAAAATAAATCATGCATATAATCCGGACAGAAAACGGTGTTTCCCGTGTAGTGAAATCACGCTGCAAAACATTGAGCCAGTCTCCTTGTTCAGCGTATACACTCTGTTAGGCCACGCCCCCTACGGAGATAGCGTGGCTATCTAAACCGTGCAGTTTTCTCTCAGATATTTCCGATGCACACACAGCACAAGACAGGTAAACATACAATGATCAGATAACAAGGGGTTTAAAGCACTCAGAGGCTTACTTCATACCACAGGAGGTACGATTTCAATCTCGCAAACGTGCCATTTGCGAGTTGAGGACCACTCCAAGGAGGAGCGGGAAAGGATGGAAGTGGACAGTAAATCTCGTTCACACATAACGTGAAGGGGATTTACTATCCATGGGCGCTCAACCATAAGGGGGGCATGGTGTGTCTCAGATGTTTCCAAGGCCTTCTACAGGTCTGGAACGATGGCCTCATGACCAAAATGGCAGACCTTGGATACCCCACTCCCATAGTGAAGCTGTAAGACTCCTTCCTGCGGGGACGGCGGTGCCATTGTAAAGTTGGCAACGACTTTTCAGCAGTGAGGACCCCAGAAGCAGGAGTACCGCAAGGCGCAGTCTCATCTCCACACCTGTTTTTTATCTACACAGCCAAAGCAAGGGAACAACATCACCAACCTTGCGCTGTACGCAGACGTAGTGGCCAGATCAGTTAACACAACGTAAGTAACCCGGTACCTGCAAGAACAAGCAGACAAGCTATGGAAAATTGAGATGAACGCAGACAAGAGCCAAGCCATACTATTCACCAGAAGACGAACAACACCATCAGGTCATCATGAACGACCAACGAATCCCATGGGCAAACGAAGCCAAATACTTAGGAGTCATCCTAAACAATAGATTGATATTCGGGCAACACGTGGATCAGAGTCTCGGACTAGCAAAGGCAGCCCAAAGAAACCTCAACCCCCTCATAGGACGCAGAAGAACATGGACCTCCAGTTGTAGCTGCTCCTCATCAGGACTATCCTCCTCCCCATCATCCTGTACGCATCTGCTGCATGGGGTCAATACGCAGAAACATACAGGACCAAGATCCAGCGATTCTTTAACGTGAGCCTAAGAATGGCAGTGAACGCTTCCAGATACGTCCCGAATAGATTCATCTACAGGGACCTGAATGTCAATCCAACCCGGTGATACAAGACATCCACGCAAACCTAAACCTGGACGATCCCAGATTTATATTGACATCGTCAAGTGACTGAATATGCGTAAAGTAAAACTGTGGGTGACATTCGAAAAAAATTAATGGTAGCTCCCAAATAATGGAATGATGGAGGTGGCTTTCTTTGGAGGCTTCAAGGCAAAAATTACTCAGAAAATTTCACTCATGTGTTAAAATGTCCATAAGAGGTGTGGAATGGAAAAAAAATTGTCTGAAATCAGTTCATGGATTTTTGTGCAACAAGAGGGTATAAATTGGAACGAGAAACGCCAGTATGCGGAATTGCAAAAATCTTGAAGGACTGGGCTCATAACATGAAGAAAAGTAACGGTGAGGAGTACAACGAAAGCGCCGTGAAAACTATTTGGAATATCTCCGCCAAAATGATTATGGAAGAATACTTCCAGAAATATGGTATAAAAATTGACCCCTTTCAAGATGTCGTGTTTAAATCTGCACGGGACGCAAAAAATGCAAATAGAAGAGACCTACAGGCCCAATATAGTAGAAAAGTGAGCCCAATTGCTCTGGAACTCGAAGAACTGAAAAACTAGTAAACAGTTGTGACGAAGGAACCCCAGAGAGACTACAAAAGAAGGTGTTCTTTGTTTTGTCGTATGAATTGGCGTGTACAGGAGGCGGAGGATGCAGAGCAAAGCTACAGTTTTTCAAGGGAGAACTCGATTACTCAGGCCAAAAAACAAACATAATTAAATACAATCCGATTTTTGGAAAAACTACCCAAGGCGGATCCATGTGCCTCATCTAAGTGGTTAGTAATGAATAAAAATAACAATAATTTTTTTCCAGTTCGATTATTTTACGTAATAACACATAGAAAGTGACCGCTCATTTTTAACTGTCAATCCATTTTGGAAAGTAAGAAATTAATGGTTCAAAAACATACCTGTGAGGCAAAACCAGATAGCAAATTGGACTGAAAAACAAGCAAACTAGGTGAGACATTGAGGGCAACAGCGGTGTCAAATTTGGCAAAGAGCGGAGTTGTTGAGCAAAAACTTATCAAAATAACAGGACATGCCAACTCCAAATATATTGCGAGCTATTTACAGATACATGAAGAAGACCATCAGGCTATCGTTGAAAAAATGCCTAGCAATGAAAATCTACAACCATGCGAGCCAGGAGGAGGTTCGAAATCAACTTCAGTTACGGAGAAGACAAATACTAATGTTTACAATATTACTTACAATAACTGTAGTATCAACTATAACAATAAATAATATGAATCTTTTTGTATTCTTGAAATTCTCTACCATAAACCATTCATTCGTGCTTTAAAAATTAACCAAATAATTCTGAAAAAAAACGTGTAATTTTTTTTGTTGTTTCAAAAAATTGCCCTCCTCCTTCTGAGTCGGGCAATTTATGCTTTGAAACAACGAAAAAAAATTAACTCGTGCAGTTTTAAAAAAACCCGTTTTTTTAGAATTATCGGTAATTTTTAAAGCACTCATGGTATTATCCGCGATAATTTTTTAGAGTTGCATGACCTCAAACAATATAGATATACGCTGGGCAAAAAATAATGTTATACCCAGTATGGCACCAAATATAGTAACTGCGTACGCTGAAATACAACCATTGTCGAAATGTGAGCAATTGATGATATTAAAGTTTCCTATAAAACAACAGAACAGAATCCACACATCAGGATTATTTCGTTACACACTCTGTATTTGAAACAATGAGTTACCATTCGAAAATGTGTTCTGAAATTATTGATACGATAGTAAATTATCTTTTATCTATAAATGACAATCGTTTTTTTTTCAAGGTTGGTTTTCGTTTTAATGAATCTTATCATAATATGGAATTCCCAGAGAGTTTTAAGGTATGATCATCTTCATTTGATAACGCACTAAAAAAGCGACATTAGAATGTAACCCGATAAAATTGCTACAGAAGTATAATTATGCTCAGTTATATACAGTTAACACCTGCGTGAAGTTTGCAGCCAAAATGTCGAACAATGCTGAACATCCATAGGCGTACCCTTTTCATTCCAGATTGGTTCATAAATAAGCATTTATTTTACGAAATATGGAATATTCTGAAATTTCAAAATCAGTGAAATAAAGGGTTGGACATTCTATGAGAAAATACAAAAATAAAATATCGAAAAAGGAAACAGACTATCATTTTCATATTGCAAAGGAAAAATCAAACCATGTCGGAATACATACACAAAATAGCCAGTGGCGGGCCGTCGCACAGTGGTCCCCATGACAAAAAAAACCGAAACAAATTTTTATGCTCAATCGCTCAATCATGAAAAAAATATGATTTTTTTTTTGGCAGAAAGGGGTAGATTTTAGGAGGGGGGGGTTGAAAAAATACGGTTTCGAGCTTTCATTTCGCGGAATTGCTCTGAAGGTGACGGAGAGAAACATGGTAAAAATTAAAAAAAAAATGTCAAATGGGTTTTCAAAAGGAGAGGTTTAAAGAAAACATCAGATTCGCACCTTTTTTGCGGGATTGCTTCTAAGACTGACGAGAATCATGGGCAAAATTTTCAAATAATTCTTGTCACAAGGGGTGGTTTGGAAAATGAATCAGATTCTAGCATTTTTTCGCGCGCGGACTTGCTTCTAAGGCTGATGAGAATCATGGGAATGATATTGAAAAAAAAACGTGGTATTTAGAGGGGGTGGTATCTAGAGGGGGTAGTTGAACAATGAAATCGGATTTAAGTTTTCTTTTTGCTTAATTGTTTTCAAAGCTAACGAAAAAGTTTGTCGCGGAGGGGTTGGTTTCAAAAGGGATACTTTTGGTATTAGGTCAAATGTTTTAAATGATGACTTTTCGAATATTTTTCTTTAATTAGCAAAATTAGTACCCAAACTCATCTCAAAATATTATTTATAATATAGACAGTCACCTTTATAGCAAAAAAGGCGATTTTTTTACAAGATATTGAAGTGTTAATTCATTGTGCGTCAAAATATATTTGATGCGTTTGAGATACACTCTTGCAGAGGCTCCCAATTAATCAAATATTTTTGAAAAGTGCAAGTATGAGCAAGCAAAGTTTTAATATGTTTTTATAGAGATTTCAGGCTATCCATTAGATATTTTTTCAGAGCGGAAAGTCGTAGCATTTTTTGTAAGTCTAACGAATGTTGAAGATGTATGCACGTTCATTCTAATAACAGCACGGAAAATAACTATTAATAACTGACTAGATTATCGACCAATTCACCTTATCAAACATGAAATAAAAACTACATACCTTTATCGACTTTTCACGTCAGTTTCACAGGAATTATCCACAAGATGTTCTTTCTGGAGCTAATCGCACTCGGAAGAAAAAGTACACGTATGAGGCCGAGAAACGTTCACGATATAATGGCCGTCTTTCAGGGGCTGGAGAGAGCAAATAATCAGCCGCAAATCTGAGATGAGATTATCTGGTCTTTTGTTCACCACCTCACGAAGCGTATACGAAAACTTCACAAAATTCGAATTAGTTCCACTTTTTCGTAATTTTGGACCACTGTGCGTCGGAAAGGTCAAAAATATTAGAACAAGCGGACTCTCACTTTGATATTCTACTGAGAAGATCAAACCCCCATTGAGTAACATACAAGCAAAATATAGCCTGTGACGAGCCTTTGGAGAAGAATCTTGGGAAAGTTACATTACTTGAATGATAATCGGCGTAGAGGTTATCCCCTTTTGTCTTCCATAATATTCTGAAGCAAAACAACTCAATTGTATATCCATGAATTGGCTCGGAAATGAATATAGCGTTCGAATATCTTCTATGTGTTGGCAATTCCAAATATAAAAATGGAAAAAAACTCAAAATAAAACTTATTATAATACAATACCTATGCGTTCAATCAGTGCTTATAACCCTCCGCAGAATCGAATACTTCCTGAGCCACTCGATGTGCTTCTGATGGAAATAGATCAACCTGTTTTGGTCATGGGTGATCTAAACACTGAGCACGTACAATTGAGTCGTGTTACCAACGTAATGATAGACGGTTGAGGCAACACAATGACAGGCATGAATACCAGATGAGCCGACGCATTTTGGTCCGTACAGGCCTGATGTGCTTGACTTTGCCCTGGCCACCTGGAACTGGGATGTTCACGTCCTCAACGAGTTGAGCTCTGATTACAAGCCGGTGATACTGTCATTGGGGGGAGATCCTCCGCCCAAGACGGATCGTATGCTGTGTTTTAAGGTGAATTGAGATAGATTCCGTTCGCTCCTGGTGACTGGTTATTGTGCTCCTGGGAGAATAGATTATCCACTTGAGTTGAATGATGCCGTAGCGCGTTACTAACTCACCATGAAAAATTCTTTGGAGGATTCCTTCCGCAGGGAACTGGTTCCTGAATTTCATGACAAATTCCCTCTAAGGATTGAAAATCCCATTCGCGAGATAAATCATGCCAGAAGAGCACACCAAAGGAGTCTGTTTCCTGCGGACAGAATAGGAATTGAAAAGGAAGGTTAGAGAAAACATTTGGAATTTAGAAATGAAAGATTTGGCATTACCCTTCAACATGATCAACTTTGGAAAATTATTCAAAAATCAAAATAAAAAAAGTCCGATTTCTCCCCTATTCATGGTGAGGCCGTAATGTGAGTCCAAAGCTCAAGCTTTTGCAGTCTCGATGGAAAGACAATTAAGGTTGAATGAGCATCCTGACGATGATCTGGATTGTAATATTTTGCTGGAAAATTGGGTCCACCGCACCCTTAGGGAACCCAATCATGATAACATTCAGCCGGCCACGTTGGATGCACTCAAAGCCCATATCAAGGGATTAAATCCCAAAAAAGCGCCTGGTTATGATGAAATTACCAATTGTGTGATTAAATATTTTCCGGATAACCAAGTGCAGTCACTATTAAATATTAATAATAACTCCTCGCATCTTGAGAGAGAGAGAGAATGCCATTGTGGTTATGATTCCGAAACAGTGACAAATCCCGACCTTCCCGCGAAATTATCGGCCGATCAGTCTGATTTGCAGTTCAACTAAGTTGGCTGAAAAAATTGTTTTGGAAAGGCTTGACGAAGAAGTGGAGGATATTAATGTCCAAACTAATGAACAATTTGGTTCGAGACGTGCTCACTCCACCAAGATTCAGGTTATGAGGCTGGTGGAGGACACAATTTCATTGCTAAATACTAACAATAGCGCTCACATCGTTTTGCTAGACATCAGCAGAGCTTTCGACAGAGTGTGGCACGAAGGCCTACTGTCAAAGCTGTTGGATTTCCATCTACCGCTTAGTTTGTTTCAGTGGATTGAATCGTTGCTGTTAGGTAGGACATTTCAGGCCAGGGTCGACAATTTGCTCTTGAATTCTAGAGGAATTGAGGCTGGCGTTCCTCAGGGAGCAGTGCTGTCTCCTGTATTATACGCCTTCTACACCAAGGAGTAAACATGTGGAGATTTCTTTATTTGCTGACGGTACGGCTTTGCTTTCCCCTGCAGCCGACCACTTGATAGGTGTCGTTTATTTGCAAAATGCATTAAACAACCTCCAGCAGTGGTATCTGGAGTAAAAAATAAAGCTGAACCCTGATAAAACACAGGCGATATCCATGTGTTGTAAGAGAAGCAACCTGTATAGGAGAATCACTATCTCTGAAAGGGAGATAAAATGGTCAGAGCGGTTCAAGTACCTGGTAGTAACTTCTATCAAAAGTATTATTGGAGAAGGCAATCAAAACGTATTTGAATATGCATTAGCTCACGAGAATCCGCCCATGACGGAAGCCACTGACTATAACATAGACGGCACTCTGGAGTTGTTACTACTGCTGACCGTTGGAGGAGTAAATACCGCTCGTCTGACCAACCAATCTCACGATTGCTCGTTATTTTTGTTAAAGCTAGGCCTCAACTATACTGGGTGCTATTAGTCTATTGACCAACAACTGGACAACCTTCCAGAGCGGCTTGAGGAGCTATCTCACTCAGTATTAATGAAGCGTCAGGCTTAATTTGACAGTACAGTTACCAATCTCGGATAGTTCGGAAACAATAATTCACTTAGGAGTAAAATATATAGAAAGTCAAAATTGATTTGAATATAAGATTTACTTGAATGTGAAATACATATAGAATGCCTAATAAAATAACTATTCCTCAGTTACTTTGGCGATTGCTACTATTACTACTTTTGTTGAATCAATAGTTGACTCTACTATAAAATCAATAAGGGAGTAGTTCCTTAATATCATATGAATATATGCCGTGCCAAATAAACAGTTTCATTCTCCTACCCTCGACTGCAGAACACACGACGTTTTAACGTTACTTGATTATTCTTTTGGATTACCGATTTCTTCATTACGCGCTCACTGGTTCATTATATGATTATTTAGTTTCATTGTGGAATATTAATTCTATTCGTTGAGTTATTACTGAGAAAATTTCTGTTGTTTACACTTTCATTATTTTCTGCATACTTTTGATAAACTGGCTACTTTATGAATAAACCACGAAGTCAACACTTATTTTGTATCAGAAGATAGCTATGCATCTTTACTAGATGAAAATTGATTCCACTGGATGCCCTTCATACTATGATGGCATCCGCTAAACTGAACGTCTCTCTGTATTCGCTGAACTGAGATTGACTCCCTGGTTATGGAGATTCTTATATATATATATATATGTATATATATATATATATATTTCTTAATTTCTTGACCACATATGTTTATATTCTTTATTTTCTAGGAATAAGGGCCTTAGTCAGTCTATAAATTTTTCATTTCATTCGACGTTTCGATCTTGTTTATGTCATCTTCAGGTAACTTTAAAATAATGTAAAACATGTGAAGGTTAAAAACATAATACGTTACATAACATCAAATAAGTTTGAAAATTGAAAGAGACATTAAAAACTTACAATATGAATAAACTATTATTCTTTCATTTCATGTTTCATGATTGAATGAACGTTGTTAAATGTCTCAGATTGCTGGTATCGGGTTTGTTTTATTTTATCGTTTTTTTTTTTAATAAAATACATTGGAGTTATATTCTTGGGTTTTTTAATAAATTTATTGTTGTGGAGTGTTTAAAATGAGTTATTGTAGATTTGATTGAGATTTTTTATGTCGTTTCTATTGTTAATACTGTTTGTATCTTCCTTTATATGAATCATTTCGAGAAAATTTCTAACTTTTGGATTTTTTTCTTTTGTCAAAATTTCAACCTTGTCAAAATCGAATTAATGTTGGTTTTCCTTTGTGTGTTTAGACAATGCTGTGATGTCCGTCTTTGGGTATTTGTGGGCTTGAATTCATTTCTGTAGGTATTGTTTGGATTGACCAATATATGTACTTTCGCAATATTTACATGGTATTTTATATACGGTGTGGGTTTGTTTATTTTTTGGAATTTCAGGTTTTAATTTTGAGTATAAAAGGTTATTTGTATTTTGTAATCGATGTGCTATTGTTATGTTGTATTTTTCCACCGTTTTGTTGATTTTATTGCAACATGCAACTTATCAAAATTCATCTCAGAAATTCTCACTAATGTTAATGGAAAAAATGACCACTTCGTGAAAAACTCCTGGGAATTTGTAAAATTCATTAAAAATACAACAATTCCAAAAAATCATATGATTATCTCACTAGACATAGTATCCTTATACACAAACATTGATACAAAATTAGCAATGAACGTTATAAAAGAAAAATGGCACGAAATTGAAAATCACACGACATTAACATTGCAAGAATTTCTGAAAGGAATTGAACTTTGTCTAACTTCAACATACTTTCAATACGAGAACAAATATTATTCACAAATATTTGGAATAGCAATGGGTTCTCCAATTGCTGCAACCATAGCAAATCTTGTAATGGAGTATGTGGAAGAAAAAGTCATCAGTTCACTAACATTTAAACCAGTTTTCTTCAAAAGATATGTAGATGAGTGCCCAACTTGTATACCTATTGACAAACTAGATGAAATTCTGGAAAAATTCAACAACTATCACCCCAGATTAAAATTTACAGTAGAAAAAGAAACCAATCAACAAATAAACTTTCTTGATACATCTATAAAATACGAAAATTTGGGAAAATATTTCACAAACTGATTCACTAAACCCAACTCATCAAATCGCTACACAAACTATTTGTCAAATGCATCACTTAGCTTTAAAAAAAATGGTAACCGAGCCATAAAACTGGCTCATACAAAGTTCAGAAAAAGTAATTTATAAAAAATAAAAAATATCCTAAAAGAAAATAACTACCCAGATGACTTCGTGGAAAAAACGATCAAAAAAAGGATACATGCTATTTATAATGGTAACAATAAAACAAACAAAAAACAACAAAATATATACCCTTACCATACGTACAAAAATTATCCAATAAAATCAACAAAACGGTGGAAAAATACAATATAACAGTAGCACATCGATTACAAAATACAAATAACATTTTATACTCAAACTTAAAATCTGAAATTCCAAAAAATAAACAAACCCACACCGTATATAAAATACCATGTAAAGATTGCGAAAGTACATATATAGGTCAATCCAAACAATACCTACAGAAACGAATTCAAGCCCACAAATACTCAAAAACGGAAATCACAGCATTGTCCAAACACACAAAGGAAAACCAACATAAATTCGATTTTGACAAGGTTGAAATTTTGACAAAAGAAAAAAATTCAAAAGTTGGGAATTTCCTCGAAATGATTCATATAAAGAAAGATAGAAACAGTATTAACAATAGAAACGACATAAAAATTCTCAATCAAATCTACAATAGCTTATTTTAAACACTCACTTCACAACAATAAATTCATAAAAAAAATAAAATAGTAAGCTGATCTTCACTTCTCTACACGGAAAAGTCTTGCATGAATTATAGCTATAGAGCCCTCGTACTTTAACTGAATATGTCGAACACTCCAATGTATTTTATTAAAAAAAAAAACTATAACAGATAAAACAAACCCGATACCAGCAATCTGAGTTATTCAACAACGTTCATTCAATCATGAAACATGAAATGAAAGAATAATAGTTGAATTATATTGTAAGTTTTTAATGTCTCTTTTAATTTTTAAACGTATTTGATGTTATGTAACGTATTATGTTTTTAACCTTCACATGTTTTACATTATTTTGAAGTTACCTGAAGATGACATAAACAATGTCGGAACGTCGAATGAAATAAAAAATATATAGACTCACCAAGGCCCTTATTCCGGGAAAATAAAGAATATATATATATATATATATATATATATATATATTATATATATTTATATATATATATATATATATATATATATATATATATATATATCTTGGTGTCGAAGAAACTGCTGTGGTCATAAATTATGTGTTATGTGTCTGAGGGTACTCTGCGGACTATTTCAATCGCATTCCTTTCGCGTTAATATTTCTCTCCCGGCTGTCGGATAATCGTTAATTATTCAACCATCGCAGCTTTGAGCTCAATAAAATTAATTTCCTGTACGTAATTATGTTCGGTCTGTTTCAACTTCTGTGTTGCCGCTGTCATCTTAACCTATGACACCTTTTTGATGAGTGGTGCTGTCATATCAAATATTTTACGAGATGTTCACATCCCTTCTCGGAACTCACCCCACATTCCTGCCTCCTAATTCACTAGCAGACGAAATAAAACAGTCGTTCCCTTTTTACTGCGGTATTCTTCAGTCAAGGCTACATGGTTATGGTAACATTAAAATAACTTGGCTGATCGTGCTCATCACAGAGTAATGGGTTACCTACTGATCCATACAGGGTACCAAAATGTTATGGATGGAAGAAATATTTCCCCAACATGTTGGTATATTTGAATTGAGAAAATAATTGTCGGAATTAATTTTATGAATTTTTAGTCCTCTTGGTTTGAAACTTCTGTTGCATGAATTATATTTCACTTCCTCCCTGGCAGATATATCTGATTTTGACATCACGATTTCACAAGATGTCAAACAGAAAATATTCTTCAAAAATGCAAAACTCACATGAATCCTCCGTCCACCAATGTTTTGCTTTTCTCTTCAAAATTGGAACCGTTTATTCCAAAAATAAACTCGATATATGAGGTGATATACCTACTATACGTTTTTCTTAAACATGGTGTAACTATTGCTTCTTTCTATTGTGTCGGCAATATTCCGCTCGTTAGAGTTGAATTGAGAATATGTAGTAATGGTGTTGAAATATAAATATGAGAGTATTTGATTGATTTTATTGAAATACCGACTGGTCCTGGAGAAGATACATTCTTGAATTATGTATGTATATATCTTCTCTATATTTATTGTTCAATATTCATACCAGTTACTAGATATGTCCAAATATAATTATGGAAACTCATAGAGTAAATGAAACATATCTCACGCATACGCTAATTGCCTTAATTATTAATCTTTGTGGTAATTTGGATGTAAATATTTCGTAAAAAAGTTCATCTCAATTATTTTTCTATAATTTTATCACTCTTATAATTGTTATGAATATAAAAAACTTTTCTTTCTAAACTCATGTTTAATGATTCAACCTGTTATAACGTCCGCAATCTTTATGCTGAAGAATAAAATGACTGACAGAACCAGAATTTCCACAGCACATTTCCAATTCAAAATACCCATGTCGCCTCATTTCCTTTAATTCGCCCGCCTTTAAGATGAGAACGTATTCAAATGGCTTCAGTCTACCCAGATATTCCATAAATAAGTACAAGGAGGAACTCGGCCCAGCGTGGTGTATAATTCATTGAAATAATTCTGTTTACCCCATCTTAATCATAATATAAGATGCTCGTCAATATTTGCCAAGGTTTTCCGACTCGCCCCAGGAGATCCAATTATGCTATTGCTGCGATGTAATGAAGTCAAAATTCTATGAATATGTATATTTGCTGAAATGGTTACTAGAATGTCCTGTTTTGTCCTCAAACAATATGCAGGACATTTTCAAATCGCTTCACTAATGGAATCGCAGACATACCGGACAGAGCCGAGCCAGGATTTTAGTGCTTGCTGTCGATATTTATTTTCACATTGAACAGAGAATGACACTTTAGTAAATCCAACATCCATCGGGTGAAACCAGTGGTAGATATGGATGATTTCGACCAAGTTACAATTCAGAATGTGATCTATGATATGTACAAAAACGGTTAGTATTTTATATAGATTCGTTCATCATACAAATGTTGTTTTTACGAAGTAGAAAAACTCAAAGTCGTCTCCACAATTTAATATCACAATCGATTAGTTATGTGATGGTGGATAGGTAAAGAACATCGATTGATACATATTTTGAACCTCTATAGGTTCATCATCAGCGGAGTGTAAAATTCTACAATAAAGGAAGAGAAAAGATGTAAAACTATAGGTAGTAAAATACAAAATGTGTTACTTACATGGAAAAGAAAAAATGATTGGTAAAAAATTATTATCAATTATAAGTCAAGAGTTCATAATTGAAACAAATGACAGAATGAAGTTGTATATCCTTTATTTAAATCTAGGGAGGCATCTTTTCTCGCTCATTCTAACATATGTATTTATCCCTTAACATGAAATTCATCACCTCATCCCTAATGCAATTCTGAAAGGTTTTGTTTTTTTCCAAATAGCTGTCGTTTTAAAAATCAAATTGAGATACTGATCAAGAAATTTAACTGAATGATTACATTTTTACTTTGAACTTTATTCTCAATGAAATCAAAATATTTTATTTCGATTCCTCACAAAACCGTAGAATAGGTATAGCTTATGAATGTATTCATATAATTTTGTTTATACGTAGGAAGATCCTTTGACACAAACATGATTTAACATTGTTCAAATCACCGAAAAAGTAAAATAGCAAATCAAAAGTAGGTATAGTTATTTTAATCCCAATTGGAACGGCAATTAAAATGAGAGCACTACGAGGAGTGTTCATATGCACTGCCCGGCAAATGGGAAATTTATATACTATCAGTGCATCAAGCAAACTGATGTCGTCAAGTTATTTTATATCGGCTAATGTCCTTAGCCTCCCTAGATTTGAAAAAGGGATACACAATTTTTAAAGGCAAACCTTCATTTGTCATTTGTTTCAATTATGAACTCTTGACTTATAATTAATAATAATTTTTCACCCATCATTTTTTCTTCTCCATGTAAGTAACACATATTGTACTTCACTACCTTTTCTCTTCCGTCATTGTAGAATTTCACACTTCGCTGATATGAACCGGAAAAAATTTTTCCTCCCCATCACATAACTAATCGATTGTGATATTTAATTGTGGAGACGACTTTGAATTTTTCTACTTCGTAAAATCATAGTACTCCACTTTGATATACATTGGACTTCTACCACAGGTTATACAAATGTTGCATAACATTTTCATGGAAAATGAGGCAGACTGTGAAAATACAAACTCGTAACTGTCAATTTTGTAAGATCCATAAAGCCAAACCTGCGGAGTAAATTGATTTGGCCACTCACAGTGAAATTCAAGAGAAGCCTTGTTTACCTGTTTCAATACCAGAGCAGTCCACATAGAAATAGCCAATTCTTTGGATACCGATTCGCCAATGATAGTAATAAGGATAATTATTTCAAGAGGAGGACGACCAACGGAATTGCATCCAGACAACGGTACGAATTCCGTTGGAATTGAATGAGGGATGCCAAAATATTCGGAAGAATTAGATCAAAACAAAATCGCAACAGAGATTGGATCAAGTGATATAAAATGGTTAATTACCTTATACACCTGCAGCAACTCATACCGAAGGAGTTTCGGAAAGAATGGTCCACTTAGCAGGTTTTGTGAAACATATTGAAGGAACAACATCCAAAAGAAAATATTATCACAACCGTTCTCTTAGAAGCTGAAAACTACAACTACAGACCAATCATATATATTTCCAGTAAGAAAAATTATTAGGAAGCTCCAATCACCTGTGACGTATTTTTTGTCCAGGGGTGTGGTATTTTGATAATCGTTGAAATCTCTAAATTGCAGCACTTGGTTACTGGACACCGGTTGCTATTATTTGAACAAAGAGACAGACAGACAAAGGTGTCTTCACACTTACTTAAAACCTTATTTCGTGAATTTTGTTATGTGTTAGATCTCACACTGTTTATATAATATTTATTACAGAATGATGCTATCGGTCTGGCAACTTCAACCACGCATGGGATAATTGAAGTATGTATATTGCTAGTAAGTCGGTATTACCATAATGATACTTTTATTACAAAAAATAATTCCAATGGAAATTTCCTTTCACACTACCTTGCAACCATCTCCTTCACACTACCGTGAAACCTTTTTATTTGCCTGAAACGAGAAAGTCAATTCAGAGTGTAACATAAACATCAACTGATTTAAACAAATTTCATTATGTGTTATTTCTCGCACTGTTTATATAATATTCATTACAGAATAATGCAATCGGTCTGGCAATCTTAACCACGCATAGGATAAGTGAAATATACATATTGCTGGTAAGTCGTTATTACAACAATAATACTCTTATATTACAAAAATTTATTGCAATGCCAAATCTGTATTACCACATTATTCTCATATTGTACAAATTGATGTTATAACTCCATTTTTATTGAGAAAATAAAGAGTTGTGATTTCATTAAACGGTTATCAATATTGATTTGTTGAAAATATGAACAGAATGTTCAGAAAATCAGATGTGGAATCATCTGCGACTGAAAGATAAACTTTAGTCATTATCTTCCATCAATTGAGAATGTTTCCCTTTTCAACCGACGAAACCAAAAAGGAGGAGGTTCTCTATTCGACCCGTATATTTTATGTTTTTCCATCATATTTTTTTATGTATGATCACGCATAACTTTTTACTGAGGCATCCGATTTCAATAATTCTTTTTTCAGTGGATAGGGTGTACTTCGAATTTGGTCCCATTCGAATTTGAAAGATGAAATCCACCCGTAAGGGTAGCGAAATGGAGGATATTGATCACTCACCCTCTGAATTCTGGTCCGTTAACCGATTCTATCAGGCATAACTTTGTACTAGGTTCTTCGATTTGGATGATTCTTTTTTGAATAGATAGGGTATATCTTATATCTGGATTTCGAGAGGAATTAGTCACCCTTACGGGTGGAAAAATAGGGGATAATTGATTTTTCACTAGTGAACATTGGCACACACATACGTAGTTGACAATGACAGATCGCTACTGACATTATTCTTGTTCCACATTCGTCAAAATCAGTATATTTTATGAGAGGATGGAATGATATAGGAAGTAATGAAATAAACTAACCAAAAAAAAAATTAATTAAAAAAAAAAATTTTCAACTGGTAATAGTTGAAGTAAGGTGGGTAAGTAAGTATTTTGGAAGTAATCAAAAAACAAGTAGGTAGTAATCGGTAGATTTTAACAACAAAAAATTGAAAAATAAAAACTTTTTAACAAAAAATTAAACCGACGAAATATGGAACTGGAAAGTAAAAGATAAAAACTTTTTAACAAAAAATTAAACCGACGCAAAAATCAACTGAAAAGCAATAAATAAAATAAACCTTCTTAGTCTAAATGACAATTGAGCTCCTAAACTAATGTAAGTAACTGATTTTGAGTCGGCGCCAAACAAACTAGCGATTGAATTAGGTGAAGCGTAAAATGATGGCAGCGAGATGCACGGCTGCGTTTTGATGACTTCTTTCATAGATAATGATTTTCGATAATTGTTTGTTTGGCGCCGACTCAAAATCAGTTACTTACATTAGTTAAGGAGCTCAATTATCATTTAGACTGAGAAGGTTTATTTTATTTTTTGCTTTTCAGTTGATTTTTTCGACGGTTTAATTTTTTGTTAAAAAGTTTTCAACATAGTTATCAATATTTTTCGGATTCTGGAACCAATCTCTCCTATAATACCGTTTCGTGGAGGGTTCAGGAATATATTTTTCCAGGCTTTGGTATTTAATTTTTTTCCTTTTTAAATTAAAACCCCTATATTCTCAAGTATGCACTTTCCACATCACCCTTGGTTTGGACCCTGAGTTTTATGTGGGCTAACTAACCCCAACTTTGATACGTCGTACCACCCCTTTGTCATGGCCAATTCGGCAATGATTCAAATGTCCCTACTTCTGCCTCTTACTGAGCATAAATTTACCTGGAGGGAGTCATAATCACATGGCTAGGATTTGAGTACGAGGCATCAAACTTATTTCTATAAAAATTTACATAGAATTGATCAACTTAGAAAATGCTTATATTCACCAAATCACCTTCAAGAACCGGACGATTAATAACATTCCGAAAATTCATTCATCGGCGACACCTTACGCATTCTGAGTTTTTGGGTTCCTAGATCCCCTTTCCTCTGGGTTACCCACTGAAAAACCACCCGGTAGGCTCGTCTGGTTAAATACCTCAGACGACACTTGTGCCTTCTGGCCCATTGTCTAGCCTGTTGTTCCCTCCTACAGCACCCATTCCAGTGATTTCGTGCCCTGCACAATGTTGTACACGCCCTTCACTGGATGTGTGCTGTACCGTCTCGGTTCAGCAATTGGTTGCCCAAGAACTGACTGTCTTCTGCGATCCAAGGCCCCGCAGTTGCACAATATGTCTGATACTGTTTCTGGTTCCCTGCCGCATAATTTCTTTCACTGGCGCATGTAATAATTTTCAGTTGTCTCCTATTTAAGGTTTACAGGTCTGCTGTTTTTTCCATCACGAGCATTTGCTATATTATTTCCCGTGTCTGTTTCCTGGAATGTCATTCCAGTATTGTTGGTGTTTTGGTATTTTTTCTGGAACCAGTTTTCTACTTACGCTCGTGCCGTGCACTTCGGTACCTCGAGGGTCTGTTCTGGCCTGGTTCGTTTTCCGATCCTCTTTCAGCGAATTCGTAGGCTTTTTCCTGGCCCTGAGTCCTGGCACCCAAATTTGCATGACGCGGTTTTGTTCTGCTAGAATCGTCAGATCCTCTTTGCAGTTCCATACCAGTTGGGACGTCACTTTCTGACTACTTCGAGCCTTCAGTGCCGCCTGACTGTCGGAGAGAATGTGAATCTGTTTTCGTCTTGAGTAAATATTACTATGGTTGCTTTTGAGGGTTTGAATTCGATCTCTCACAGTCTGTCCATTTGGTTACCAGGTTCAGGGCCAGAGCGCAAAGATATATATCAACTGATATATATCTTGATTTATATCCGGATATTTATCAAATGAATATCAAGATATATATCAATATTGTATTTACTTATAGAAAAACTGGCAACCGCGCCGATTGCTCGATTCCGACATTTCCGAGACTTATCAATGAACCGGCAACCGCGCCGATTGCTCGTTTGGTATCGGGGGTTGTATTTTTTAAATCGACGCGACGCAGTAAGTTCGATAAACAATACGATACTTGAGACTGGGTAGTGGGTGTTATTTCAAAATGCCAAAACCAAAGCATTTAGTGTGGTTGAATTTTGATTGTATAATAAAGGGCCAGATGTAAAAAATGTGCTGAAGAATTGCGGGGTATTCCCACGAGGACCCAAAAACATTTTGAAAAATGCGATGTTGATGCGGATGAGAACGATCTTGAAGCACAGGAAAACAGACAACAAATAGAAATTCAAGTTCAAGACCAAGATCAACATGAAATCCAATCAACGAGTAGTCGAAGTAAATAAATAGTAATCTGCTGGTTTTATCAAAATGTTGATGTTCTTATGTTTTATTTTAAAGTGCATCTCAAAAACTTGGTTTTTTGTTTCGTGCCAAGAGCTATTTCACCCCCACTCAGCTGCTTATGATCTATAAGGCACAGATCCGACCTGTCCTGGAACACTGTTCCCATATTTGGAGCGCGGCACCTAAACATATCCTGAGGCTATTGGATTCTGTCCAAAAAAGGGCAATTCGTCTCGTCGGTGATGCCTCGCTTACAAACTCGCTCACTTGTCTGGAACACCGTAGAAAAGTTGGCGATTTGTCTCTATTTTATAGATATTTTCATGGGCGATGCTCTTCTGAAATATCAACAATCGTTCCTGCTTTGACAGTCTCTTCGAGACTAACCCGTCAAGTTCAGTCATCACACCCCTTCGTGGTCACTTTGGAGACCTGCAGAACATCCCTTTCTCGTTCATCCAACGAACAGCGAGGCTTTGGAACTCATTGCCTAGGGAGGTGTTCCCCGAGGCATACAACCTTCAGAAATTTAAGAAGAACAGCAACTCCTACCTTCTTTCCCTTGGTTCCCACGATGTTCTCTGAACATTACAAGATATCCCTTTTCGTGGGAACCAAAACATAAAAAAAAAACATAATATGATTTGATTATCAAAGAGGTGATCAATGAAAAATCCTGCATCTAAAATGTGTCACCAATTCAAGCTCAATGATGGGTGGTTATCAATAATAATATACATTGAAATGGATTATTTATAAAAAAATTAAAATGAGCGAGATTTAGCTAACCTGTGTTCCAAAGAAGAAACAGAAAACAGGTCAACTGTGTTCCCTGTTCCTTCTTCTCTGAGACACTACTATTACTTTTTTCTATTTTAGGTGATCAGTCTTCCCTTCCATTGCCCAAAAAAAAACATCTGAAATAAATGTTGTGAAAAATGCTTATGCAATAGTAACAACACAGTCTTATGGCAACAAAATAAATAAGCAAATTGGGAAATACTTTTATGCTAAAAATACTTCATTTCGGCATGCAGATCATAGAGATTTTAAAGAGATGTGTAATATTATGAGACCCGGGTATAAACCCCCATCTACATATCAAACAGGGGGACCTATACTATAAAATGTCTATGGAGACATAGAACAAGAATGTAAAGATAAAATTCCAGGGGAAACAGTTTTCATGTCACTAGATGGCTGGTCCAGTGTCAAAAACGAACCGATTGTGTGCTGTTCAATTATAACACAAAATTGCGAGTTAATATTAGTTGATAGTATAGATACCTCAGGAAACTCTCATACTGCTGAATACCTAAAGCAAATCGCAATTGAAAGTATAAACCAAGCGGAAGAAAAATTCTAAGTTGAGGAGAATACTTTTGTATCCGATAATACGGGAAATGCGAAGAGAACTTGCCAGTGATAAAACTGATATTTTAGGATATGGTTCTTCAGCACATCTCTCAAATTTGTTAGCTGAGGATATGAAAATGCCTGGAATCACAGAGCATATATTACAAGTTGTAAAATATTTCCGTAATAAACATTCTCCATCAGCTATTTATGAACAAGCAGGCAAATGAAAACTTATCCTACCTCAAGAAGTCAGATGGAACACGATGAGTGATTGCATTGGGTGTTATTTAGAAAACAGGGGCATACTAGTACAAGTGTACCAAGACAATAAACACAAAGTCGACGTTGACATTTGTAACATAATAAATAACAATCATATAGTAGTGAACGCTAAGGACTTTTTGGCAAGGTATCATCCAGTTTCAGTGGCAGTTGATAGGATGCAAGGTGATTCAACTACGATTTCGGTTTCCGTGGAAATTTGGATTCAACTGGAGATGGACCTAAAAGACCAACCAAGACACATCAAAAACTTGTATTATATAAAAAGGAATATGGCTCTAGGCTCGCCTCATTTCTTGGCAAACATGTTGGACCATCGATTTCTGGGTCAAAGACTCACTAATGAAGACAAAGAAAAGGCATACGAATATTTAATATCTATTATTGCAGATTTCACTCCCTTTGTAAGTCTGAGCCATTTCCTAAATTCCTGTTTGGGGCAAGTTTCAGAAAAACCCATCCTCTAATTTGGTGAAAATCAATAACAATACCTGAATCAGATTGGCCTGTTGAGAAACTTTTTCTTGACCTCTGTAATCAATTATTCACAGCAGTAGCATCTACAGCTGGAAATGAGCGTTATTTCTCCAGCTTTGGACTTGTGCATTCCAAATTAAGAAATAATCTAGGAACGGAAAAGGCTAGCAAACTAGTATTTTCATTTGAATATTCAAATAACGATTCCAAACAAAAACATGATGATTTGAAATAGATTATTTGGAGATTCCAAAATGAAGAAATTGACAATTGACATTGACGAGTTTGACGAGAACTAATTTTTCAAAATGTTATTTTATAATAATAGAGTTATTCCTTTTTTATTTTCATGTTGATATATTGAAGAGTATATCAATTTATTTATGAAGGAATTTATGTTTTCGTTTAAAAGGTTATTTTTTTATTCGTTATTTATCTATTAGCATTATATGGTTTTTCGCTTTAACGTACTATAATTTCACATTTTACCAGCATACTCAATTTATCATTTAGTTTTACATGGTTTTTCTATATTTAGGTTTGAATAAACTTACTATTTCTGTTTTCCATTTTGTAAGTTTTTTTCGAAAATATCATATATCACATTTGGATATACAGGGTGTAACATAAGTACGTTGAAATATTCGAGTGACGTATTCCTGAGACAATTTTAAGAAAAAAAATCTATATAATCTTGTGTCCGAAAATGCTTCGTTTCGGAAATACAGGGTGTTGAAATTGAATTTTTTTGTTCGCTTTTTAAAAATAACTTTTGCGAAAAATAAGTTATTTGCACGAAATTTGGTACCCGGGGTTTTTTTGACGTGGGAAATCATAATTTCGTATTCATTTTCATTTAACATCTAGAGGGCGCTGTCATTATTTATTTCAAATTGCCCTAACATTTTTGACAGTAAACTTTTGGTACTTTTCATGAATAAACCTCATTCCCACACCTTTTCCAAGTAAAAAAGATACACTTCCTCAACAACGCTGGAGGTGATCGTTTTCGAGATATTTACAATTTTCTATATCGATGCATGTTACTTAGCTCCTAGGGCGCTAAGTGAAGTTGCTGAGAACATTACAAAAACTAAGTATGTGGTAGGTCTTGTCAAAATAAACTACTTTTATTCTATGAAATGTTTATCGAAAAATGATTTGTTTTCGAGATACAGATTGTTGAAATTTTTCAAAATATGGTCAGTTTTTGTCATAAGTTTTTTGCAATTTCAGTTATTTCCATCAAACTTTATTCGCAGTATACCCGGACAGACTTCTTCTGAACTGAGCATTATCAAACTGCTTAATCAGTATAGGCAAATTTGATTTGATGAATTTTTGTCACTCTCCGCTTGCAAATTTAGTTAATTAAATCGAGTAGGCTATGAACGTTCGTTTATAAAAATAGAAGTTCTCTGTCACATTTTCAACTATTAATTGACAAATTCACAGTTCGGAGTTCATGAAGTGATTTTTTGGTACCATGCCCGAATGCTGAAATGGCTGATATGGTTTTTGCATACGGCTTGGCTGACGGAAATTCAACCGAGGCCAGACGCATCTATCAGGAAAGGTATCCTCAACACGTCATTCCTTGTGCAGCGACATTTGCGAATATTTTTCGGCGACTTTCCGAATCTGGAAGATTTCAAAGGAATTCTGCATTAGGACGGTCACGGACTACGAGAATTGTGGAATTGGAGGAGGCGGTTCTCGAAGAAATTAGTGAACATCCAGAGACAAGTACAAGAAGAATCAGTCAAACTTTAAATGTGAGTCACATGACCGTTTACAGAATTTTGAAGGAACAGCAATTATAGCCTTGTCATATTCAGCGGGTCCAGGCACTTAAGCTACGTGAATGTTCTCAATGGCTTCAAAGAAAAGTCGAACAACATCACCAAATTTCATCGAAAATCCTCTTCACAGATGAGGCTTATTTTTCAAGAAACGGTATCATGAACTTCCATAACAACCACATCTGGGCGGAAGATAACCCACATGCAATAACGCAAACTGATTCCCAAGACAGATTCTCTTTTAATATATGGGTAGGCATAATTGGGGATTATTTAATTTCGTCCGATTTTCTCCCCTTACGTTTGAATGGAGATGCTTGCCAAAATTATTTGGAACACGAGCTTCCCCAGCTTATGGAAGATGTTTCCATTGGCCTCCTGCTCATTTTAGTCTGATAGCAAGAAATTTCTTAGACGTAGTATATCCCCAACGATGGATAAGAAGAGGAAGCACTCAGCATTGGCCCTAAGAATTTTCTTTTGTTTTCGCGACCACCACGGCACCAAAGATATTTTGATCTACCTGTCGTCCGACAGATTAAATTGGATCAATGATTCAGTTTGATTTATTCAGATTATCCGAAGTGAAATTATCGTCAATAAGTCTTCTTCATTGCAGCGCACACATTCTCCCGACTGCTGCTGGTATGATACTGACGTTCTGAGTTGATCGCCCTGGCTCTCCTATCTCTGTGTCGTGACGTCGATATCCCTTCTTCGAGCGAGTCGAGGAGAAATTGTAATGCTCTCTCAACATATAGCAAGCTATTCTTTACGCTCTCATGAAACCACCATACCCAAGATAAATACTTTTCGATACTGTGTACCTATCCACCAGCTTCTCCAGAGCCTTCAGTCCAAAGGACATGAGACTCATAGGTCTTAGGGACTTCGCCGTTTCCGGTCCAGTTTTTCCAGGTTTTGGTAGGAAGATTACCCTAATTTTCCTCCATGACATGGCAAGGTGGAGTAATCTTACTTTAGGACATGAAACGTTGCTCTGCAGGTATTTGATTGGACAAATATAGCCTGTGTTTATATCGCGGCCATTGTTCGAATCTGGTTATTCCCTGAACTCCGGAGGAAACTGTTATTATTTAATAATTCAGATTAGCGACAGTTTCTTTCATTCGGTTATTTCCTGAACTCAAATTACTGTGCAAACTGACATAAGTTAACAATTCGAGATGATGTAGTATTTCGCGAAAGGTGCTTCAGTTTGGCGTTTTCCCTGAACTCAATGAATATAATGCTAGTGCCGTTTTGTTTGATTAGTCTTTATTTTTTCCTTGCAGTCATATTTATTTTGTTGAATTCGAGTCTTCAGATATTTTTACATTCTAAACACTAGATTCGCCACATGACAAATATCTCGTCTTTCACCTAACAATAATTGCGTCTTAGTAATTAGAAAGGTAGATCTCTATTTGGTGTTAAATAACTGTTTCATGACACTTTTGGTATCATCGTTATATTTCAAGTGTGTTGACTATTTTGTTTTATTTGTATGTGTACCCTTTTTGTTTCCTACAATTCAGTAACAACTAGGTGTATAAGACGAGAGAATTACAAATTTATATTAACCCCAAATATAGTCAGGTAAGAACCCAAGTTATTTTAAAATTTCATTAGCTGTAAGGTCCTCTGAAAAAATGTTCTTCAATACATTCCATACACTTTGTCATTGGTTCACCCGGTGTCCAAAATAATTTTACGGCGAAGTATATTTCTGGGAGAAAACAAAAAATTGCAAAGATAATGGTAAGAGATTAGTGATTAGATTGCAGAAAAGACGGAAATGGCAAGTGAAAGACCCACCTCTGAAAGTTGGAGACCCAACAAAAGGAGCAAATGAAAAATGGGCTGAATAATGAAAACGCTTCCAAGCAGAGATGGACAAATTCGAAGCATCGAGCTGAAAGTAACAAGTTCAACGTTAGTTCGACCGGTCAGCTCATTGATTTGGCTGGAAGTTGGAGAATGTGAAGAATGGAAGCTGTTTTATCATCTATTTTTTGTACACTTTGTCAAGTTGTAATATATTGTCAAGACAAAATGAAAGTCACGTTCAGAAGTTATTATTTATCTCTTCTAATCTAAAAACTTGGTTTCGTGATCATTTTGGAGCTCACACGAAACATTGGAAAAAAATTCACAGATAACATCAAACATATTCCAAACTCATAGTTTTTGTTGTCTATTAACTTTTTTTTTTCGGCAGAGCTTTTTAATTTATGATGAATGTCACCTAGTACAAACTCGATAAAAAAAGTATTAGTCATTCCAGCTTCTATGGAATATTTATTTTCATTTTGTTTTGTACATTTGATATTATATCCATTCCATACTGTTGGCAATAATCTTATATTATCACATTATGGAAATCCTGAGTTCATTTGGGATGGACAGCAGGTGTTATTTGTGATAAATTCAACGTTAAATTATTCAAACACGGCTAATCTCTTTGAGCCAAGGGTGACTTCACCGAAAAGCGTTTGAATTTCAAATTTGTAATTGTGTGAACTAAACTGTGTGCTACAAATTGTATTTAACGTGGCGATTATTCTGGAATATGCAATAACATGCTCAGGGTATCAGCTGGAAGGCAATCAATTCGTAATTACCTGTTGGAATATTAACGTGTGTCGAAAAGGGATAATTAGTCCTGACTCGGCATTACCCTTTGACTTTAGAGCAGCTTCAACAGGAATAAACAATTGCGATCGATGAAAAATTACATTATGTTATTTTGATGGAAATCGGTTGTCTACCGAATAGCAAATTGGAAAGACGTACATATTGGATGTAATGTAATTTCGAGGATACATTCTATTTTTACTAGTGCTGCACTAACTCAGCATTATTATGCTCTACTACTCTTTAAAAAAACGGACTAACTCACACCACAAAAATCTAAGAAATAAGTTTGATTCACCTGGTTATGAGCAATATTAAATTTATGCTCGGAATGATGATACATAGAAAAATGAGGATATGCAAATATGATACCTTTCCTGAAAAGTGAAGTCATATCGGATACCAACAGAAAAAAACAAAACATGAAAGTCAAAAGAAACAGTTGACAAGAATTACTTAGTGGCGCGGATGGTGCTGATAGTTGAGTTATTACAAGCACCAACTAGGGAAAACCCAGAGAAATAAAAAAAGAGGAGGTATCTCGAACGATTATGGAGAAACAAACAAAACTGAAACTCAACTCAAGTCATACCCATAAACGATGACTCATTATCAAGAACTTCTGGATCTACAGGATAAACAAATGTAATCGTCGTCGTCAACCTATAACTTGGGAATAAAGGAGGTGGTGCCCCAAAATATGCTCGTCTTCACATGTACAGGGAGGACAAGACAACTACCGTTGTAAGTCTCAATTCGCCGTATGTGAACCGTTGAATTCGAAATACCCAGACCTCTACTCATTTCAAGGTAAAAAGTTTTGAAAGCAGAGAATCCTGATGTCTGATCGAAAAAAGCATATATAAGTCGTTTTTTCAAAATTGAATTCTAAATATGCAGTGCTTGAACAGATGTAAATCGGAATCCCTATTTGCTGAAACGATCTCTGATTATAGTATCAATTTTATTTTCATTACTGAAACTTGATATAACCAAAACTCCTATTATCTCTCAATGCATAGGGGCGAAAGGGGCAGGTTCCGACACCGTTTCACAAGTTATTATATCTCCATCGATTGTTAACATCATCAAGTTATTGAAATGTCGTGAAATAGAGCATTCTTGTAATATGACTTTTCATTATCATATACATGAAAATTTCGAATAGTTTTCCTGGAAATGTAATATTAGTGAATTTGGGGAAATGCCCGGAGCTGCCCCATGGCGGGGCGCTTTCGAAAATGAATTGGGTAGGTTCGGACGAATATACATTTTTGAAATGTTGCTCACGTTCCATATATACTATTATACTATTTATAAATGACATAGCTGATGGCATCACTTCTCATAAACTGCTATTTGCAGATGACATGAAGATATATCGTGAAATAAAAAGTGAAGCAGACTGTTTCACATTGCAGGAGCACTTAAATAAATACGTTGACTCAGTGGTTTGCTCGTGATACATTGTACTTGAATACAAACAAATGTGAAATAATGACATTTACTCGTAAAATCCTACCAGTAATACTCAACTATATACTAGATGGTGAAAGTTTAACGCTGGTCACGGAATCAAAGGTTCTAGGGGTTCTGTTTGATCAAAAACTCACGTTTTCCAATCACTTTTAGAATGTGATATAAACTTCAATGAAAAGTTTGGGCTTTTTGATACGCAACTGCAAGGAATTTAGGACCTTCGATTCCTTGAGAACCATTTATTTCACACTGATCAGGAGCAAATTGGAGTACTGCAGTGTCGTTTGGAATCCGTTTTGTATGAACCATATATTTAACTTAGAAAATGTTCAATTTTTTTTTAAATATGCCTATTTAAAAAAACATGGTGTTCATCTCGAGAGAGGTTATAGCTATGATTCATTGTTGGACGAGTTTCATATGATATCTCCAAAGAAATCCAGGGAAAGCCGAGATATATGTTTTGCATATAAAATCATACATGGACATATAGATTGTTCACCCCTAGTGTCTCATATGCTATTCAGTGTACCGCGTATTTCATCTAGGTTCTGTAGCACATTTCATATTCCTGTTTCCAATACAGTGCATCATTTTCATTCTCCTATAGCTACAATATCTAGAAGTGTTAATAAGGTTCCTAGTGTAGATATATATTTTCTAACTTTCCAAAAATTCAAAAAAGAGATTCTCCGTTTCATTCAGAATTGATTCTGTTATATGTGTAATTATTCATAATACTTATTGTAAATTGTAAATGGGCTTTTGGGCCTGCTGGATGTATTGTACAAATAAATAAATAAATAACTATATAATTGTAGGACAAAATACTATGGAACATTACTTAACACCGTAACCATAAAAATTGACATTGAATTGAAGGAAAGAAGCCATTCTTGAAGTCCCCGGTGTTATCATGGGCTCAGGTAACTTTGATACAATGTATTTCCTCTCAATTTATGAAATATCCTCAACTCCTGGATAAACGAATCCTTTTATACACTTCTTGACAAACGTTACTTCGAATTCCCCATTTTCCATTACATCTATCACTTTTTATTGCAATCCAGAGAGGAAACGCTGCATCTGTCCTGGGTTCTATACCTAGTTCTAAAAGTTTGGATGAAATTTTTATCCGTCCTCCAGGATTGAGAATTTTGAGCAATTCCTCAATTATTTCTACAGTCCCACTTCTTACTTCTTCACCATCAAGGCAAATAGAAGAAGTGAACTCTGACGAAATGGAAGACACATCTAGAAGAAAAACTTTGAAGAAAAATGATTTGTTTTTCTCTTCCCAAAAAATAACTTGTTCTGACCTATCTCAATCCAACTCAAGTAACTACAATACCATTAGACCACTCGGACTCAATGGGTTGAAGAACATTGGCAACACCTGCTTCATGAATAGTATAATACAATGTTTATCGAACACCAGATGGTTGCTCGAGTATCTGAGAAAAGACGAGCATATGAGGGATATCAACACAAGCATATCAAGCATGAAAGGTGCTCTGATAAAAGCATTTGCGATTGTGATAAAAGAACTTTGGTCAGAAAATTTGTCTGATAGGGTGGTAAATACTGTTTCTTTGGAATGCCAGATACAAATATTCGCACCTCGCTTCATGGGGCACGCTCAACAGGACGCCCAAGAATTTCTCAGATATTTATTGGAAGGTCTTCATGAAGATATAAACAGAGTGATTGAAGAGCCCAAACCTATTTTGATAGAAATTGATGAAAAACTGAGCAATCTTGAAAAGGCACAGTCTTGGACAATATATCTAAGAATGGACAACTCAAAAATGGTTGATAACTTTGTTGGTCAACTAAAATCATCGTTGTTCTGTTCTTCTTGTGGCCATTGTTCTGTCTCTTTTGAACCTTTCTGGGACCTTTCACTTGATATTCCACAGATACCTGGCCGGCTGAGTCTGTCACAATGTTTAGACTTGTTTATTAGAGAAGAAATTTTAGATGGCGAAGAGAAACCAACTTGTTGTAAATGTAAGGAAAGAATAAAATGTACAAAGTCATTATGTATATATGAATTCCCCAAAATATTAGTAATTCACTTGAAACGATTTTCGCCTTTGGGGGATTTATGGGAAAATTAAATGTCAACATTGACTTTCCTCTCAAAGGATTGGATTTGAGTAATTATGCAGCAGATAATGTAGCTCCATGTCAATACAACTTGTATGCTGTATCCAACCATAGTGGAACAACTTATAGCGGACACTACACGGCTTACTGTAATCACCCTTACGCAGGCATATGGCACGAGTACAATGATTCCAGAATATCACCGATATCATCACAATCCATTTTAAGTGAACAAGCATTCGTCCTTTTCTATGAGCAAGAGGACACCAACTTAGATTAGCTTTATCATAATTTGAATTGTTTTCTATAATAAAAAATATGATTTATATTTTTCATGTGAGGATCTTTTTTTGGTTGCGAACTTCACTAATAGATAATCATCTCTCAGGATTTTCTCGTCAACTAAAAGTTCATTGAGCTCATCATCATCACCACTTTGATCTTAAGCCATATCAGACTCGGACAAATCAATTCTAAGTTTTTTTGGGGCAATTAAAGGTGAATTTATATCAGAATCTGATATCCAAATGTCATCTGAAACTGCTTTATTCTTCTTTCTCCCCTTTTGCTTACTATTTTGCATTTTCTTTGGTTCAGATTCAGACACCAATTTTCTCGAAGTGTTTGTTTTCTTCACATTCTTCAATTTGGCTTTCTCCAATTCTTTCTTTCTCAGGAGTACTGGTGTAAATTCTGGATTTTCCTTTTCACGATTTTCTGGTAGTGTTTCTGGGACAAGCCTCTGGTAAGGGTTTAACATCTGAGGGTTTGACAATAGATACAACAGAAAGTATAATAATTTTGTGTTTGGTAGCTTCATATATTATTATATTCAACACATTCCTTACTATAAATTTCACTTACTGATTTTTGGTTGAGAATTGAATATCATCATTGGAATTAGGCTGAAAAACAATACTTGTATCGACTTTTTTTGTAGAAGACTCCTTGTTTTCAAGGGAACGGTCTGTGGCGAATGAGGCACAGAAATCCTTGTCTTTATAAACAAGGAAGTTGATAGGCCATAGCCCAGAACTATTGAAACTACTTATTATATCACAGGTAGTGAATGTTTGCAAACAGTTTGGCAACCATATAAATAGTCATTGGTTTACCAGGGTTCGACAGAATTAAATCATTGAAAGAAATCTTGCATTTGGATTTGATTGGACAATACACTCCCTCGTCCAGTGGCTGCATTTTATGTGTGCAATGTGGCGGGAACGACAATAATACAATTCCGTGTTCTCTTGCATACAAGATGGCATCAAGAGAAACGTGTGTCTCGTGATTATCCATCAGCAGCAGAATTTCATTTGAGGGGCTACTGTTCGTATGTTTTTTCATATGCTCTAACAGTTTGAGAAACACCCTAGGCGACATCTATCCCGAAGCCTCAGCATAACCAACATCCCCAGGATTGGCACCGTATAAGAAGTGATCCTTCATCCTCACACGAGGAAAGATATAAAGAGGTGGAATTGAAGCTCCGACAGCCGATATTATTCCACACATCGTGACAAGAGATCCTCGTTTAGCAGATACGCATGGTTCTACAGCTTCTGATCATGTTTCTGCTATCACCCTCGGTGCTTGAAGGACTGTGGTTATACCCGTTTCATCAGTGTTCCATATACGATCTGGTGAGAAATTACATGTGGCCTGCACTGAGGCATAATTATTGAAAAACTCCTCCACATTGGCTCTGTTGAAAGCTGAAGCTCTTGCTATACTTGTATTTTCAGGTTTGCGATTGAAAAGCTTTGGATGGCGCTTCATGAAATATTGCATCCAATCAATTCCTGCTTCTTTGTTGATTTACAAATTTCTTGGAATTTTCTTCTTCAGTTTCGAAGCAAATTGGAAAGCCAGTCCACGACAGAGTTCATATGTCAAGCCGTAACATATCTTTGAACACTTTTTGAGATATAATCTCCAACTCGATTACTTCATTTCGGGAGAACACTAGCCGTGCTTCATATTTTGATGAAGCAAACTCTTCCTCTGATTCACCACCTTCATTTCCAGAGTTCTGTTACCATTGGAACGCTTTTTAGCTCTGACAACTGTGATGTAAAACAAGTTATTCATTCGAATGCCCAGACTATTCAGTGGAGAGCGGTGTGGAGTTCCTTGGACCGCCTTGCTAGTTTGAAATTTATCTATGTTTCAAGCAAAGGTTTTAGGAAATTGTAAATTTGAATGGACGCCAGAATTTTTTGTTCAATTAGGATAAAACTCAAACTTCCTACTCAATGATAATTGCAAATCAAATAATGTTTCCTTTTGTAAATAACTACAACAGTAAAACAAATACCAAACTAATATTATTCTATTTACAAAACTACAAGAGTTTCTGCTGTATAACAAATATGTTCAATATGTCTGCTGTATGACAATTTTGAGTTTCCACAAATACATTCCTTTTGGTTGCTGAACCTGTCGATTTTTTCGACGACAATGTACCTCTGATTGTGTATTGTGTAGCTCGTAGCTAGGACATAGCGTAGTCGTGTGGCCAGTGGCGGATTCACAGATTTGCCGCCCGTAGGCTACTATTCAATTTTTGCCGCCTCTGAATTTTGATATCTTAGTCCACAATCATATCAATTTCCATCATCCTCGTTACATCAACTTTTCCCGTATGGTAAGTATCATTGAGAACTATGGTATCGTGTTAGATCCTTGATTATTTTTACAGTAAAGAATTATCAAAAAACATTATTTTAAGTTTCAAGCAAAAAATATCTCAATCATGTACCACTTTCAAAGTAAGGTAAGGTATGTCTCAAAACTAACAATACTTACATAATATGAATAAAGCTCACATAAAAAATATACATTTTGCGAACATTGATAAATATTTATTATCACACTCACAGTTTGAAAGCAATACAATAAATACATCTTTTGGCATTTTCTGAAGAAGTTGGCTTCGTGAAAAAGTTAACAAATGTACTAATGTGAATATTCAATTTAAATAATTCGTGTACAACATGAGCGCTTAAGGCATGCTCATTTGGATTTTCTCAACTTTTTCTTACTACAAATGAGATAATTAACTGATGAAATGTATCAATTTTCTAATCAGAAAATTGTCTAACTTCATATTTTGTGGAGGATTTTTTTATTGTCAAGTCGCAGTCGTTCAAATATCAGTTATTCGATTAATTTAAACCAAAAGACTATATCTCTATAAGATATTGAACTAGTTTTTCATTTAATAAAAATTAGTCAATTTTAGTCAGTATTTTTTACGCATAAAGAAATAACTTTCTGAAATTGAATTTGACAATTTGCAAACTTGCTGCAGCAATCATGATTAGACCATCGATATTATATCAAGATTGAATTGTGTAAGGAGATCTCATAATTATTAGGTACACGGAGAAAAAATTATAGCAGTTATCAGTGAAGAAAATATGTAAAAATAACTAAAATTTCGATTTTTGTTAAATATTTTAATTTCTCTCCAATTTTCGAAATTCGTATTTTATGTGTGTGTAATAATTTTTTTTCTAATTTGTTAATCGAAATAAATAATTTATGAATTAAATTTGCCGCCCCTTAAAATTTGCCGCCCTAGGCTCCAGCCTACTCAGCCTGCTGCTAAATCCGCCACTGCGTGTGGCTCGCAATCAGGGGGTACCAATGGCTGCTGGGCGACTGATCAGGTGGAACAGACAAGCATCAGCTTCTTGGCCATGGAAAGATTGTTCTCGGCAATATAACATGAAAAACAATATTGTTTGTGTCAGAATTTGTTTTTACTAAAACATTCAACTTCTTGAAATAATATCATCAAGAGATTATTGCTTAAAATTATTTAAAAATACAAATCAGCTTGTGCTGAGATTTATCATTAATATTCAATACTGAAATTGAAGATTCAAGATTGAATTTTGATTAAGACAAAATTGATCTCTGCTCTATACATAGAAAAAGAGGAAAGTTGTTCCGATCTTAATCAGCCAAGACTATATTTTACAAAGAATAAAAATCAGAATTTAGCACAATTAGTTTAAATAATTTGATATACGAAAATGACTTCAATTTCAATGATAATGATAGGTGTATAAGAATTATCTTTGACCAATCGTCAAATACTTCTTCATGAAGTTTTCTATTAGATAAGAGAATATTCCAAATTCCAAGGATGAAATCGCTTCACCAAGGTCAGAAGCAAAAATCACAGTACTAATAATTATTACCAATTCAGAAATTATACAAAAATACATCCCCAAGACCATGAAAAATATATACAGTGTCCGGCATAAAGTTCGCAGCATATGGAAAACTTTTTTATTATTGATTTCTCAAAAAAAAACATTCGTGATAAAAGCCTCTGCTCCATCCCAAACCTGGAATGCAGACACCAAAATTGAATTTTATATGACCCTATACGAGGGAGATTGAAAAGCATGCTTTGTTTTCAAAATAATATGATCTTATCACTTAATTTCTCACGGTAGGATTGAAATTCATGGGGAAATATTGTTCAAAATCGAATGTTGATCCAGAAATTTGAATCATAGCTACCTATGACCAATTTCATATTTCAACTTTTTTTCCCATTCGCCCTGTACAACATAAGGAATATTATCGATGAAAGAAAATTGTATTTCGTGCATTTATGCACGAAATACAATTTTCTTTCATCGATTATATCGATACGTGCACACAGTCACACTTTTCATTTAAGGAATATTATGCTAGGCGAATGGTATATTGTTAGATATGATGATATCACTCTCTGAATGTTTTCTCTTTTCTCCCTCCCATCTGAAAATCACATTGATTGAATTATGTGATGGAATTTCACGAAATCTTGCTGCACATAGTAAATAAAACTGAATTGTCTCCAAGGTATGATGCCAGAATGAAAATGAATTAATTTTCACACTACGAATACATTTTGTTTAAGACAATCAGGTATTGTAAAATATGAAAATTTATTCACGTATTATTTATGAATTTCGAAATATCGTAAGTTGTTACATTCGACTTCGATAGCAGTACCCAGCTTCCATAGTTTTGTTCTTGGAATTTTACTGTAGATGATTGAGATACAGAACATTTGCCGATCACAGTTGGCCTTGAGAACAAATTCATTTCTGATTGTAAACAAACCATTTTTGACACATCACGAATGACTCACAAATCTGTAGAGTAATTTCAGTAGTTTTTCAATTCAATCATGGCTGCTCGACTAAGTATACAGGAGAGAGTGGAAATTGTAATGATACATAGTGACAATTATCATACGTGTAGAGACAATGCCAATATTTTTGATGAAAGACATCCAGGTAAAAACGTTCATAATTCGACAATTACAAGAATATTGAAAACATTCAGGGAATCTGGATTGGTTTCGAAAAAATACAAAGTGACACATAAACGATCGATAACTGAAAATGAAGAAACTGTTATGAATATTATGCTGTCTACGACTGAAAATCCAAGAATTTCATTATCGCAAAGAGGAGAAAATCTTGGTATATCCGATCGATCAATGAGAAGAGTTCTAGGTGATAATAAGTTCAAACCGTATAAACCAAAATTCATACACACTTTGAAACCGAGAGATCCGGATAATAGCTTGGATTTGTGTTCCTGGTTTCAGTCTATGATGTAAGATAATAGACAGTTTTCGAAAAAAAAATCTTTACAGTGACGAGTCAACCTGCACATCAGATGGGGTATTAAGCTCCCAGAATTGCAGCTGGTGGGCAGATAATAATCCCCATTTTAGGATACAATGTAGAAACCAATATAACTCCAAAGTTACTTGAGAATGATGGAGATCTTTCTCTCCGATTATTCAGATGATATTGCTCTGGAGAAGTGAGAAGGTGGTTGAACGGAACATTTCCAAATCGATGGATTGGAAGATATTCCAATAACGCTTGGCCCGCCCGGTCACCGGACCTCACTCCTTTGGATTTTTTCTTATGATGATAATATCTCAAACAGAAGGTATATTCAGGAAGACAATTTCAAAATATAGGTCATTTGGAGAATACTATCAGGGATTGTATTCGGGGAATAATTCCCCAGATACTAAGAAATGTTCATGATGCAATGCACCGCCGTACTATGCAGTGTATTTAGAATGGAGGACTTCACGTAGAATAAAGCATGGGACATATTTGTTTCAAAAAATTATTTGGATTGTGAAAATAAATTAATTGGCATTTTGGCATCATACCTTGGAGACAATTCAGTTTTATTTACTATTAGCAGCAAGATATTGCAAAATTCCGTCCCATAACTCAATTAATGCGATTTTCCGAAGGGAGGGAGAAAAGCGAAAACATTCAGAGAGTGATATCATCATATCTAACAATATACCATAGGCCTAGCATAATATTCCTCATGTGGAAAAAATGCGAAAAAAGTTGAAAAATGAAATTGGTCATATTATTCGGATTTCTAGATCAATATTCGATTTTGAACAATATTTCCCTATGAATTTGAATTCTACCGTGAGGAATAAAGTGATGGGATCATATTATTTTTAAAACAAAGCATGCTTTTCTATCTTCCGCGTAGAGGGTCGTATAAAATTCAATTTTGGTATTTGCAATTCAGGTTTGGGATGAAGCAGAGGTTTTTATATCGAATGATTTTTTTTGAGAAATCAATTATAAAAAGTTTTCCATATGCTGCGAACTTTATGCCGGACACTGTATATTATTCAACTATATCACATACTTTTCGTGATTGACACAAAAAATATATCCAAATATAGTGTAAGTGATACCATCTTAAACTCCAATGAACCCTTGTCAGAGAACGCAATCAAAACAGATGAGACTGAACACCGATATCTTAATTGAATTCGATATATAACATGTAATATTTATGATTTCACCTGAACTCATTTGGTAAAATAAATATGGTACTCCACTGGAATCAATTATCTGATTGACTTAAATAAATCTAATCGCTGTTTACTGAACAACGTGGATAGATGAATTAATATATCGATACTTCGTGAAGAAATATCTCACGTTTTCGTTAAAAAATATTCCAAGATGTCATATATCTCTTGATCAAAAATATTTCTACATACCTCGATATCACACAACAACTCACTGCTTTGAAATCACTTCCGCAGAAGAAAGGGAGATGCTCTAATAAATAGGTTACATCAACATGAACAAATTCTATGTCTTTAATCAATGGCTGACAAGATTCAGAACACACGATATATCTCGATCACAGATAAATCGCTAAGGGCCAAAAATTGCCCGCTGCATCCTTTTAATATCGATCGTCCTGTCAAAATCTACGCGTTTGCTCATCTTCCTCTCAACTCCAATGACTGTTCGCCGTTAGATGGCGCTAAGATTTTCAATAGTGATTCTCAGATTGGAGTAAATGAGATAACTGGAGCCACTCTTAGTTATTTTGTATCTCTGAGCATATCAAAAAGAAATGTAACAGATATATCGTTACACAACTCTGTCAAATAAAGTTGATTTAGGTTTATTGAATCTCATTGCAGCAGCTCTTGAAGTCATACTCTTGCTGATAACATTCTTCACACCATTTTTCAAGACTTTTCTAGGAATTTCTGGCTGAGTAGGACGTTTTCTTTTGTAAGTTCTCACCATCCTACAAACAGTAAGAAGTTACTAAAATATCATGGGGCATATCCGGACCAACACGAGAATGAAGCAGGGGGCAGCTCCGGATAGTCGGAACCTATCCCACATCTTTTGTCCGAATGTGCCCCAGGTGTATATAGTTTAGTTTTATTGTCACATTTTCTTCATACACTAAAGAATCTTCATACTTTTTTGGGGTTAGATGAATGAAAATATGCGTTCCACTAATCCTTTTTGGAAACTTCTGCATATATATCCACTTTTCAATCAATCAAACACGACCTGGCATCAAAGATTCCAAACTGTTTACAGAAGCATTCGTCAATGATTGGTAAATCTGGTGTAATTGCCTGGCGGCAAATTTGAAATGTCCGGAAGTGCTCCACGTCCGAGCCTGACCCCTTATCCCTCACTATAAGGAAATTAGTAACTGTAGAAAAAATTTCAAGGAGGTGGCGTAGTATTATTAGCGCGAAAAAACCTAACTGTAAAAAAATCGAATCGACCAAAAAATCAACTGGAAAGCAAAAAATGAAATAAACTCCCTTAGTCTTGATGATAATTGAGCTCCTAAATTAATGTTGGTAACTAATTTCGAGTCGGCGCCAAACAAACAATTATCGAAGATCATTAAATTACTTTGAAGAAGTAATCAAAATGCCGGTGTGCATCTCGCTGCCATCATTCTACGCTTTACCTAATTCAATTGCTAGTTTGTTTGGCTCCGACTCAAAATTAGTTAGTCACATTAGTTTAGGAGCTCAATTATCATTGAGACTAAGGTTCATTTCAGTTTTTGCTTTTCAGTTGATTTTTTCGACGGTTTAATTTTTTGTTGAAAAGTTTTTATTTTTATTTTTTTTGTGGCTGAAATCTACTTATTACTAACCTACTTAATTTTTGATTACTTTCAAAATACTTACTTACCTACACTACTTCAACTATTAACTGTTGAATAATATGATTATCTACTTTAACTATTTATTGTTATATAATATAAATCATATATGAAAGTTCTGGTTAGTTGATTTTATCTCTTTGTATATAATTCCATCCTTTCTTAGGATGTAATAATTGTGAAGGATGTAGGAGGATCTGTCAATGTCAACTACATATGTGTGCCGAAGTTCACAAGTGAAAAATCAATCATCCCCTATTTTTCTACCCATAAAGGTGGATCATTTCATTCCAAATTGAAATAAGAACAATGATGGGTATACCCTATATAATAATTTTTTTTATCCAAATCGGAAAACCCACTACAAAGTTATGCCTGATAGAATCGGTTAACGGACCAAAATTCAGAGGATGAACTATCAATATCCTTCATTTTGCTACCCTTGGGGATGGATGTTTATATTCAAATTCAAATGGGACCAACTTCGAAGTACACCCTATGCAATGAAAAAATAACAATAGGAATCGAACTGCTCTGTGAAAAGTTGAGTGATCATACATAAAAAAAAATACGCGTCGATTAGAAAACCTCCTTTTTTTTTATTTCGTCGGTTAAAAATAGATTTGACGTCATCTCATGCCATTCAAAAATAGGCCAAACTATAGTCTTGTGTTGCTATAGGTCTTCATCGGATAATCACAAAACCCTTCAATACTCTTTGCTAGATATCATTGACAAGCTTTCCACGCCAAATTTGGATATCTTTCTCTCGGGTGATTTCAATAGAGAGTCGTCTTAATCCTTGTAATGATTTGAAAATACTTTGCTGTAGCTTATCTCCTTGAAAAAAACGCACCCTAGTTGACAAGTGAGGTGAAAGAGTTGTTAAAAGGGAGATACAAAGCAAGGGCAAGACACAAAAAAATACGCGCACAAGAAAACTGGGATGAATATAAACTATTAAGGATAAACTCGTGAAAAGCTCTGCATATTTTCAATATATTTTCGATAAAGCCTCAAAAAAAGAACTCTGGAGAGGACTGAAACTGCTAGATATTTCAAAAAAATCGATATCACGCAAAAATTTGGAAATGCAAATGTTATCAATGATTTCAGCTTGGATAACATATCTCTTAACCTCGTCAAACATTCTACAGAATATTATTATGGAAATAGTGACATATTTGAAAAAAATTCAACTGTTTTGAGTGCTCGGAAAGAAGTTGAAAACATTGCTCCTGGCTTCGATGGTCGCAGTATAGTATTCACATTTTCAGTAGTATAATGGTTATATATAAATTCCCCACTTTTTGGGAGTATGCTCGAATATCACCAATTCCTTAATCAAAAATCCTCTGATCTGAGGCCAATAAGTATTTTCATTGGTTTTTCAAAAATAATGGAAACACTGTTGGCAGAACAGCTGTCCCAACTCCTTGATGAGAATCACATCTTGCCACAAACAGAATCAGGTTTTCGACCAGGACATAGCTCTACCACTGCACTACTTCATGTTACTGATGATATATTTCAGGCAATTGATAACTCAATTCTAAAATCGAGTGGTGTTTGTACGGACTCGCTCCAACTAGTCCGCTCTAATCTTACAGATAGCAAGCAATGCCTTAAATTGGGAGATAACATTTCTGCTTCTGGAAATGTTTTATCTGGGGTACCACAGGGTTCAGTTTTGGGGCCACGCCTCTTCTTCCTTCACAATAGTCAGTTCGGTAGATATATTTAACATTGCAAAACGCATATGTATGCTGAAGATATCCAATTGTACCACAACTTTTCTATAAGTGACCTGAATAATGCAGCAGTAACTTTTAATAATGATCTAGATAATATTGCAGATATCGCCAATCAAATGCGAAAAAATATGTTGCCTTGATTTTCGGGAACAAGTTCAATAAAACTTTCCCAAAAATAATCTACAAATTATTATAAAAAATAAAGTCATTAACATTTCTGAGAATGCAAAAAGTCTTGGCTTGATTTTGGATGACTTTTTAAGATTTCGTGAGCACGTCATGACTTATATTCAGAGAGCATATGAGGCTCTAAGATTAATATACCCCCATAGTTTATACATTCCCATATTTACAAAAAAATAATCAAGTGAAACGCTAGTGCTATCCCAGTTCAATTATTGTTCCCATATTTATGGTTTGTGCAGATCATAAGATTCGTATATGGAATTAGAAAATATGAACATGTTTGAAGGAGCTGAGGTGGCTCCCAATGAAAGAACGTTTCAGTTTCATCCCCTTTTGCCTGTTTCACAAAATTTCAATTAACAAATGTCCTCCTTACCTTAATGATGAGTTGAATTATAGGACCGATGTTCACAACATCAATATCAGGAATAGAAATGTACTGACATGTCCTTCACACAGAACCTTCATATTTGAGAGAAGTTTCCAGTTTAATATCTACAAATCTTATAATGGGATACCTGATGAATTCAAACAATATAACATGTATAAATTCAAAACAGAACTGAAACCAACTTCTATAACTGTTATTTTCTTTCTTGTCTGTTAATTTACTGATAGCACCTACATGATTGATTAGGAACTATGATCAGTGACCCAAAAGAACAATGCGAAGAGGCATGATGAAGCAATCTGTATATAAGTAAATAAAGATTAGATTAGTTGATAGTATGTAGTATAGAAGTACTATATGACATTTACAACTGTACCACAACCAGGGTTGAGTGGTGCAGCACCAATTGGTGAACTTGGGATTTTTTGGGATTTTTTCTCTTCTTCTCCGTCTTTTTTTCTGTATCTTTCATAATGTGGAAATTAAGACATTTATTATTATTATCAAAATGTCATAATTAGAGTGAAATGGTCTACCAGAGTAACTCATAACTCAGCAACAGCTATCAATAATATATTCATCAAGCCTTCAGGAAATTGAATCGTTTGTGTAATCGACAACACCATCTTTGATAACAGAACAAAACTGTTCGACCCAGGATCGACATACAATTCAGATGATTCTCCCATGACTGACTACAAAAGATCATCCACTAGCGATGCAATAGAATGCTTATCGTTGATATTGGAGAGGTACTATGGGATGAGTTATTCACTATTACTATATGATCGAGCATTTCACTACTTTTTCGATTTTTTTTTCCTTCGAGAAGCATTTTCCGTAACTAAAGACTTTAATCCTCCAAATGCGAGAAATGAATCTAAATATTGGGCAACAAAAGTATGAAGTAAATAATCAAAAATAATCAAAATTTTTATATAAACTCTCACAAGAGTTTTGGGAATATCGCAATACATATAAACAAGCCAAACAGATAGATACACGAACTCCTCGTTGATTCAACAAAAAATCGCCTCTTTCACCATAAAATTGATAACAGTGAAAATTCTACGAAAGCAGCAGGGAGAATTGTGTCGGAACTTTCTACACACCCAATTGGCGATAGAAAATAAGATATCAGCGCCACCTATCGGAAGACGAGCAAATAAGAAGCACGGATAAGTGTTTTCGAGATTGCACGGGTTTATATAAAGTTTTGGTTACCGCTCCATCTATTTTCGAAGTTAAAACTAGCTGTTTCTTCCAGTGGAATATTATTGTTTCAATTTAAAGACTTGAGATAACGTTTTGGTGAAGTGATTTGGAAGGTATTTTTTCTCCGATTAGTTTTTAATGCTTGTTGTTTCTGAAGTTTGAGGTTATTTTGTTCTCCTAATAGTAAGATAAGAGCCTCAGCCGCTTGGATATCATCAACTGTTGGTTGTTCATCCACCGTACTCACACACTGAGTGTCATTTTCACCACACACTGTAGGACCTTCACTATTATCATGGCATAATCCATGTTGAAGAGCAGGTAAGTTCACAGAAGGATCAGCATTTTGTTTCAGAAATTTGGTATTTCCTGAAATGAGAAATGGTTATCTTTCAGGAATACATGAACTGATCTGTGATTTAGAAACTTACCGAGATAATCTGAAGACTGAAAATGTTTGGAACAAACAAGCATACACTTCGATATTGGTTTGCCAATTTTCAATCTCAAATTCTATGCCATTCTTTGGTTAACTTTTTCAATCTGGTCGAACCTATTGGTGATTTCAACCGTCCTTTTATTTTTGGGTGGAAATCTGTGATATCTCACATTTTCCTTTTTGCCATGCATAGTTCAACCTGGTACTGAACAACATGAGTAGCATTTCCCCATGTTCGGCAGATACTATCACCAGAAGAAATCTCACATACAGGAACTATAAATCCAAGAGTATATACAGATATCAATATTGTTTAATTTTTTTTATGATTGGTATTAAATTAAGAGTTATAAAGTGAATCAGTAAAACAGCAAATAAACAAACAGTTATTTATATATATATATATATATATATATATATATATATATATATATATATATATAAATGTTTGTTTATATGCTGTTTTACTGATTCACTTTATTACTCTTAATTTAATACCAATCATAAAAAAATAAACAATATTATATCAAAATTTAAAATTTTTACTGTTACAACAATCTTTGTTTGAAGGCTGTAGACGATGTGCTAACTTGATTACTCTCGTTTCTGACGTCCATCGTCTTAATGTACTGGAAAAGGTTTTCAGGACGTTTCGAATGTTTGTATCTGCAATCGCCTGAATACAGTATTCAGGAAAGATTGAATACAAGCATTAAACTCTGAAAATTTTTCAAATACTTTAGGACGATGGAGTCCAAAGAGAGTAATCAAATAAACACCCTTCACAAAACTTGATCGAGGCTTTCGATAAATGCCTCAAATATCTATAAAGGGAAGGTTGAGATTGAAAGACATATCTCTGAATATTTGTATTTATTGAGTCGCCAGAATCTCAAAGGAAATTTGTATTCCAGTAATTCAATAACAATAGGTACCTATAAGAATGTTTTTTGAGGAGGTAGGTACATATATATGAACATTCATTTGGAGTTTCCTCTACTTTTGAAGTGCAAGTTGAAGAACGAATTATAATTTCTTTTGTTTTGACGTCAATAGATTGCCTAATTGTGTGCGAGGCTATACAACATTTACCTCATGTCGTATGTTGCATGCTGCTTGTTTGATGCATTCTTGTTGGGCGACCCGCCTAACCAAGATGTTATGGGTCACTTATAGCAAGTATTACAGAAGTTATAACCATTTCTTAAACAGTGCAAAAAGGGTTTTTTCGCCATTATCATCATAATTAATTTTTCGATTTCAACGCATAAAAAATTGAATTCAAGGTCTTTTTAATACCTACAACTTTTCTCAAAAATGTAATTGGAAAATTTTCCGTCTTTGATCGTTGTTAATAAAAAAATTTGACAAAACTGGCTGTACGTTTTTATGCATTCACCATGTACTAATTCCCTACTATCTCCTAAAACCCGTAATAAATTAAACCAACTTTATTTCTCTATAGACTGGGCTATAATTCTTGATATAATTTGGGGTGTTAGGATACTCAGCATTGTGATTTGTTCATGCCTCCCATCGTAAAAACCAATATTTTGATTGTTATTCTGCATAGGGAGTTTTATAAAGATGTAAACTATCGAGAACGCGATAAGTCGATGATGGATTTCTTCCTTGTTTATCTTTCATTTCCGTTCGGTTTTCGCCTTATTTGTTCAGGTGAAAGGAAACTTCAGTTTTCTTTATATTGAGGTTTCATAAGTAGGATTTTCCGAAAATTCAATTTGCAAAGAGGAGTACAGTTTGGTAATTGAATTTATGGCAGTTTTGAAGTTTCTGGAAAGAATATAATGGCAAAATGATCGATGATGAGTAATACCTCCTGAATAACACTTCGTCTTGGTGTGAAAATTCTAATGTGGAGAAAACAAAAAGAAAATATCCCCCTTTTATTTTTGTATGTATCGTTGTGAATAACAGTTATGGTTGGTTGGTTGGAAGCTGACGAGCCAGAGACAAGGTTGGCACTTAGCTTCCCTTGACACTGCGACCAGCTGGGGTCTATTGTATCACTCTGTCGTCAGTGGTTCCTCATTCAAACAGGTGTGTGCCTTTAATTAGGTTTAGAAGCCTGTTGATAAGGTTCTTCGGATTCATGCCTGTTTCCGGGCTGATCTCTCCAAAGGTTTTGTGTCGCCTACTCCTTAGGGCGTCACAGTCGAAGATAATATGGGAGGCTGTTTCCTCCTCTTCATCACATAGCCTACACTCCACGGTTTCCCTGCGTACTCCCATGGTGTTCAGGTGTTTTCTTAGGCCGCAGTGTCCAGTCAACAGACCTATTAATATACGAGCCCTTGTTCTGTTCAGGTTCAGAAGGTCAGCCGTCAGGGTCCGGTTTGGATGCCCTACCATGACTTTGCTGTGTATTTGCCCGACAGTTTGATCCCAATATTGTTGGTGTCTTCTTTTTATTCACTCGTCGATCAGGGTCCTGCATCGGTTTTTGCTAATCCCATGTCCAGGTTCTGGGTCTGTGAATAGCGTTTCAGATGCTTGTCTAGCTAGCTGGTCCACTTTGACGTTGCCTTCAATGCCTCTATGACCTGGCACCCACATCAAGGTGACCTTGTTGTGTTTTGCCAGCTCGATGAGGTTCTGGAGGCATTCCCAGACCAGTTTGGACTTTATCTATATAGAGTTGAGTGCTTTGATAGCACTTTGACAGTCAGATAGAATGTAGATGTGTTTTTTCCTATAACCACTTTCTAGATTCTTCTGAATGCATACCAGTTATGGATTTGATATGAATTTCGTGTCATACACAGGGTGAGTCAAATGGCAACCAAAAGAGTACAATTCAAATAGAAGAAGTCGAGTTTCTCCTTGAAATGGACTGGATAGATATTATATAAACATTCATTCCGATTTGTGAGAATAATTTATTGGAATTTCAACTAACTAAATAATTTATTTTCTTAACGTTTCAGTTTATGATATTCAAACTGTACAACAAGTTGTACAATCTTGGTTGGTCCAACCGTTTGAAGGACAATTGCAACGTGTGTGGCGTTATCGTTCAATCAATCGTACAACGCGGTCGAGTCGTATGGAAGTTTAGCATGTTTAAAAATCTGTCGTACAACTCGGTTGGATATACAACAAGTTTGAACGTGTGTATCTATTTGGTGACTTGTTGATACGATTTCATTCCAAAAATCAACATTGTGTAGTGAGATTGTCCGCTGAAATGGAGAACAACAAACAGTTTTGGATAGAGTTCATCGGAATTTATAGAGAGCAATCTTGTTTGTGGAACGTTACATCTAACGAGTAATCTAATAAACATAAACGTAACGCAAATCACGAAATTTTATTGAAAAAAATCAAGGAAATCAAGCCAGCAGCAACGATAGAGCTTCTAAAAAAGAAAATTAATAATATGAGAACAACGCGACAACTACAGCAGCTATTTCCTTCTTTGAAATAGTGGGTGCCATGGTGGACAATAAAAATATTCAAGATTAGTTGTACAACCGACCGCTTGAATTCTTTTCACGTCTGTGGGCAAAACTCTCTACGATCTGTCTGTCCGATTTATAGTGCAACCTATTGTACGATCGGTTGTACAACAAATTGCATCGTCTGCCCTTTTAGCCCTTCTAGCTGTATTAGTGTTGCGCAACCATCAAAATTCATATAATGATGTACTTTTTCAAATGAGAACTCTTATTTCTACATTGAATCATCCCAATAGATTCCTGTCATTTCTGGTATAAAATCAAGCATGGGCTATGAGACGTTCAAACAAGAAACTTATTGGTTTAATTCGACTATTTTATGTGATTATGGAGTGTCATTTTCAATTTATTTGGGACTTATTTTTTGTTTTGAATAGATTATACGGTGATCGAAAGATTGTTGAAAAAGCAATTAATCGGTCTCACTCACTGTAACATTCGAAAAAATTACAATAAGATAAAAAAAAGTTACAATAAGTGAAGTTCTCGTTAAAAAATTTTGAGTTGATCATCAGATATATCAACGTCAAACATATTGACTCATCCTTTTTAATCGTATACGACTGGAATAAATTTGATAATTATAACAGAAACAACACCTGCAAACTGACATCAAGGAAGCCGAGAAACTGTGATTTAATTAACTGACGAAAAAAAAGGAGGAGGTTCTTTAGTCAACGCGTATATTTTTTTTTATGTATGACCACGCATAAGTTTTTACAGAGTAGCAATTTAAAAACAAGGTAAAATTAGATCTCCCTCTCATCAAAAGATGGCTTGATAATAAATTATAATCAATTAATCTACAGAAAACGTTCTACGTGCCTTTCTGCAGCTATAAGTCACAACTTCCTAACTTAAATACAATTAGCATCCAAGATAAATCACAAATAAACTGTTCGAACTCTATGAAATATTTTGGGATAAAAAAAGACAGCCACCTGAAATGGGACCACCAAACTTTCTCCTCAAGAAACTAAGATGCGTGGTGTATAAGATAAAACAACTCACAAAAATACTAGAAGAAAACCAATTGAGAACTTTATACTATACACTATTCGAACCTCATTTGAAATATGGAATCATAGGATGGGGAGCTTGAATGAACGTACACCTAAGCAAAATTGAAAAAGTACAGAAACGATTAATAAAAATGATATATAAAAAATCACCATGTTATCCTACTGAACTTCTACATCAAGAAACAAAAATAATGGACTTAAAACAATTATATTTTATGAGCCTAGCCATACATCAGTTTGTAAATAAGCATGAATTAATTAGGAAAAACCACCAGAAAAATACCAGAGGTCAAAACCTGTATCAAATTCCGTTTGTTCACAAATCAATATGCCAGAGGACGTACAGTTATCTAGGACCAAAGGTCTTTAATGTATTACCAGAGATTCTGAGAAAAGAGAAACAAATGGAAAAATTCAAAAAACAATTAAAAAAATATATCATCGAAAATCCTAGGCACAAAATTCATGAAGTAATCGATACATAAAGAGAAAAAATATTCCCATATCTCATATAAAAAAAAATTATGTATACATTTATATATCTTTATACTATACATTTCAGGAGCATATTCTATAATTTACAATTATAACTTATACGTTATGAACAACACAATAATGATTACCTACATCTACATAAAGACTTTTTACATATATATTTTAATATTTTCTATATCTATATTTGAACATGTTAACTTCTCTACTTTTAACACCTTACCTTCATCTATTTTTCATATTCTATATTATTAGACCTTAAATAAGTTAGTGAACATAGCATAGTGAATATGATTTATTAATAATTTCTTGAAAATCTGATGAAATATTATTATTATTATCATTGTCGTACTGAAATTCTTGAGTGCTTGTGCTAATTCCTTTTTGTTTTTTCTTATTTTTTCATTTATTGTTTTATTTGTATATATGTATGTATATATTATACATATTGAATGAATGTAAGTATATCCATGTTTGAATACGTCCACAAACAAGCGGTGGAAACTGCTCATGGTATATTCCTCATTCACAACCATGTTGTGAGAGATACTGTCCAACTATTGTCCATCTTATTGGGAATAAAATTATTATTATTATTATTGGTCCGATTTTGATGATTCCTTTCGTAATGGATAGGGTATGCATCGAAGTTCTGATAGATATTCTGAAAGGACCTCAACTCGAAAGAAAAAGTCTCAAATTCGAAATTTGCATTTATATTCTAATAAATAACTATCTGAATAAAATGAAACGGGGGAATTTCGTGGCATAGTGGACGAATTATCAAATTATTAAATTAAAGAAAAAAAACATCCTCAAGTGGGAGTCGAACCCACGACCTTATGATCTCTAGCCATACGCTCTTCCAACTGAGCCATTCGAGGCCATAGGAATCGACACACACTCATGAATCCTTACCTTCCATAATTTAATACTAATGTTGGAAAAATGGATCAAAAATCAAACGTACTTATCACTGGCCGTCGAGATCCATTACCTGACACTCAACTTCATCGTTATTTGACGATTTCAGTAACAGATTCAAGCAGATGATCTCTAACCACTGATAAGATTTAGCCAAATATATAATGTGAAAGAGAAAATATTGCGTCCGAAATATATATAATGAAAGAATAATGAATAACGTTTGTATGGCGGTTCCGTTAGTTTTCAAGTAAGGGTCATAAAAATTGGTATTTGAGTATTAGTAAGGTATAAAAAAATATATGTTCCAGTGTTTTCATAAATGCAACCACTAGGGGAGTGAAAGTTTGTGTGAGGTTTCCGTTAGGTTCAAAGGGGCATGAAAATTGGTATTTGAGGTTTTTGTTACAAATAAAGAAATACATTTTTCAGTATTTTCAGAAATTCCGTACCTAAAGGGGTGCGTGAATTTGTAATAGTCGTTAAAAAAAAATACAAATTTCAACTAGTTTTTTTTTTTTTTTTTTATGTTCTGGTTCCCACGAAAAGGGATATCCTGTAATGTTCAGAGAACATCGTGGGAACCAAGGGAAAGAAAGTAGGAGTTGGTGTTCTTCTTAAATTTCTGGAGGTTGTATGCCTCGGGGAACACCTCCCTAGGCAATGAGTTCCAAAGCCTCGCTGTTCGTTGGATGAACGAGTCTTTGGAAAGTGATGTTCTGCAGGTCTCCAAAGTGACCACGAAGGGGTGTGATGACTGAACTCGACGGGTTAGTCTCGAAGAGACTGCCAAAGCAGGAACGATTGTTGATATTTCAGAAGAGCATCGCCCATGAAAATATCTATAAAATAGAGACAAATCGCCAACTTTTCTACGGTGTTCCAGACAAGTGAGCGAGTTTGTAAGCGAGGCATCACCGACGAGACGAATTGCCCTTTTTTGGACAGAATCCAATAGCCTCAGGATATGTTTAGGTGCCGCGCTCCAAATATGGGAACAGTATTCCAGGACAGGTCGGATCTGTGGGGGTGAAATAGCCCTTGGCACGAAACAAAAAACCAAGTTTTTGGGATGCACTTTTGGCAATGGACCTCACGTGATTTTCCCAGAAGAGGTTATTGCTGATAGTAATACCAAGCATCGATATGGATGACTTCAGTGGTATGGTTACTCCTGACAAAGTTATGTTAGGCACAGTGAGATCGGCTTTCCTAGAGAAAAGACATGCTTGTGTTTTGTTTGCATTGAATTCTACCAAGTTATTAGATCCCCACTCGAGAATTGTTGCTAAATCCATATTTATATTATTAACATTTCTTCCTCGTTCATTTCTGGTTTCACGGGCTGATATAGGGGCCCTGGAAGAGAAAGCGGTATGGAGGGTACTATCATCGGCAAAGCTGTGTACTGGACATGAAGTTGCTTTCAACAGGTCGTTGATGTGAAGTAGAAATAGTGTTGGTGCGAGAATAGATCCTTGCGGAACACCAGCATTTATGAGTAGAGTGTCAGATGAAACTCCATCGACCACTACATGGAGAGACCTGTTTGAGAGAAAACTAGCAAGCAGAGAACACAGCTGAGGGGACAAGCCATAAGACGGAAGCTTGGCGAGGAGTCCCTGGTGCCAAACTCGATCGAACGCCTTGGAGATATCTAATGCCACAGCTAAAGTTTCTCCATACTTTTCAACAGATAGCTGCCATATATGTGAGACGTAAGCGAGCAGGTCACCAGTTGATCTCTGATGGCGGAAGCCATATTGCCTATCGTTGACAATTCCCGAGTCTTCCAGATATTTCATGAGCTCGATGTTGATGGCTTTTTCCATGACCTTTGAAATAATAGATAGCAGTGCGATAGGTCTGTAGTTGCTAGGTAGGGCCTTTTTGCCTTTTTTAGGGACTGGCTGTACTCTTGCAATTTTCCAATTGGACGGAAATACCCCCAAATTGTAAGAGTGGTTGAACAACTTGCAAAGAACAGGAGTTAGTTCGGGGGCACATTTCTTGAGAACAATCGGCGGGATTCCGTCAGATCCACAGGCTTTGTTGGTGTTGAGACCCAGCAAAATCTTTCTGATAGTACGTTGGCGAAAGGTGATCTCGGGCATGTGACTGTCAATAGGTGTAATGTTCGGGGGTTGTTTTCCCGATGAATCCAGAGTGGAATTTCCAGCAAATAGGTGCGCAAAGATATTGGCTTTTTCCTGGGCAGTCGTTGCTAGTGTTCCATCTTCTTTGGTTAGAGGAGGAAATGAGCTGGAAGTGAAGTTTCTTCCCACAGCTTTGGCGAAAGACCAAAATGAACGGGATCCGTTAGGACATTCAGTAAGTTTTGATCTTATTTTGGCATTGTGGGCATCTTTTGAGCATTCTATTGTCTCTTTGCATATGCCTCTAGCATCGACATATGCTGCTCTGGTCTCAGGGCCCGGATTTTTTAGCCATCGATGGTATGCTGCCTGTTTGGAAGCCACAGCTCTAGAGCAGTTTCTGTTAAACCAGGTCTTATCGGATGATGTTCTTCTTCCGGTATTCGGTATGTAGGTTTGCATCCCCAACATGATGATTTCAGAAATTGTCTCAGCACATCGTGTTGGATCTACAGAAGAGAAACAAACTCTCTTCCATGGAAACGCTGAGAAAAACATACGAAGACCTTCCCAGTCGGCCGAATTGTAATGCCACATGAGACGGGATGGTATTGTGCAGCTCGATGGTAAATGGAAAGAGCATGTTGTGGAGATGAGGGTGTGATCAGAGTTTCCAAGTGGGGCACAAACTTCTATTCTATACGGGTCAGGATTGGTGGTGAGGAAAAGATCTAGTGTATTGGAAGACTGGTTGTTGACATCAGGGATGCGGGTTGGTAGCTCGACCAGTTGTTCTAGACCATGAGTGATGGCGAAGGCTTCGGCTTGACGACCCGCATCATCTGTTTTGTTAGAGAATTTGAGCCAGGCAGCGTTATGTACATTAAAATCTCCCATGATTATGGTTTCAGCTGTTGGATGGTTCTCCTGAATGTAGTCCAGTTTGAGTGATAAAAACTCAAAAAGGTCGTTATATGAAGGTTCATTAGGTGATAGGTAAAGGCAGCAGAGGAACTTAGTCAGTTTGGTATCAGATAGCTTGAACCACATCACATCAAAGTCTTTCGGTTCCAAACTCTCTTCACGCTGGCATGAAAGGTTAGCCTTAGCGTAAAGGCAGACTCCACCTTTGAACCTGAATCGAGAATGGAGTTCGTAACCAGGACAAAGCATATGGACCTTGTTGGTGGATGAGTTTACTTGTGTTTCTGTTAGAGCCAGAATATCCGGTTTTTTCGTCTGTAGGTGATGGTGGACGTCATTGATGTTCTTGTTGAGTCCGCGGATGTTGCAAAAATTAATCTTTAATGTTGAGTCCCCTCGAGTACCTCTCGCCCGGAAATCCGAATGGAGAGGTATTTTGCTTCCGGAGTGTTTTACTCTAGGAGACTTCATCATTATTACTATAAGGATGCACCTGAAAATAAAGGAGGAATTGGGGAAAAGGAAAGAGGGAGAGAGACCGGAAAGTATCGACCGAACACTGAAACATGGAATGATCCATTTCACAGCACACAAAGTCGATATGGTGGTATTTCACCGGGCGATGAGACCATCTTCCACCTACGGTTATCCTTTTATAGTATATAACAGTGGATAGGTAAAGTAAGGCGGATAAGTAAGTATTTTAGAAGTAATACGAATTAAGATGGAAGCAATTAATAGATTTTGGCCACAAAAAAATAAAAAATGAATACTTTTTAACAAGAAATTGAAGGAACGGAAAAAGAAACTGAAAAACAAAAAATAAAATGAACCCTTTTAGTCTTGATAACTGAGCTTCACAAGTAACGCAAGTAAATAATTATGAGTCGGCACCATACAAACAATCAACGAAGATCATTGAATTACTTTAAAGAAATGATCAAAACAAAATAACATAAAAATGCAACGTGAAATCTCACAATAACATTCTAAAAAATGCGCTATCCGCACGACCACTCGCAACGACGTGTGCACTCACGTGTGTGCTCGTTCGGGTAGCTTTCTCGCTGATATTGACTTCGAAAACGCTCGACAATTCCTGGCTGTCATCATTTTACTCTTCACGTAATTAATTTGCTTGTTTGTTCGTTTGGCGCCGACTCAAAACTACTTACTCACATTAGTTTTGGAGCTTAGTTATCAAGACTGAAAAGGTTCATTTCATTGTTTGCATTTCAGTTTCTTTTCTCGTCGGTTAAATTTTTTGTTTGAAAAGTTTTAATTTTAATGATTAATTCTATGAATTTAATACTGACAGAATATTTTATATCTCAAATTTATTGAAATTTCTCTGACAGTACTCGGGATGTCTATATGCCAAAACGCCCTGTAATAAAAAATTAATGTCCGTGAGATACAAAGGCGTCTTATGTATAGATATTTATTTGGAAATTTCGCATTTTCGAATTTTTTGAATTAATTTTCGAACGGTGACATCATATCGTTTTTTTCATCAAATGAATGAAAAATATATTTCAAAATGTCATCAGTAAATTTGTTATCTGAAAAAGAATTAGTTAGAAGTGAAGAAACATAGTTTACGGTGGCGGTATGAATATCAGTGAAAAAGTTAAATTTCATCTGATTTCGATAAACTTGTCTCTGAAGTACATATAAATTTAGTAGTAAAAGCCTAATTTTTGAACTTTGGTACTTAAAACGTCGCTTCATCCTGATAGAATTAAAAAATGGTATAATCTAACAGATATCCAATTCAGAACCACTTTGTCATATTTTCAACCTCGACATGCAATAAGGCATATGACCTAAACATTTTCAAGAGGCGCATGTGATAATAATATGCAAGAGTGGTGGCAAAACAAATATATCTAATTATAAACCGCTATCTCCAACTTCTGCATTTTCGAAACTGTTTGAGAATCTACTAGAGAGTTGCTTGGTGTTATACCTAACAATAATAATATAATTTCTGTTAAACAATTCAGTACGCCTTTGCTCACTTAACATAATGAATTTATGAAGCTGCATATAGTAAACTTCAATGAATTGTATTCTTGTCGATCTGGTAAAGGCTTTTGATATAGTCGAACATTCGGGTATTGGATTTTTTTATAAAAAAATCTGGCAGGACGAAAACAAAAAGTTGAATTGAACGAAATTTTCAGCAATGTGAAATAGGTGAACTGTGGTGAACCACAAGGTACAGAATTCAGGTCAATTCTTTTTATAATCTTGTCGAATGAATTGCTCAATATTATGTCGTCATACCCGCTGACGATACTGTAATTGTGTACATAGATACATTGTGGGATAGTGTAAGGGAAATGGCAGAGAATTATCTAAAAAATTACAAATCGGTTCAACTTTAATCTACTGAACGTGAATGTGGGCAGAACTAAAATAATAAATACCTTTTAAATCTTATGAAAACAATCTAGCAAACTATGAACACATTTAGATGGAAAATATATTGGAAAATCAGGGATCGTTCCTAGCTCCAAGGATATTCATTCAAATCCCCGGAAATTTTAGATAAGAAACTCTCAAATTTTGGTAAATAATGGATAGCAGTGTTTGTATTATTAATGATACAAATACTATTCGACAGAAACAATTCAAGTTATAGAACGAAAACCCCCCAAATATGTCACATTTAACACCTACTTCACATATCGTTCCAACAATTGAAAACACACAATCTTTCAGTTAGAAAAAGAACACACGAAAATGAAACTCCTTATAACTACGAGCAATTGGTGCCGAATATGTGAATATTATTGTTTATAGATATACCTATAATGTGAACCGAACCCCAACAAAGCCCCCATTTGAGTATCTAAATAACAATGCTTCCTCATACTTACCACCTTTTTTCTTCTCAGCACGTAATGATATACAAACCACTTTATACTTGTAAATAATTATTGAAAACATAACTGAAGAAACCCCTGGCCAGTGGCGAAACGTCTGATTTCTGAATTTTTTTAATTTTATGAATCCGAATACTCAACCTCCAAACCAAAAAAAAAACTCTTACCAGGATTCGAGTGCTTTTCAAAAGTCCCCTCGCCCCCTCTTATTTTTGGAACGATTACACATAAACAAGTGAAATTTGGAAACTGAATATTAAAGGTGTAAACTTCCCTACTAGTGATGATAGACGACGAAATCGTCAAAGATGACGTCACAAGGCCATTGTGACTAATAATTTTAAATGGAACCCTACGGCAAGCGACACCTCTTTTAAAAGGTATCGAAAAAACCTATTCCATGATACTTATTTTGTTTGTGTTTATGGCAGTTTTGGCAACTCGCTTTTGAAAAACGCAAAGCTGTGATGAATTAAATCAGTTAATACTAAAATTCCAAATTAAAGCTCCGCCTCTGGATAGTTGTCAAATAAGCTGACCATTTTGTTAGTCTCCCCAATTCGACGTTTCTGTAATTGTCCAAGTTTTTGTACATTCAATGATTTGTGTACTGTTGATCAAACGTTTAACTGTTTTAGCAGCTTTTAGTACTTTTAATATTTTTGTACATTTTAATAATTTGTTAAACTGTTGTGAGCCGAACGTTTAAGTGCTTCAAGAAGCGAAATGGTACGTGCTTCAGGTGATAAAGTAGCAGCGATCCTAATTCTTGGTGAAACTGGACAAAATATCCATGCAGCAGAACGCATTTTTAATGAGAGGTTTCCCGATCGCCCCGTTTCGAGGACTTATTTAACGGAGCTTCTTCGTAAGTTTGAAATAACGGGTAGTATTAATGATGCGAAACGATCTGGCAGACCACAAATTTCTGATGAGAAAAAAATTGATATACTGGCAGAAGTAATAGTTAATCCTACTTCTTCAACAACTCACGTTGCATCTACCTGTGAAGTCAGTCGAAGTACAGTACACCTGATGTTGAAAAAAAAACAAATTTCATCCATACAAATTAAAAATGGTTTATCAACTCTCAGACGACGACCCAGACCGAAGACTAGAATTTTGTGAAGATATGGAAACTTAAATCAACCAACAGCCAGACTATGTCAAAACAATTTGTTTTAGTGACGAAAGTACTTTCTATCTAAATGGGAATGTAAATACACAGAATGTGAGGTATTGGAGTGACGCAAATCCTCACCTGTTTCGTGAAACACATACCCAATTTACCCAGAAGTGAATGTTCGGGCAGGTATCCTGGGAAACCACATCGTTGAGCCTCTTTTCCTAAATACTAATTTAACTGGTGAGGTTCATCTGGAGCTGTTGCAAAACGCAATAGAACCGTTAATCCTTGAAATTTTGGAAGATAATCCAGATGAATTCGGCAATTGGGTAATAACTTTTCAACAGGATGGTTCTCCTCCACACTATTACGGTGCAGTAATACGGTATTTGGATGAGGAGTATCGTGGTAGATGGATTGGACGACGAGGTTCAACGGAATGGCCAGCTCGATCACCGGACCTCACACCTTTAGACTTTTTTCTGTAGGGGTACCTCAAATCGAAGGTTTACGCCACTGAACCTGACAATATTGACGTTTTAGAACAACGTATTGTTGCAGAATGTGAGGCTGTTTCCGCAGACACATTTGCAAGAGTACGAGAAGAGTTTAAAAATAGGATATTTCACTGTCAGGAAGTAAATGGAGGTCACTAGGAGCAATTTCTTCAAGTAGATACTGATTCTTAAATCTGTAATTGATATCATATTGAATGGAATTTAAATTTCAATGTTTACTAATGAGCCATTAAAACTGCCATAAACACAAACAAAATTAGTATCATTGAAAAGGTTTTTTCGATACCTTCGGAAAGAGGTGTCACTTGCCGTAGGGTTCCATTTGAAATTATTGGTCACAATGGCCTTGTGACGTCATCTTTGACGATTCCGTCATCTATCATCACTAGTAGGGAAGTTTACAACCTTTAATATTCAGCTTCCAAATTTCACTTGTTTATGTATAATCGTTCCAAAAATAAGAGGGGGGAGAGGACTTTTGAGAAGCACTGTATATATAAATGAAAGTTGATGCATTCATGTGTTATAGAAACTACTGTTACAAAAATTATATTGTAATGTCGTTCACATGATCAAACTGAACAAGAGATTTCCTTCATAGATATTGATCTATATTATAATGCGATATGGTGGCTAAACTAGGAGAAAATAAAATATATGTTGGAACAATTTTTTTGCTGTTCGTCTTTTTGTGTTTGGCATGAAATTTTGAAAAATTCAAAATTATGTCTCAAAACACACTTATTTGAAAAAATATCGAAAACTGTTATTTGGAAAAATTATTCAGAACATTTTATAGCTATGTACAAGTTTTGAAAGAAATGTAAAATGAAAAAATTAAAAAAAAAATATTCATAAAAAAAAATTCAATTTGGAAAAAAATATTTCTGGCAAAGAAACTCATTAGCAGAGCCAACAGTAATATTCCAAATGATATTTTGTAAGGATTCGCAAGCTTTTTCTATTTTAATCGGAGAAAAATTGAAATCTGTGAATTTGCCATGTGTTCAGCTGCATTATAAGAGGTCACTGGAATATCTTCAGGACATTATAATCCCGATACTGTTTATCAATAATGAAGGACCATGTATCTACACAATTTTGATTTGAATTTTTTATTAGAACAAAAAATGTATTTCAGTTCATAAAAATTATCGATATCTCATTCTACAAGACCTACGTTGAGTAAATCATTGATAGTGTCACATGGGAATTGGAGCGATATATCTTGAGGAGCTTCATCTAGACCAAATACCAGCAAATTATTCTTCCTATTATTCCTATCGAAGACCTTCAGATCAGTTTTCTTGTTCTAGATTTTTCACTTTCTTTCTTAGGGATCCGATTTCTTCGCACGCTTCAATTGAAAGTTTGTTTCTGTTTTACTTCATACTATTTCTTCATATAAATTTTGGTATTCCATTTCCATCAGTCATTTTTCGTGTAGAATTTATAGAAGAAAGCAAAAATATAGGTACGTACCAAATATAACTATCGGGATGTGGCGATTTTTTGTTTGTGTAAAATACCTCTACTATTTCTTGCTGCTGTATCAGTTGCGGTTGGTTTGGCTGATTTCCTAAACAAATGTCCACTTTTATAATTTGTTTGTTACTCATTCACATTTTTTTATGGGATCATCTGCCTGACTTCATAACATACACTGACAGCTGTCACTGGTTTTTTTATTCCAAAATGAACTCGACTTATTTGCGATTTTGTAGAGCGTACATTGTCACCACTTCATTTCTGCTATGAACGATAAGATCATATGCACATTTACTAGGTATGTTCACTAGAATGGTGCCAACGATATTTTATTTGGTTTGAATTGTTGACGCATATTATACACAAAAATCTACAAAAAGCATGGATCGATTTCTAGATGTAAAAATACAGTAGGAAATGTATTATTTTCTTTATTTTGATACGAAACAATTGTCATAACTGATGTATCTTCCTACTGAGTGAGTTGTTCACTTTGACAGTCGGTAATCCTTAAAAATGTCCGAAGCAACACCCCTTATACATATGTTAGACAAACGTTGGAGAAGTATATTGTGATCCACTGTATCAAAGGCTTTGGCCAGGTCCAAAAAAAAGTTATACATTTTGCCTGATTCTGGAAACAATCATTGATTTTGTTGACTACTTCAAACACTGCTTTTTCGGTTGACCTATTTTCTAAAAAACCGTATTGTGACCCGGGGAAAAATTGTTAGTAATACAGAAGTTAAATAATCTATTCTTGATACATTTCTCGAAAATTTTCGAAAAGTTATTGATGATAGTTATGGGTCTATAGTTCGTTACTAGTTTTTCATCACCAGATTTGAAAATCGGTGACGTGATAGATTCTCTGAATGATTTTGGTATCATTCCACTTGTAGATATTAAATTTAGAATATGGCAAAAGGGTTCAAGAAGAAAATGTGTAGTTTTTCTATAAGGGTTACAGACATCTTAGCAGGGCCACGTGAAGTACTATTTTTAAGACTAGATATAATACCGATTACTTCATTTGCTGTTACTGGGTGGAGGTATCTGAGTTGGTTATTTTTTCGTATATACATATATATATATATATATATGTATATTTATAAATAAATATATATAATATATATATATATATATATATATATATATATATATATATATATATATAAATATATATATATACCCATGGCGACCTGGCGACCGTGATTATCAGTTCCACGTCTTCCGATAGGTGGCGACACAATTCTCCCTGCTGCTTTTGTGGAATTTTCAGTGTCATCAATTTAATGGTGAAAGAGGCGATTTTTTGTTGAATCGACGAGGAGTTCGTGTATCTATCTGTTTGGCTTGTTTACATGTATTGCGATATTTCCAAAACTCTTGTGAGAGTTTATATATATATATATTTATATATATACATATATATATATATATATATATATATATATATATATATATATGTTGACCCAGCAATACCCATGGCGACCTGGCAACAGCGACCTCTTCCGGCCTCATACAAAGAAGAACACGAATACGAAGTATACTGATTTGGAATTCAAAATTAGATGCCAGAGTGGCGAAAATTCAAACCAGACATACCTACGTACATTGATTGTCTGTTTTCTCAGAGGTTATACACTTGTGTTAGGAGTTTTTCTTAAAATATTTCCATTTGGTAATATTTTCCAGTTTTTTTGTGAAGTGTTATTCATTTCAAGACTCTCTTGAAGTGGTGTATTTGAATCTCAAGACAATATCATTTGCGAAAACTCACTTTGAAGGAGAAAAAGTATGTTCCAATTTGCTTGCAAAAAAAATCTTTTTTGAAGTTTCTGGACAGCTTAGTGAAGTCATCGGGAATTATTGTTATGAACTATTTTGAAGAAATGTTACACATTATTTGTGGATGTTCGAATTTAAAATAAAACTAACAAAAACAGTTTTATTTTATTTTATCTAAAATAAACGAAGTGGTGTGAAAATGTGTCCTCGCCTAGATATACACATACCTATAGTCATTTTTTTAACCGACGATCATATGTTTTTATGTATGATCACGCATAACTTTTTACTGAGGCGTCCGATTCCGATAATTCTTCTTTCAGTGGATAGGGTGTACTTCGACTTTGGTCCTATTTGAATTCAAAAGATGAAATCCACCCCTAAGGGTAGCGAAATGAAGGATAATGATCACTCACCCTCTGAATTCTGGTCCGTTAACCGATTCTATCAGGCATAACTTTGTACTGAGTTCATCGATTTGGATGATTCTTTCCTTAATAGATAGGGTATACTTTATATCTGGATTTCGGAAAGAATAAGCCATCCTTACGGGTGGAAGAATAGAGGATAATTGATTTTTCACTAGTGAACATAAGCACACACATATGTAGTTGACAATGACAGATCGCTACTGACATTATTCTTGTTTCGTCAAAATCAGTATATTTTATGAGAGGATGGAATGATATACAAAGTAATGAAATAAACTTATTACCAGAACAACGAAAATAATTTATATTACAACAAATAGTAAAAGTAGATAATCATATTATTTAACTGGTAATAGTTGAAGTAAGGTGGGTAAGTAAGTATTTTGGAAGTAATAAAAAAACAAGTAGGTAGTAATTGGTAGATTTTAGCCACAAAAAATTGAAAAATAAAACTTTTTAACAAAAAATTAAACCGACGAAATACGGAACTAAAAAGTAAAAAATAAAAACTTTTTAACAAAAAATTAAACCGACGAAAAAATCAACTGAAAAGCAAAAATAAAATAAACCTCCTAGTCTAAATGATAATTGAGCTCCTAAACTAATGTAAGTAACTGATTTTGAGTCGGCGCCAAACAAACTAGCAATTGAATTAGGTGAAGCGTAAAATGATGGCAGCGAGATGCACGGCTGCGTTTTGATGACTCAAAATCAGATACTTACATTAGTTCAGGAGCTCAATTATCATTTAGACTAAGGAGGTTTTTTTTATTCCTTGCTTTTCAGTTGATTTTTTCGTCGGTTTGATTTTTTGTTAAAAAGTTTTTATTTCCATACTGTATGAATAATCTTCGGTATGTTGAATATTATCTCTTTTTTCTCGACAACTCACTTTGAAGGTTCTTTTTTTCACTTTTTTCTTGGTCACACACAATACAGGAACATTTTCGGAAGGAACTGTATTCTTCTCCTAGAGCCCGTCTATCTATAGACTCACTCAATCCTAGATTAGTCTGCACCAGTACGTTCATTCATTTTCTAACGGAAAATGATAAAAACTCATTCCAGTACAACGATATCGTTTTGCCAAGAGTCACATCGGGGTACACAACAATAATGATTTGAACTTGAATCACTCATTTTTTCACTCGAGGACGTACAATAGTCAACAGAACATTCACCAGGTGAACCAGAATTTCAATAAATGTCAACAATCACAAGAGGTTCGACAAGTTAAAATCAAATAAACATTAATGTTTGGAAAAGTACACAATGTACGTATGTATAGTTTCAAAAATCGACACCAGAGGGGGTATCCGTTATTCCCGATCGTGATGATGGTGCGCAATTAAGTAACACCGGTGGCGATCTGGCAACAACGCATCCAACAACGACATCTTCCGGCTCCACACGCAACAGGGCACAAACGAAGGAAACCGCTCGTGACGATCGTGCGCAATCGACTAACCACCATTACAAATTGACGAGAACAACACGAAAACATCAGTTGGGTAAGAAACAATCGAATGAACGAGACATCACCTGAAGATGGCAAATGTGAATTTGCCGAAACGTCAGGAAATCGGACATTTTCAGTACCAAGAACGCGGACAGAAACCCTACAAACTATCTCAACACATTATACTCGCGAAAATCTACGAATATATATATATATATATATATATATATATATATATATATATATATATATATACATGCCGGGTGAGTGAAATTCGAGTAGATGCATGGGGATCTCGAAAACGGTAAGAGCTACAGAGAGGGTTAAATGTAGGCAAAGTTGCGTATTATGGAGCTCTTTACTATGATGTTGAAAAATCAGAGCTAGTCCTCTCACTTTCAGAGATTACAGTAAAAAACGAAAAATTTGATTTTTGTTTTTCACTTATATCAGCTTTAATACAATAGATTTCCAGAATCTGTTTGCACTTTGTCATTGCAACTCTCAATGGGCTGTACAAATATATAAACGAAAGTGTTCTACAGGGTGTTGTTTTCCCTGGGCCACCCCTATCTATAAAATTTTAAATACGGACCTGGATTTTTTATCACTTTTTTAGACTCCAATGGTCATAATCATGATTGTGAAGCCTAAAAAAAAGTGATGAAAAATCCAGGTCCGTATTTAAAATTTCATAGTTAGGGGTGGCCCAAGGAAAACAACACCCTGTAGAACACTTTCGTTTACATATTTTTGCAGCCCATTGAAAGTTGCCATGACAAAGTGCAAACAGTTTCTGGAAATCTATTGTATTAAAGCAGATATGAATGAAAAACAAAAATCATATTTTTCGTTTTTTCCTGTAATCTCTGAAAGTGAGAGGGCTCCCTCATATCATCATAGTGATGAGCTCCATAATACGCAACTTTACCTCCATTCAACCTTCTCTGTAGCTCTTACCGTTTCCGAGATGCATCTACTCGAATTTCACTCACCCGGTAAATACCTAATACTGCTGTATAAATATCATATACAGGTTCCTGAAAGTTTCTGAATGGTGTTCCTTTTGTGTTGCAAATATTCATTTATATTTATATGTGTGCTGAGGATTGTCATTTTGATGGAATTACAATTATAACTCACCCTTTCTTTTTCCTTTGAATTGTCAGCCTTTTTAGTTATGTTCATTACACTTAACTCATTTTCATGCATTTCGTTTATTGCTTTCCATCCTAATTCATTTTTATCCATTCGAAATGTATGAAGCCGTTCATTTTAATTCTGTACACGATGTGTCTCTGTCCAAGCGAATAACTTTTATTAGGAGCCACTTTTTCCTTTGCACGTGCGATATTCCTGCTATAAATTCTAGGTATCAAACTTTCGCCTACAGAATCGTTTGACATCGGGGAATTTTCTTTGTGTTGTTGAATCGGTCCGTTTTCAGCCAATTACAGTTTGTTGCTGAAACTTGAGCGGAATATTCCGAAGTTCATTTTTCATTTCTTATCATAAGCGTGACCTGAATATTTTTCTTTGAGTGAATTTGTCCTTTCGAAAACTGGGAATGAACTGAATGTGGAATTGTGATTTTATAAATATACTCTAGTTTGACGTCTTTTCGTTTAGTTTAAAAAATTCATTGATGATAAAAAACATAAGGAAACTATGATGTATGAACAAGTATCATTCCAAATCAGCTGTATGAAAGTTTCATAATTATATAAGTCAAATGCTTATACACACTCCTGTACAAAATATCTGAACTCTACTAAATGAGCAAATAAAACAATAAGGAGAGAATAGTAAATTGTTTTACGAGTAACGGAGGTAACATTTTTTGAAGCGAGAGAAAAGTTTACCAGTCGAGGCGTAGCCAAGGCTTGTAATGTTCACAAGCTTCAAAACATGTTTTCGATGTGTGAAACACTAGACTTTTTCTACAACCCTGTTTATATCATAATAATATGCTAAAAAAGAACGATGAACAAATATTTCATTTTAAATTAAGAATAACATAATTCCTTTAAACATTACTTATGATTTGAATATTGGTTAATTGTTAAATTCGAGCAATTATTCAAAATTATAGGAGTATTACAATCAAGATTTTAATGTATTGAGGTGGACGATGCCACATCTCTCATGTTGTTAACTGATGTCACTCCAGATGAAGATGCGCCGTAATCGGATAGCGTTGTATTTTGTATGGATTGTAATATTTTGGTTTGTTTTTTATTTTTGCTTCTAACTGATTGATCAACATATCCCTCCGCAACGTTACTAGATTTCCAGCCTCCATGCTTCTTCAATTGAAGTGAATCACCTCCTGCATCCACTAATAGCGTTGCGGAAGTTCTACGCAAACAATGCCCAGTATATTTTTGGGGATGAGGCAAGTTTAAATATTTAGCTATTTGCATAGTAAATTGAACTGAATTCATTTATTTCCTCAACCTGTCTAGTACACTTTCCGTTCTGGTAGTTAATAAAGGATCTTGAATTTATTTTGTCCATATCTAGTGGACGGAGGTTCATACAGAGTGGGCCATTGAAAACGAAACAGCGGCTCTGTAGGTCGGCAGAACCGAATTATATAAAAACGCTCGGACACATGAACTACATTTTCGAGGGGGAAATCGTTCGCGATTAAATTCACCCAAAATACATTCCATCCCTCGGAGCTGTGACCGCCACCCCTAAATTTTTAAATGGCAACATATGGCAAGTGATACCTCATTTGAAAGGTATGTTCCTTCACAATATCAAACAAAAAAAAATTGATTCTATCGATTTGTTTTCGAGATATAGGAACTTGAAATTGGGAAATCACTTTTTATTCACTCAATCAATAAAAATAACATCTAACAATGCAACCGTTTGAAGATAATTATCATTGTCAAGAAATCAAATGATCTAACTGTTTACCAACAAATAAAATTCCTTTAAATTTTTTTTGGTTCTAAGGAATCGATAAAAAGACGTTTTCTCGAATTCGACTAAAATGCGAGTACAACAAAAACATGTATAAGATAATTTTTCTCGCCAAATCACAATTGTGAACGTCTATCAGTGTCAAACTGATCTTTGATTGAACGACATTACAGTGAATTACTTGACTGAAGCTGCTGAATATCTTTCCGCAATAATGGTGTATACGATCGCGGAAAGAGTTGAAATAATAACAATAATTTTTTAAATGATGAGTGTGGTAACCGTTCAGCTAATTTGTTCAATGAAACGCATCCAGATGAACTTGTTGCTAGAAAATTCGTTCTAGAATTAGTGCAAAAATTTCGTCAAACTGGATCAGTAGCCCACAAGAAACGAGACCCAGAACGTGAATTTCCGTTGAGAAATGAAGCTGTTCAAGTTGTACTTTTAGGCCAAGTTCATGCAGACCAAACATTGAGCACAAGGAAATTGGCTAGTGTTACCAATATCAGTAGAACCAGTATCCGCCAAAACCTGAAACATCATAAATTCCACCCCTACAAAATACATTTGGTACACCAATTGAATAAAGATGATTTTGATAGGCGACAGGAATTTTGTGAAATTATGACTACGAGAATAGATGCTGATGATAATTTCCTTTCCAACATCTGCTTTTCTGATGAGTCTACATTCTTTTTGAATTCGACTGTGAATCGTTATAATTGTCGTTATTGGTCAGATGCCAATCCACATGTTTTCCACGAAGTCCATACTCAAACTCCCCAAAAACTCAATGTCTGGGCCGGTATTTTTGGGGACCATTTGATTGGACAAGTATTTTTCGACGGTAACCTGACAGGAGAAACTTATTTGGAATTATTGAATGAATTTGTTTATCCACAATTAGTAGACATCATTGAAAATGACGATCGTTACCATGGAGAACACTCGATATTTCAACAAGACGGGGCAACTCCACATTATGCACAGCCTCTTAGGGCGGTTTTAGATAGAATGTTTCCTGTGAGTTGGATTGAAAGAAGAGGCTCTATAGAGTGGCCAGCCAGATCTCCAGATTTAACCCCACTCGACTTTCCCTGTGCGGTTATTCGAAAAACAAAATATTTGCAACCGACCCAGAATCTCTGGAAGATTTACGAAGGAAAATTATTGAAGAATGCCATCGAATAACTCCGGAAATGCTACGAAATGTGAGGTCTCGTTTTGAACAGAACTTGTACTATTGTATGGAAATGGGTGGTGGACAATTTGAACACTCAGTTCATTGACAATAATAATAATTGCGTCAGTTGCTTCATCAGATATTGTTTTTATTGATTGAGTGAATAAAAAGTGATTTCCCAACTTCAAGTTCCTATATTTCGAAAACGAATTGATAGAATTAATTTATTTTTGTTGTCTGATATTGAGAAAAAAATTACCTTTCAAATGAGGTATCACTTGCCATATGTTGCCATTCAAAAATTTAGGGGTGGTGGTCACAGCTTCGAGGGATAGAATGTATTTTGGGTGAATTTCATCGCGAACGATGTCCCCCCCGAAAATGTAGTTGATATGTCCGAGAGTTTTTATATAATTTGGTGCTGCCGACCTACAGAGCCGCTGTGTCGTTTTCAGTGGCCCACTCTATATATATTTTACAAATCTCGCAGAAGAACCCAGAAATGTGGAAGGAACGCGGTACTTTTGTTTTTGTATAACGTATTGTAACTAAGAGTATACTGCTGGTATCTTTTACATTATTTACTGTCAAATATTTTAATTCATGGCAACGACAAGCCCCCAAAATTACAAAAACTGAGGCTACCTACAAACGTTAATATTAATATCATTAAGAATTTGTCGTGATAATAAAGTAATTAACTTCCCTTAGTCATTAAGTATTTGGAGTCGGGTGCATTCTTCAAGAAAGTGTGTATTTCATCGAAAGAAAATATTTTAGACTTTTGACTTTCAAAACCATCAGATTTTTGTTTTAAAAAAATAACGTAACTTGGGATATTTACTGATATCGATATCATTTTTAATCGATAAAGTGGTTCTCAACATGGAATACATAGACCATAGGGTCGATGACTTGAATTTTTTTGACAACCATCCAAAATACGCAAGCTGCACAGTTTCCGAAAATGAATTTACGTGATTATCAACTGTCCAATCCATGGATTTTGCATATATTCATCAATATCTCTTTTAAAATTTTACTGGTAATAAATCCAAAGAGTTTTCCTCAGATCCCAATAAATACCGTGGCATATCATTACTCTCAAGTTTCTCAAAACTATTGGAGTGGAATGTTATTAACAAACGAATACTATCATATTTGAGCACACAACAAATTTTTACAAAATCGCAATTCGGATTCAGGCAAAACTTTAATATAATACTACGGATGCTACTTTTCAAATGATAGCAAAAATAGACGAGTTTTTGGAATCGAAACAATACCCACTCAGAATTTTCTGCGATCTCTCTAAGGCATGCGATTGCGTAAATCATACTCCACTCTTAGAGATATTAAACTTCTATAGTATCAGAGGTCTGTCTAATGCTTGATTTGAATCATACCCATCACGAATATCAATGTGTGTTAGAGTAAAACATGGAATGTTAGGTAATGTGTCGCTTCATGACTCAGAATATACTCAAATTCAGGCTGGCGTCCCACAGGGATCAGTGTTAGGTCCGACATTATTTCTCATATATGTGAATGATATTGTTTGTAGCTTCCCTACCGTTACCTTTATACTTTTTGCCGACGACACAAGTATACTGATTCACGAGAAAAAAACTGACTTACTCACTACATCGTACGAAGAAATAATGGAAGGAGTTTCAGACTGGTTTCTGGCGAACTCAATGTCTCTCAACTTCTCCAAATCGAACAATATATTATTTAGATTATATAAAGATATTGATGATATCACTATACACCTCAATCAAAACTCCATTGATTTCGTGAACAAATTCCTGGGAATAACCATTGACAACAAGTTGAACTGGCTAGATCATACTTCTGCACTTCAAGTGAAATTAAGTAGGTCAATTTTTGCGCTACGCACTATTAAGAGAAATACCAACTTCGCGACAACGAAACTAGTCTACTTCGCATATTTTCATAGCATATAACAGTATGGTATAGAATTTTGGGGCTCATCCATTTATGCGCCTGAAGTATTTATGATCCAGAAAAGGGCTATTCGTATACTATTCGGCTTGAGTTATAGAGACTCTTGTAGAACATTCTTCAGAGACCACAGAATATTCACCTTAGCAAACACTTACACATTTAAAATAAGTATGCTGATACACAAACATTGAAACTAACTTCAAACAAGCACTCATATCCAACTAGAAACCAAGGATACCCTCTGCCAAACTATAATTACAACAGTACTAGAAAGGGGCCACTGTATTCAGGAATCAAAGTATATAACCACCTTCCCTCCAACTTGAAATCTCTGAGCAAATATCGTGTCAAAACACAGCTAAAAAAATTGCTGCATGGAAATATTCTTTATCATTTAGATGATTTATTTTCCCAAAAATTAGAATGAGAATAATTTTTTTTATGAATGTATGTATGTATATATGTTTCTTCGTATATATGTATATATGTATTTCAATGTTTTCTTGTCTTTTCTCCTTTTCTCACTTTCGCTTTCATTCACTACACCCCTAGACTAACTCGATGCTGTATGCCATGTAGATTCTGAACATATATTTTTTAAAATATGTAAAAATACCAACTGTAATTTCGATTCTGAGAAATAAACTTATTTATTTATCTATCTATATAGATTGCATGCATTTCGCAGTGATGGTAGTCTTGTTTTTATGCATGATGCTCTAAACAACTGGATTCTTTAAAAAAAAATTTGAAAAAAAGAACTAGTAATCATACTCAAATATGTGGTAGAAATTTCATAAAAAGCATTTTCACCTTAGTTAGAGATTTCGTAGGAAATCGAATATTATCTCCAATTGAATGATGTTGGACAAGATATGATATGCCAAATTAATTCAAAACACCTAAAAATAAAGCTTTCTATTTTTCCAGTGTAACAGATTCTGAATTTCACATACGATATTTCTAACCACCGATTTCTAAATTCTGATTATCAATTATCAATTTCTACACTTTTTTCTTGGTTATTTTTTTAATTAATTGGGTACTGAATTTTCTCTGACGCGCACTGATTCTAGGTGAACTATTTTCTCGTTCGGATATTCTCATACCATTTTGAATACAGATTTCAACTATTTCTATTTGACCGTTAGGACTGAAATTTCAATCTGACTACATTGAATATTAGTATCAAACATAATTGGTACTTCGAGCTGCATACTGAGCCGTGTATTGACTGAGACTTTTTTTAAGGTCCTATGTTTTCTGATTTTATCTCTTGACATGTAATTCAGTCTTTATTCTACAGGTACAAAATGAATTGTTTTCAGGTGGGATAAGTCTATAAGTTTAGTGTTAGATACAGACAATAACAAATATATATATATATATATATATATATATATATATATATATATATATATATATATATATATATATATATATATATATATATATATATATATATATATATATATATATATATATATATAAATATATATATATATATATATAAATATATATATATATATATATATATATATATATATATGCTTGGTATGCTTTAAGTAAAAGTATTGTTTTGACTTTTTTCCGAAACAGCTGGTGTTTAGGATTTTCCTCAAAGTTGTAGTCTGTTTGTTATATTTTTTTACTTTCGTACATTATTGAATGTTCAGTCTGCTCTGATCGTGGAATGGACAGAGCTATATTTTTTTCTGCTACCTGACGTGTATTATGTATTTTTGCTGTATGTTAAAAATGGAAAAATAGCGTATCTACTACCTGCAAATAGTTTCTGCCACCCTTTCCCAGTGATAGGAGAAACTATTATTTTTCAATCGAAAAACTTCAACAATACGTGATTATTACGATTTTACAAATGGAATTCAGTCTCCTCGTGCAAAACATCAATCCAGCTGGAAACATTCAATGGGTTGTTTGATCAATTTTACTATCGCAATGCTCTTTGAATTGTGTTCGGGACGATTCGTTTTCAGCCACTTGAGTAAATGGGAAAATGTTTCAAACTGAACGAGGGCAGTTTAGCCTGAAATGGATCCAAATAGGGAGCGTGACCAATGAAACGTAAAAAGGGCCATATAAGTGTGGCCCTTTCAACGGTTGGTAAGAAATCGAGGTGATGACTTCATTGAATTTCGATTCGTATGGTCACCTAGGCAGTCATAAAATTCGGAGAGTTTGTACAGTCAATCCATAGATAATGATGAAAGAAACACTTTCTTCACGAAAATATACAATAATTTGTTCAAATATACACAGAGATGAGAAATGATCTCATGAACGCAAATTCACTTGGAAGTCGGTGTGAATTATACTTTCAAATCTCAACGAAATTTTTAACAAAATATCCCTGCACAAAGTTGATGGGAATTGGCTTCCCAGTGATTTGGTATGTATTTTACAGATCATATGATTATTATCAACATTATCAAGTCAATCATATGATGAGTTTCAGTGCTGCAGTACCTCAAATATCCTGAAATTTAAATACTAACTAAATCTGGGTCAATTTGATTCAGTCTTGTAAATCACTTTCTCTGGAGAAACATGTTGTAGTAAGGTACCTGCGGCAAATATAGCCCACTTCATCCCAAACTTCAATAAATCTGGAATACAAATATTGTAAAGATAGACAAAATCAATTTATCCTTCGATTCTATTCATCTACGCTACCGAAAAAGTGGAAGAACCAATTCAAAAGTGGGTAATTCAAATGATGTTTTTGAAAACGCTTCCCATGGCCTTAGTCCATTTCTTCTGAAAGGCTTAGAAAAACTGATAGATAGAGACATAAGGGAAACCGCTCTCATAGAACGGCCTTCATATCAAAACCAACCTATTCAACAGGAAAATCATGCGAGACAGCACTTCAACAGCTTGTTTCAAGGCTTGAAGTGTCTCTAGCAAACAAAGAAATTGCACTATGCACTTTTCTAGACATCGAGGGAGCCTTCGACAACACCTCCTGCGGCCACTCGAAGAGGCATTCATGAAACCACCTGTAGGTGGATACACCCAATGCTTCACAATAGACTGGTCTAAGCCAACATGTTCGAGGAGACAGAGCAAGTTGAAATTTCCAGAGGTTCTTCACAAGGGGACATACTCTTTGCCCTTCTATGGGACGTGGTTGTAGATAAACTGCTAATTTCTCTGAATAACCAAGGGTATTACTCTCAAGGGTATGCAGATGACTTGGTCATTCTCATCAAAGGAAAGAATACTTGAACAACCTCAGATATAATGCGAAATGCACTGAGGACAGTAGAGGAATGGTGCAATAGAGAGAACCTGAGGGCAAATCCGAACAGAACAACACTGATTCGCTTCACCCGGAAAAGAAACATGAGAGATACCTCCCAGACTATTTGGCGAAACATTACAAGTAGTAGAGTAGGTGAAATATCTAGGGCTGGTTCTTGACAGGAAACTAGCCTGGAACCCGCATCCTAATCATGTAACCAACAAAAGCAAGATAACCTTCATGATGTGCAGGAGAGCTTTCGGAAAAATCTGGGGGCTCAAACCGAAAGCCGTGCACTGGCTCTATACAGTGGTAATAAGACCCAGAGTAACTTATGGCTCACTCTTATGGTTGCCAAAAACAAATCAAAGTCAGGCAAAAACCAACCTTGGAAAAATCCAGGGGCTTGCCTGTCTGTGCATCACGGGTGCAATGAATAGCACTCCAATAGCTGCAATGAAAATAATCCTAAACCTCGAACCCCTTGACTTACATGTTATTGGAGAGGCCAGGATGAGTGCATACAGACTGAAACAAACAAAAAACTGGAGAATCCGAACAATTGGACAAACCAGAATAACTCATGTAATCAATATCTATGAACACGATATGATTTCAGACTATATGCATTGGAAAAACCATTCGTAACACGGATTGACGGTTCCGGATGAGCCCCGAGTATAGAATCACAATCAACTGCGGACATAGTCTGGTATACAGACGGCTCAAAGACAGTTGAAGGAACGGGAGCAGGAATACATGGGGTAAGGCCGAGAAGGGACTACATAATACCACTAAGCAAATGCTCCACGATATTCCAAGCTGAAACAGATGATATTATGGTATGCATTCAGAAGAATCTAGAAAATGGTAATAGGAAAAAACACATCTACATTCTACATGACAGTCAGGGTGCTATCAGAGCCCTCAACTCTACACAGGTAAAGTCTAAACTGGTCTGGGACTTTCTCCAGAACCTCATCGAGCTGGAAAAACACAACAAGGTCACCTTGATGTGGGTGCCAGGTCATAGAGGCATTGAAGGCAATGTGAAAGCGAACCAGCTAGCTAGACAAGCATCTGAAATGCTATTCACAGGGCCAGAACCCGTGCATCGGATCAGCAAAAACCGATGCAGGACCCTGATCGATGAGTGGATAAAAAGAAGACACCAACAATACTGGGATCGAACTGTCGGGCAAATACACAGCAATGTCATGGTAGGGTACCCAAACCGGACCCTTACGGCTGACCTTTCGAACCTGAACAGAACGAAGGCACGCATAATGGAAGGTTTGCTGACTGGACACTGCGGCCTAAGAAAACATCTAAACACCATGGAAATACGCAGGGAAACCGTGGAGTGTAGGCTATGTGATGAAGAGGAGGAAACAGCCTCTCACATTATCTTTGACTGTGACGCCCTGAGTAGAAGGTGACACAGAACCTTTGGAGAGATCAACCCGGAAACAGGCATGAATCCGAAGAACCTTATCAACAGGCTTCTAAACCTCATTGAAGCTACAAACCTGTTTGAATGAGGAACCACTGACGGCAGAGTGATACAATGGATCCTAGCTGGTCGCAGTGTCAAGGGAAGCTGAGTGCCAATCTTGTCTCCGGCTCGTCAGTTTTCAACCAATCATGGCCTTCGTTGAAACATCAACATTATAGAACGACAATCAAGTGAGCGGAAAAATTATTTTACAATAATAGACTCAGTGTGTCTCACAATGAAATAAAAGAGTCCTGGTCAATTATAAATGATTTGAGAGAAAACTCAAAAAAACAAAAATATAACATTACTCTGAGCCCTGATACTTTAAATGACTTTCACTGCTGTATCGCAGAAAATATGAGCGAAAATATTGCTAGCCCTCATGACCCATTAGTGCATCTAGAAAATTTGGGTGTGGAAGAGAACCTGTTTCTCTATGAGACCAACATTAATGAATTGATTGAAATCTTGAAGAATATTAAAAACAAAAATACTACAGGCTACGATGAAATATCGAGCAAAATAATACAAAACCTTTCTCTTAGTGCCCTAAATGTATTGGTTTCACTGATAAATTTATCCTTCCAAACAGGCATATTCCCCTCATTTCTAAAAACCTCTGTGGTTATTCCTCTGCACAAGGGAGGAGATTCTGATGATCCCTCTAATTTCCGTCCTATATCTCTCATTCCAAAAATCGTAGAAAAATTAGTCAAAAAACGACTACTTGAATTCATAAATAAGCATAATATCATAAGTGAAAACGAGTTCGGCTTCCAGAATAATAAAAATACGCACGATGCTATTTTTTCATTTCTGAATAGTCTATTCCGAGATAAATGCCGGTGAAAAGATTGCCGCAGTGTTTTGTGACCTGTCAAAGGCATTTGACTGTGTTGATCACAAAATACTGCTGAGAAAGCTACAACGATATGGATGCAGATGATTAACCTTTGAATGGAAAGGACACAAAGGGAAGGACACGAATGGTCAAAACAGCAGAACTATAAAAAAAAGGGAAATTAATTCGGGAGTTCCACAAGGTTTTGTATTGGGTCCCATCCCTTTTTTATTATATGTGAATGACCTCACCAAGCTCAATATGTCTGGGGGGGTTACCCCTTCGGGGGGCCAAAATTTCTTCGGGGAAAAGTAAAAAACCCCTTTTTGGGGTTTTCCCAAAACAATCTGCCAAAATTGGGGAAGAAAGATTGGGTGATGCAAACATATTATCTTTCAACAACAAAAAAAATGTAATATCATTTTTGATGCTCACTAATGAACTTTTCCCGAAGACAGATCATTGAAAAAAAAAAACTAACCTTTTAAATTTCTAGGTTTTTTCCCTTTTAAAGAATTTGAAATTTAAATGGGGTTGTAAACTCACTGGCAAAAATTTTTTGGTTTTTTTTACGGTAAATGATTTTTAAAAAATTGGGGTTCCCCCACCGCAAAATTCTTCTATGCCCTTAGGGTTTCACTTTCGCTGGGGAAAATGTTTTTGGGGGGCATGCAGCCCAACCCAAAATTCCCAAAATTTTTAAAACAGAAAGGGCCCCAAAAGGTATAAGGAAATTCAATCCAAAAGATTCCCGAGAACCAAAAAACCCTAAAATTCTAACGGGAACTGCATTATTCATTTTGGGGGTCCGGGGTCTAATGAATAAACATATACTGGGTTCTGGGCTTTTTCCCACTATAACACCCGGGAAAAGCAGACACACTTGAAACTCCGGCCAACTAAAAAAAACATCACTAAAAGGGCTCCAAATTTTTTAAAAGAAAGGGGAAAATTAAAAATCATTTTCCTTGAATAAGATTCCAATATAACCAATAAATTCCCCGGAAGAATAAACAATTTCTATCTGGGCCTTTTCAACTTTTTTTATTAATTAATCAAGGCCCTTTTAAAATTTTTAACTTCTATGTTTTCCCCTTTTATAAATTTTACTTTTTATACACTTTTTTTATATACATTATTTTTAACTCATTTTTCTTTTTATATCGTCCTTGTTTGAAACCCCTTTCAAAATTTTATTTTTTTTTTATCTTTTTTATTGCATTTTTTTTTTATGTGGCCTTTTAAATAGCCCCTTTTCAACAAAATTCCCTTTTTGATAATGTTTTTTATTTTTTTATTATTATTATTTATCGTAGTATAAAGGGGCCCTTCTCAACGCCCGGGGTTAAAAAAATGCCCACAACAAGTTCAGCTAATTTCCAAAGAAAAAAAGGGTTTAAATTTTTTTGGCCTTTTTTTTTAACAAAAAAAAATATTACAATGGGTTTTTTCCCGTACGGGAAATTTGGGTTTTGGCTTTTAATATTTTGATGGGCTGAACTTTTTTGGGGTTTTAGATCCTTTTTTTCTTTTCTTTTCACATTTGGTTTTTTTCCTTTTTTCTTTGGTCATTTTTTTTCTTTTTCCCATTTCTTTTTTCACTTCTTGTTTCCCCTAGAAAAGGGTTTTTTAAACTTCTTCCCCGGGCACTTCTTCTGGGTTATAAACCTTGTAGGGGATTTTGGGTTTTTTTTTGGCTCTTCCCCCCCCAATTAAAATGACGTCCCCTTTGGGAAAAGGGGGGGTGCAGGTGTGGTTTTGACCCTTTTTTTTGATTTTGAGATTTTTTTGAGTTTTTAAAGGGGGTTTTTTTTGACTTTGGGTTCAACCCGTTTTGATTTTAGTTTGCTTTTAGATTCATCCCTTTTTGTTTTTACTTTGGTTTGGGCCTTGAGTTTTTATGTTTGGGTTGTTTCGGAAACCCGATTTGATTCCCATTTTGGGGACCCTTTTATAAAGTTGTGGGGGGAGGATACATATTCTTGTAATTAAAGGGCCTTTAAAGAATCCTTTTTTATCCAAAGGGGGGGGTTTTTTTGAGAGAGCTAAAATTTAACTGCGGGGATTGATGAGTGCGTTGGG